>BTPG01000005.1:185691071-185767583 GCA_036245525.1 Semisulcospira habei
CCTGTAAAATGGGCGTGTATGTGTGACATCACCCTTCTCATCTATAAATAACTTATAGCTGATATCGGTCGACTGCGTCGGTGAGCCGAATTGAAACGGAGAGATACGAAAGGAAGGGGTGGGGAGGGTGGGGTGGGGTGGTATTTTAGTTGTTTGAGGGAGTAAATTGTTTATGTTGCTACAAAATGAGGTTTGCTATTTGAGGGTGTGGTTGTTTTGCTAAAAAAGTGTTGTTGTGTTGTGCTTCCGGGGTGATGTGGAGGGAGGTGATGTCTACTGACAAACTTGAGAGCCATGTATTCGTTTAAAAGCGACTTAGCCTATATATTCGTGCGCCGGTGGCTATGAAGTGAAGTGATTGTATGAGTGCGCAGTGTGAGAGAGGACGTATAGACTTTGGGTGAGGCTGCTGCTGTCTTGTGTCTTTTGGTTCAACCTGTGGCTTTGTTTGTGGGTTTGTTGGTGTTATGCTTTCGTTTCGACTGCAACTCCTGTCAGATTGTATGCACAAATTGATTGAATGCAAATGACGTCACACAGTCAGTGTCGTTAGGTGCGTCGTCTGCTGCAGTCGGTCGTTTAGTGCAGTATGAAGAGTGCAGGCTTGGATGGACCATTTTCCGATGTAATGCTAGGTCAGAGGAAAAAAAAACTAATGTTGCCAAAGGGTGTAATAGTAAAGTATTGTTTGTGTGAATGCTGCCCGTTTGAGGGAAGGACTGGAAAGTCGAGTGCTGAGCAAAGAGAGAAGGCGACAATGGGAAAACTATGATATCCAGCACTATTACGTTGGAATAGATGCATAACAGTTACGACACGCCTGTAAATGAAAACACTTTTAACATTAACAAAAGTTGAGTTTAAAGAGGTTTTAAAACAGTTTTAATAAAAACTGTTGTCCGACACGCTTCTAAAAACAACAGTTTCTTAGTTTTAAACCTTGCACCGCGCCATAAACGCCGCGATTGCTTCTCAGTCTTAGCTGTCCTATAGTGTGGAATGTGGGACTTGTCCAACTGGATCCATCTGGTGCACTCCAAATGTGTATTTGTGGGTGGTTTGATGTGCAACTCGTTGCGCGCCTCAGAAATGACCTCCTGATTCCAGGGATAATTAAAATCTTTCATTCATAAGATAGCATTCAGCAGCTCTATAAAACCAAAAGTGATGACCTCCCCCCCCACCCCACCCTCACCTCCCCCCCCCCGCCCCCCGCAACCCCACCCAAACAGTCATAAGCAAATCAACCAGAGGTATGTTTAGTGAAGTATTTGTTCACTGTGTGTTGTGTCATTGTGCTTGACATTTTTAATGCAGGAAAAAGAAGGAATATACATTAAGTTGAAAAAAGAATGACAACAATCAAATAAATGTGGAAAAGAAGCATCAAATATTCCGTGAACTTTACCTTAATACAGACACCTAATTTTCTTGAGATGTCCATGCTAAAATGAATGATTTGACGAGGACACCCATTTTCACTGTAATGCCAGTTTTTGTGTGAGAGGCACCCACTTTATTGGTAGAAACCCATTTTTTTCTCCATCCAGTGGCTCTGTTTTTAGAAAATGTCTATTTTATTTTAAGTTGTAGAGCTTAGTTACAAGGTGAGTTCTAAACATTCGCATCAACTCCAGAGCCCTAGAATAAATAGAAATATGAGAACCCATTTTCACATAAAATGGTAGGTAACACACTCTGAGGCTTTTGTCTCGATGTGTGTGTGTGTGTGTGTGTGTGTGTGTGTGTGTGTGTGTGTGTGTGTGTGTGTGTGTGTGTGTATGTAAACATTACGATCTCCGAAGTTGGCTTACGTACAAGCTTGAAAATAAAGGAAATGTGACGCCTCAGTGAAGAGTTAAATGACCGTTTACAGAAAACCGGTTGACCTGCACTGGAGTCCGTAATTTTCATTACATGCAATTGAAATTTTGGATATAGCTAGTTTGTATAAAGACATTTGAGTTCATTTGTCAGCTTTGTACCTCTTCAACCTTAATTCAATGCGGGGGGGGGGGGGGGGGGGGGGGATGTGAAAAGTTAGGCTCCTCGATATCATCAGAAGAACCACAGTGACAGTGACGTAAAAGCAGCAAACGCGTCTGTGTTTATACATTGTTCCTAATTGACGCACGTGTTTTACATGTGTATGAACTGACGCAATAGTCCAGTCAATTAACAGGAAATGAGGTCAAACGTTTGGACTAATTCTTTTAAAAACATTGCTTGGCATTGCTTGTTGGAACTCTACCTAGATACAGAGAAACATTGCTTGGCATTGCTTGTTGGAACTCTACCTAGATACAGAGCAAAAACACATAAAAAGTCCGGATGAATGCATCCTGTTTAAGACTTGATTTTATGTGGTTATCTTTCTCACATCATTTGTCCGCTGTTCGTGACAATACTGAGCACACAAACACTAAGTAGCTGCCCCAAAGCCTGTCAGTCATGGTGCATGTCAAATGAAAGGCTTTCCACTGAATAATTTGAAAATGAATAGCAAAGTCTGATTCATGCAGAACAGAAGGAAATATTGTTGATGTGTGTGTAAAGATGTGTTTGACATGGCACGCTATATGATGCAATGGCCTGTTTATCGGCCGGCCGTACACACTTGAGCGACACAAGTCAGTCTGAATTTTTATGTCTAGTTCATGTGTGTTTGCAGGACGTTTTGCTTTAAACTCATCGTCAGCGGACCAAACCGTGGAGATGAAAATTTAGTGTAACGTTCTGCTGCACTTATCTCGATCTCCGTTTAAACCCTATCCCCCGTCTTGGCAAGGATTAGGATTGATAGCTCAAGGGCTTTCCTACTGACTTGTCTTAGTAGATCGTTGGAAGTATGCTCGCATAGAGTTGTATCCTAGTGTTTGTGAGGTTAACCTTTTGTGATGGACAATTTTACTTCAATACGCCATATATTTTTCCCTCTTCCCCTCCTCCTTTTATTTCTCCACTCTCCTTCTCCCCCTGTTTTCGATGTGCCGTTTAGATACCCCTGTGATCCCATCAAAAGAGTGTTTAAGTTTGTTGTCTGTGTTATTTATTAACATTATGAGTAGATATCACAGGTTTTCTGTGTGAAAACCAGCAAGAAAATTGCAAAGTTGAACCTCTGATACGTCGAATGTTAGTACTGCGATGAGTGACGTATAACATCGAGTCGTCACTATGAACACGGCGTCGTGGGACTAATGATCATGGGAAGCCATAGCGGTGGCCTCGTTCCAATGAGCAGAATTTCTGCTGAATTTATTTGTTGTTTCGTACACCTGAGTACTTTTTACTAATTTTCTGTGTGCCTTTCTCCAGATGAAACTCTGCCGATCATCCTGAAGCTTGCGGACGAGTACCAGGCGGAGACAGTTCGCCAGAAATGCAGCCACTACATTGGCACACAGACAGAACTCAAAGTCCTGCAAAGAGCGCTGTCTGACGACCTTCTCCTGCTGTACCTGTGGATGTGTGAGCGGTATGGACTAAAAGAACACAGAGAGCGACTGCTTGCACTCGGCATCGACAGAAAATCCACAGAGCTTGTGAAAAGCAAAGTGTTCCGGAGCGTCCCTCCGTCCGCATCTATTGAACTGCTGACTCGCCGCAGTGCCAGGCTGGAGGACGGGGTTTCTGAAATATGGAAGGGGATTGAATTGCGTAGCGGGTGGGATTGTCAGAGGGAGCCTTACCTGCCTAAATGTACGCCTGGCGATAGCTGTAATAACTGTGCCTACTCTCTGCCGGGACGTACCATTCAAAACATTGGTGGACTTACGTAGCTTAGCGTGCTGGGATACAAAACTACCGAGTAAGCCTTGTGTTATTCTGTACAACAAAACATCCAGAAATGCGCCTGTTTACTAAATATGTTTGGATCCTAATAAAACATGCATATAAATGATAAAGACTAGAGTGGGAGCAGTCGGTAGATGGAGCATTCGGCTTAACACCTTAACGATGCATCTATCAAATTTGATTTTCGTATTTAACCGCTTCACTGCTGAGAAAACGCGATCCATCTGCAAGAGACATAGATACTCATGAACACCCGCAACTGCAGAGGCTCATGAGGATCTATTCCTCTTCCTGCGACCAATTTGGACGGTTGTGGCTTTTGGTGGTTGATTGAACAACGATTACAGAAACAGAATATGCGTCCAGTGACACTGATGGGCTTAAGAGATTTTCTGAAGTTTTTATTTTTGACTTGTGTTTACCCTGGGGGGATTCAGTTTCCACAAACTATACTTACAGCAGGTCTGCGTGTACTTAATGACTTGAGCGGAATTTGGCACTTACGTATATGTTAAATAATGAGGGGGGACGATTTACCAGCCGAGACTGTTTTTTGACACACACGTTCTGACTCCGAGGCTCTGGCGAGGAGCCAGAACTGTATCACAAAGCAAGTCGAGTCTCGCAAATCATCACCATCAGTGGTTTAACCCTTTGCCTGTCGGCAGCGCTTTTTATCGCGATGAGTCCTGTAGGAATAAAAACCGACACGCAAAGGGTTAACGTATTTATCCCACTGTCGTGTGCTCTCCGTTTTGTCATGCCTCTTTGACGTTTGGGTTGTCTAGAATAGCTTACCCCAGCGTTTTGCTTCCTTTTCTTTTCTTTCTCTCTCTCACATGCGATTACCAGGCAGAAAAGAACTGGGTAAAGACAAAGGGAACCTTGCCAACAGTGAACTTATCTCAGCTCTGGACGTGACTAAATCATAAAGCATGAATGAAGGAATTTAAGTCTTTTGTGATCTAATAATAATAATAATAATAATAATAATAATAATAATAATAATAATAATAATAATAATAATAATAATAAATAATGAGTATTTATATAGCGCTTAATATTAATCAAAAGCTCTAAGCGCTTTAAAATCTGTAAAAAAAAATACAATGACATATGCACATAACAAACAAAACACAATACCCGAACACACCATTTTTACAATAAACTAAACAACAATTCATACATAATAATTCATAGTTTAATTAACATTCAGTCTAAACAAGGAGGATTACAGAACTACAACTAAGGCATCAAACACTGGCAGTTATTCAAAGTAAAACTTGAAGAGGTGAGTTTTCAACGACCTCTTGAAGTCAGAGACGGTCTCACTGTTTCTGACCTCAAGAGGGAGTGTATTCCATAACACTGGAGCTTGATAAACAAAAGTGCCCTGACCAAATGTTTTAGTTTGGGCAGAAGGTACACACAACTTCCGTCTATCAGAAGAGGAGCGAAGCTCACGAGAGGGTGTATACACATGCAGCAACGAGGACAAGTATTCTGGGCTGGTGCCTGAAAGGCAGTTAAAACAGAGTGACATAACTTTGTATTGAATACGTGAGGACACATGTAGCCAGTGAAGGGACTTCAAGGTGGGTGTGACATGCTCAGTCTTACGGACTCTCTAGATCAGCCACGTACTCATGAACGGCCATCGGCCTCAGCAGCATGTAGGCCGATAAGAATTTGTCGGTCTTGCAATGATTAGATTGGATGAGTGATTGTTAACACACATGAATCCACGTGTAGTAGACTTTACCATAACGTCTCCCAAATAGTTTCCACCCAAATAGAGAATAGCAAACTGTTTACAATATCATCCAAATGCTATCATTCTGTGTTATAATCATTAGGCCAATGTGGAATTTCAGTCTGTCGTGATCTAGATCATCCACGTATTCATGACTCTTCGTGTCTTTCCAATCACTGACGCCGGAAGGAAGTGCTGTGTCCTAACAGGGGAATAGACCTAAATCGCGCTTTACGTAAATGGCTTTGGCCACAATTTTATGGTTGGGTGCTTTTTACACCTGCGATTCGCTGTGATCGACGGTTTTATAAACGCAAATAGACAAAGATCGCATTTTTCCTTCCTGATTGACAAGTCTACTGCCAGGCAGGAAGCTTACAGCGAGACCTTTTCAAAGCAGCCACGACCACGACGAAGGCGTAACTCTTTGGCTGTCGGTAGCGCTTAGTATCGCGGCCATTTCTTCAGGCATCGCCTCGACAAAAAGTGCTACGGCGAAAGTGTTAAACAAGTTGTATGTAATAGATGTACCAATACATGTACTGTATATGCAGCTTATAGGTTATGACTGACATGGTGGGCTGCATGGTCAAACTAGAACGTGTGCGGAATGTTCTTATTATATTAGTAGGCTGCATGGTCAAACTATAACTTGTGCGGAATGTTATTATTAAATGCACGAATTTGAGCAACTCTTCACTTGTTCTTAAAGTGCGCCGAGCACACTATGAATATTAACCGGGAAAAATGAACTCCCTGACTCCAACCCTCCCTTTTGCCTTTGGGACAAAACTCATTGTTTTCATCTCTACGTCACACGACGACTCACTTTGGCGCAAACTGTACCATGTGACCGAACTATAAAAACCCTTGTAGCGACTAATGGCGGAGGGTTTGTAAGGCTCTATTTGACGCGCCTTGGATGCCACTTTTTTTTAGGGTAAGGGTTAGGGTTAGCGGTAAAAGATCATCAAAAAGTTCCGAAGTACAAAGTTACTTAGTGTTGTTCGAAACAACAGACACACTACTGGAGGCGGCAACGTCATGAAAGATTTTAAAATTACGTCATATGACTATTATGTATAAATGTATGTTCCTTTGACGTCAGTCAAGTCTGACGTGATCCAGGTCGGAAGATGTCTTCTTGATTTCTTTTACGAAATATAGTGGAGGAATGAAAACAAATACGTTATTGGTAGCAGGGGCTTGCTGGACGGACCCTTGTAGGCCTTCGGGAGGTCGAAGGAACCATTGTACCCCTTAGGCCTTCGGGATACAATGGTTACTTTGACCTCTCTTATGCCAACAAGGGTCTGTGTAGCAAACCCCTGCTACCAAAAACGTATAGTATTTAGTTGCCGCGGCGGCACTTGCTTGTATGCCACTGGAAGGGGAGGGTTGGGTCCCTTGAAAGTTCAGTTTTCGTGTAAATTCTTAGGATAGTCAGTGCGCTTCAACCCTTTGGCTGTCCACAGCGCTTCCTGCAGGAATCCCCCCAACAATAGTCAGCCAAAGAGTCACTTCAGTCAAACCAGTTCACGCGGCAGGCAATTATGCTTCACTGTACGTACACCGGTTATTCAGGTTGCCGGTCTGTGGTTCCGTGCGCTGATCTGTGATTTTTGGACCTTACGGCTGAAAGCCGTACGGTCCAAAATCGCAGACCATAGCACAGGACACAATGGCCAATGTCACAGACCAGTGCGCATAATTATGTCTGAGTTGAAACGCATTTAGTGACTTAGGCAATGGCATACGTATTCGGATGTGTAGCTGTCCTCGTATTTGGAGGGCTGTGCGGTCTTCGAAGACTGTCAGCTAAAACGTGGCCCGGTGACAGACATTCATTTCGGAGAGTGAACCGAGTCCTGACGACGGAGGTGGTAAGTTACTGTTACACACTACTGTTTGTTTTAACACATTCTGTCCCAGGGCCGAAAGTCCCCACATGTTGAAGTTGCCATCTGAAGGACTGTATAACAATTTTAGAGACAGATCGAGCGTGATAGTTCGAGGGTGGTGCCAGAACAGCTTGGCGCCCATGGGCGCCAAGCTGTTCTGGCACTACCCTCGAACTATCGTGCTCGATCCATGTCTTGCTGTGGTGTGTCGGGCCTGAATGAGTTAATGGCTAAGTCAAGTGGTAACACGCGAACTTTTATACAAGTAACCTCGATTGTGATTTAATTATTAGTAAATCTTGAGTAAATGTTGTTCATGTTTATATGCCGCCCCCCCCCTCCCCGCCCCCCGCCGCCTCCCCCCCCCCCACACACACCCTCTGGATGGGCCTCTGGCCTGAGACACAATAAAGCATCTTGAAGTTTGGAAGCTTGTGTCCGTTTTTACTTGCATGCACATGTGGATGTTTCACTAAATTGCCTCTAGGCGCCAAGATGTCCGTCTTTTTATGTTTGTTGATGTCATCTTATTTCGTCTCGTCTCGTCTGTCTTATTAACCCCTTGACTGTCGCAACACCGCGAACAAACCCAACTACAAGAAGCATTAACCTTTTAATTGCATGACCAAGGCGAAAGCTCTCCAGCTGCAAGAGACATAAATCCTCATGTGCCCCCGCAGTCGCGGGGGCTCATGAGGATTTATGTCTCTTGTTGGTCCTACGTTCTGTGTGTCTATATTTTATCCCATTTACATCTGTGCCTTTACGCGAACGTCGTGATCATTGGCAGCCGAGGGGTTATTATGATCGTGAGCCTCAGCAGTGGCGGGGGGGGGGGGGGGGGGGCTGATGTGGATGTTAATGCCTCTTGTTCACACCACAGGTGACACAGATTTCAGGAACATACTCCGCGCCCATTGGCA
This sequence comes from Semisulcospira habei, assembly GCA_036245525.1. NCBI lineage: Eukaryota > Metazoa > Mollusca > Gastropoda > Semisulcospiridae > Semisulcospira > Semisulcospira habei. The sequence continues at coordinate 185,699,447 of BTPG01000005.1, forward strand.
GGGAAGGAGATGAATGTCACCTGGATATCAGGGTCACTAGGTGAATTTTCTTTTCAGGAAAGCGCACCAACAGGACGTGAATCAGCAAAAAAATAATGATAATAAAACCAGCTATTATCATGCAAGTTTGTTAAAACGCGCCTCAAGAAAACCCCCCAAAAACAAGATGATAATTTCATTCCAAAGTCTACCGTATCGTTTGAAGCTCGTATGCGTTTATCTTTTAAGAACATTCACAGTTGATCATATTTTTTTAAGCTTATCCTACTGATCCATTTCCCTCCTCTCTAAGCCATCCTTCGATCAACACACACGCCGGCGCACACAAATAAAGACGGACACACGGCGCTTCCCGCCATTAGTACGCTCTGTAGCATAGGGGAATTCTGAAGAAGAATAGCGCGAGCAGGAAAATGACGTCACTATAAGCTTGACGTCATTGCATCGCTCGTCTCACGACGCCGTGTACACAATGACGAATTTGATGTTTCACGTCACTCTTCCAGGGCTGACTGTTTGATGGAAGTATATAGTGGATCCATAACTTATAAAAATGAATTAATTCTTATAAAAAAAAGTTGAAGAGGTACAACGCTGGATTATGAACTCATCCAATGTCTATCTCCAAGCTAGCTATATCCCGAATACCAAATGAATAGAACGAAAATTACGGACTCAAATGTGGGTCAAGCGACTTTCTATAAACGGCAATTTTTCTCTTGAACGAGTCACTTCATTTGAATATGCCAGAGGCTATCCGAAATACATCTCGATCAAAGCATTTCCTAACGTTTCAGGCCTGTACGTTCAGAAACACCGGAGATACTCTTGTCCACACACACACACGCACGCACGCACGCACGCACGCACGCGCGCACGCGCGCACGCACACGCACACGCACACACACACACACACACACACACACACACACACACACACACAAACACACACACACACACACACACAAACACACACACACACACACGCGGAAGGGGGGGGGGGTGTAAGAAGAAAAGAAAAGAAAAATATGGGTGGGGGTGGGGTTGGGTCTTTCAAGGGTTCACGGTGATTTGTTGTTCGAATCACGAACGAATCCCAAAAGACTATCAAGGTTTACGAGGGAAAGAGACGATGAAGGCGATGAAGGCGATGAAGGCTGTTCTCAGCGCCGGCCGAAAACGGGAGGGGGCGGACGGGAGGGGGGTAGGGGGGGGGTATAGAATAGGGTGTATGCTTAAGGCGTTCATGTCCAGATAATATTCACAACACCAAACTACAAGAGGTATAATAATAATAATGCGTATTTATATAGCGCTTAATCTTAGCCCAAAGCTCTAAGCGCTTTACAATCTGTACACAAAAATACAAATACAATGACATATGCACATAACGAGCAAAACACAATACACGAACACACCACTTTTACAACGAACTAAACAACAATACATACACAATATGTTCTAAATAACATTCAGTCTAAACAAGGAGGATTACAGAACAACAACTAAGGCAGTAAACACTGGCAGTCACTCAAAGTAAAGCTTGAAGAGGTGAGTTTTGTGGGGGATCATAAAGATATAAACCTCTTGTCTGTTTCAAATAAAATGCAAATACAGATAACGACAGCATTTTCCTTCCTGGTTGACAAGTCTACTTTTAGGCAGGAAATTTACAGCGAAACCTGTCCAACGAGCACTTATCGGACCCCGAGTCAAACAGACTGGAACATGGGCTTAACGTTGATTGAAAACAACACCTCGCAACATTGTGTCATAATAAAGTAGACAAAGGTAAAATACTCTCGACAAGCCAGCCAAGTCAGACCTTACAAGTCTTGTAGGCATCGTGGCTTTGACATACAATATGCGAAAATATGCTCCGAAAAATTAAAATACCAGCTCCACTAACAGGGGCGGATCCAGAGGGTGTCTCTACGGGAGGCCGAACAGCCATCCCTTTCCCCTACCTCCCCCCTCCCGTTTTCCAAACTGTGTCATACAAAAGAAAAAAAAAAAAAAAAAAAAAAAAGAAAGAAAGAAACCCAGAACAAAACAGTGACTATCATGCGAGCATAAAATCATAACAAAGAAAGAAACACACTTAAAAAGAACAATTACAAATAAGTTGTGTTGAAATTATTCTTTCTTGGTGCTTTTCTTTTTGGGATTCTCTTTAAAATTGTACTATTGTTTGTAACCACTCATTCTACGCATGTTTAAAAAAAATTATTTAGGGTTTCTCAGACATGCATAGGGTTTTCAGATGTTTCGAATTTTATTTGTTAAAACGTTTCTTCTTTTATTTCAGTACACAGCACCGCTTTTGGCACTTTTTTTAAAATGAAGGGCTGATCATATCTACATGCACTTGTCCTCCTCCCCGCCTGCACCCCACCTCCCTAACAAAACAAGATTAATCGGGCACTTCTGATTCTTATATGGTGTTAATTTTCTTATTTACCTGGAGTTTCTGCAGAAGCAATCACCTTTTGTTTGACAACAACATTACACTACCAATTTACTCCTCCGTCTGAGGAACAACACAGACATTTGTGAAAATTGTGATATTGGTGTATACAACCACAAACCTCCTCCATATGAGGAACACAGGATCAGATCACAGAAATAGTCATGATCACCCATGATGTATACCTCTTACATTGGCTGACAATTACTTAGTGATCAAAGTCAAGACATTTCACAACTCCCCTCAATAACTACATTGCTACTCTGATGGGCACTGGTGCATGTCCACGGACACTACCTCAAAAGACAAAGCTACGCAACCTAAGTGAGACTGTGCTCAGAGAGTGATGTGTGGCGGGATTAGGGAATTAGCTATCACCTGTGACACCCGGGCCAGTCGACTGTTCACCCCGGGGGAGACACTCACAAAGCAGTTGATTTCTCGCTTTCTGATCACAGTCGTAGACTTAAACCTAGATGACTGCCACGTATGATGATGCAATAGAAATGGTGTCACACAGTAAAAGGTGATGCTTTTCATGAGCCCCTGTGACTGAAGGCGTACATGAAACTCTGTTATTGGCTGAGGGACTGAGTTGGGCCCCAGTTCAGCAAAGACTGGACACTTTCCCACCAGCAGACAGCGGCTTATTGTCAGATGGCTGCCTCAGTCTGACAATGCTATGAGGATTGTATGATTTACATGAGCCCCTGTGAGTGCGGGGGAGGGGGGGGGCACATGGCACTCTATGTCTGGGTGAAGTACTGTGACGGGTGCAGGTCAGCAGTGCCCATGAACGCACTAGGCTCACCCACCGATCCCATGAGAGATACTTGTGAAATACACCGTGCAAGAAAAGAAGAACCATCGAATAGTAAAACACAACTTCCACAAATGACCATCCCCCAAATTTTTGTTTTTGATCAGGGCTGACGGGAGGGGGTGGGGGGTGGGGGTGGGGGTGGGGGTGGGTGGGTGGGAGCATTTTCTACCCTTGAATTATCATTGTACATGGTACACAGTCGTTTGGTGACAAAATTTGTGAAATGCGGCCTTGGGATTAAATGAGTTGAACTAGGTGGCCTTACAGACAGGCTTCACTGTGTTCAACTAGGTGGTCTTACAGACAAGTTTCACTATGTTAAACTAGCTGGCCTTACAGACAGGCTTCACTATGTTAAACTAGGTGGCCTTACAGACAGGCTTCACTATGTTAAACTAGCTGGCCGTACAGACAGGCTTCACTATGTTAAACTAACTGGCCTTACAGACAGGCTTCACTATGTTAAACTAGGTGGCCTTACAGACAGGCTTCACTGTGTTCAACTAGCTGGCCTTACAGACAGGTTTCGCTATGTTAAACTAGGTGGCCTTACAGACAGGCTTCACTATGTTAAACTAGGTGGCCTTACAGACAGGTTTCACTATGTTAAACTAGCTCGCCTTACAGACAGGCTTCACTATGTTAAACTAGGTGGCCTTACAGACAGGCTTCACTGTGTTAAACTAGCTGGCCTTACAGACAGGCTTCACTGTGTTCAACTAGGTGGCCTTACAGACAGGCTTCACTGTGTTAAACTAGCTGACCTTACAGACAGGCTTTACTGTGTTAAACTAGCTGGCCTTACAGACAGGCTTTACTGTGTTCAACTCTAAAGTTGTGGCTGACGTAGATAGTGACTGGGGTAACGTCCAATCTTCTTGTCACTCTGTCCAACATTTCAAGAGTCTCTGTTGCTTTTGAAAACTACTCAGTGAATGAATACTATCGGCGTGGGAGATATTTACTTTATGGGTGAATGAATCTATCCTATAGGAGTGGTAAGTTTGGCTGAATCGAAGTTAAAACACTGCGTGAGATTCCATATGTATTTTTTATTTTGAATGGAATGGAATTTTAGTTGCAAGGATTCATAATCTTGCGAATCAAGAATAAGAGTGATACAAAGAAGGTACTTTAACACACTCAATTATTTCAGCGTAGATGATATTTAAAAATGTTTTTATCGTGTTTAATTCTACTGTTTCATCAGCCTTATTAGTGATAGTTACATTTCCGACTTTGGTAATCAAGATTATTTTTGTTGTTGTTGAAAAGCATTCTGTAGCAATGATCATCTTTCTCCTTTAGGATACAGAGAGTTTTAACAGGTTAACACAATGAGTTCTAACAGGTTAAGAGACCGATAGGCCATGATAGTTTAACGGTGCTGCCGGAATAACTTGGCGCCGAGGCACCAGAGTGAATCTATAATTATCTCTTTGTAGTGTGTCAAACCTGAATGATTTGAACGCACGAAGTGAGCAATGCTTGCTCATACAATTATTCTTTGCGGGAGACGAGATCTGTACAAACAGACTGAAACTAAAAGACTCGACAGATCGCATCCGTATTAATATATTGCAGGGGTTACAAAATGATGTATTTCTTACTTTGTTGAGTTTACAGTCGGATCTGGGGGGGGGGGGGGGATGTCAAGGTCTTCCGAACCACTTCCCTCGCCCGTCCCCCCTCCCTCCCCTCCCGTTTTTTTTTTTTAAACCGTTGGGAATTTAGAAGGGAGGCCTTTTCGTGGTTGTTGCGTCTACCCCCCCTCTCCTTGTTCGATATTTAGGCTGGTGGGAAGTAAGGTCTACTGTAAGAAGCCGTGTGTAGTTGCCACGTCCACATCCCCCGCCCCAGTCTCCTCCTCTCACCCTTCGCGACCTCCCTGACGTCCGGAGGTCTGGAGGCCTAATGTGTGAGGTTCAAGGTCCCAAGCAGAAAGCTGGAACGCCCCCCTCCCCCCCGGTCCCGGGAGGTAACTGATCCGCCCCTGCAGTTAATGGTATGTACGTGGGAATGGAAGGGTAAGGGTTTAGGCGGTAGAGGGTATCGAAATGCAGCGGCACGCAAGGGCTGGAATGTCAACATCGTACATTCCAGTATATTTACGGTACATGCCTGTCCGACCTCTTGGCCTGGACAATCCTTTCTGGCGACAGTCTTTACCTCTTGGTCTGATGTGGCGACAGTCTTTACCTCTTGGTCTGAAGAGTCAGTGACAGCTCCCTGACAGTCCTTTCTGGCGACAGTCTTTCTCGCAGTCCTTGGTTTCATTTCTCGCCACCTTTCGGGCTAAGCATAACCCGTTAAGTGCCGAGAAAATCTTAACATCATCCAACTGCAAGAGGTATAAATCCTCTTGAGGATCTATGCCTCTTGCTGACATCACGTTGACTCCATATGCATGGGACAGCTAAGGATTGTTGGTGTTGAATTAACACAGATTGCAGAAACAGAGTCTGGCACCGAACGGGTTAATTAGTATCTAATTTTGGGCGTTTTCAGGGCTGTGGTCAGTCACTTAACTCACTGTACCCCAAGATCGAAACCCCCAATGTCGCCGTTGTCCTCTGAAGACTGCTTTGCAGTGCAGGACACAGATCGACCATGATCGTTCAAGGGTGATGCCAGAATAGCTTGGCGCCCATAGGCGCCAAGCTATTCTGGCATCACCCTTGAACAATCATGGTCGATCCTTATCTTGCTGTGGTGGGTCTGGGGCGGAAGGAGTTAACCCGTTCAGTGCTGGAAGATGCAGACTGCGTTTCTTCCTTCTTTGTTGATTACACCAAAATGTCCTCAGCTTGCACAGCAATATGGAGCCAATGTGGTGTCAGCAACAGGCATACCTCATCACAAGCCCCTGCAACTGCGGGGTGGGGGGGGGGGGGGGCGTAGGCTCATGAGAATCCACACCTTTTGCAGATGGGTGGTGTTCACATTTTCTCGGCACTGAACGGGTTAATCAGTTAAGCTGACGACTCGCGCCTCCTTCTGGGTGCAGGAAGGGAGCGCCATGTTTGTTACTGAATCACCGCGTCTTTTTAAATGTATCACTGTATGACAATGTTTTATGCTTATTTTTTTAGAATTGCGTCAATGTGCATTTGTAATTATGAATGAATGTATTTGTATGCTGTAGGTACCTTAGTTAATTTCATTTGGTTAGATTATCTAGATGTAAAGCGGTCTGAGCCTTTCTTTGTGGGGATGTTGAACTACTATAGAAGAGTTATATATACTGATCAACAAAAGAAACTCGAATGTTTCACCATATCACTTTTCTTCGTAAATATGCTTTAATCCGGGTTATTTTGACGTCATTTATTAGAAAATGTTATAAAGAGTGTGTTATGTCGTGTGCAAATAGAATGTTTAGTCTTAGAAATCGCACATCGATGATTTATGACGTCATCAGTGACCACTACCATCACAGGATATTGAAAGTGAAATGGGGAGCATCTGCAGAGGACACAGCAGAAAGCCAACCAATGTGCTGTGTCACTAGGGTCCGTGTGCATGAAAATCCGGCCTGTTTGGTCTTGACCTACTTTTCGTTTGTCAAAGGCATCTAAATAATCAACATGACCTACAAACATGAAATCAAAATGTTCTTTATTTTTTAGGTTAGCGGCCATATTTACCTGATGAAATGATATGAGTGTGTTCTTTATCTCTGTGTCAGTCACTGGAGCATAACAATTGGTTTGAAAGTAAATCACATTAAATCAAATAAGATTTATTAAGAAAATGATATGCACCGGAAGTTCTGGTTCTCAAATGAATTTTTCGAGTCAAATTTCGTTTAAGGCAGTTAATAACATCATAAGCAATCCATACAACTTGTGTGTTAAAACATATCACAGGAAACTTGCTTCACAGAGTGTGTTCAGTTTTGCTTATTTTCACCACTAATGAAACCCTGTGTACTCCAAGGTAACTCATCCAATTTTTGTGTGAAGGTAGCTCAGACAGTAGGCTGAACATCTGAAGTAAGCAACAAATAAAATTATCTTGTTTTGCTGTCAGGGTGGCTCTTTGTTTGCGGGGACACTTAGACACTTTTCGCGTTTTTAATGGAAGTCAGTATATTATTATTATTATTATTATTATTATTATTATTATTATTATTATTATTATTATTACGACTTTGCTCAGTCGGCCATTGCATAGTCTGACATAACGTTTTTGCAGAGGTTACAAAGACATTTTTTTTTCTCCGTTCAAATTTAGTAAATCGTTCATGACACACTTCGTATTTAACACCGTGACCGCCGAGTAAAAGTGAACACGACCTAACCGCAAGAGGCATAGATCCTCATGAGCCCCCCGCAGTTGCGGGGGCTCATGAGGGTCTAAGCCTCTTGCTGCCATCACTTTGAATCCATGTTAATGGATGGTTTGGGATCTCTTTGGCGTGGAATTATGGCAGATTGCAGGAACGCGGGCTGCGTCGTCTGGCGGTCATGGGGTTAACTCATTCTGCCCGCGACACACCCAGCAAGATGTGACTAGACCATGATAGTTCAAGGGTGGTGGCAGAATAGCTTGGCGCCTATAGGCGCCAAGCTATTCTGCCAACACCCTTGAACTATCACCATGATAGTTCAAGGGTGGTGGCAGAATAGCTTGGCGCCTATAGGCGCCAAGCTATTCTGCCAACACCCTTGAACTATCATGGTCGATCTGTCTCCCGAATTTTAATGCAGGCCTCAGAGGATAACTCCAAAATGTGGGTATTTCGTACCTCGGGCACAATGAGTTAATAATAATAATAATAATAATAATAATAATAATAATAATAATAATAATAATAATAATAATACATAGTATTTTATGGCGCATTTCTCGTATTTATAATATAACTCAATGCGCTGGACATAGCCGCGAACTGACCCCAACAAGCACGCTCACGTGAATCACGCGCATTCCCTCACACACTGTACATAAACACAGAACATTCACGTGGTGCTAAGGGCAAGCTCAAGCGAGCTACCGACATTTTTGGAAATTTAAATCGTTTTTTATATTTTTGAAATTTGATTAAGTGGACTGAAATTAATACCAAATTCGGTAGTTAAGAACAACACAAAAAGGCGCGCTCCCTGGCATTTCGTTATAAACTTTAAATTAACTTTTTTGGGGGACCAGTTCATTATCTAGGGTCTGTGTATGTCTTCAAACACAATCTTTCGACTAGTCAAACAACAGAGAGATAAGAGCAAAAAGTCCCTCAGTAACCTCGGACAATGTGCCCGGACCAGAAGAACGCTGTTTATTTGCAGTAGATGATCTCTTCTTTTCCATTTAAAGACAGATCAATGAAGAGATCAATACCAAAAAATCAGTAATGCACTGTATCGATCTGCAGGGTTGGTTTCTGTTCTTCCCAATAGCAACAGTTAGTTAGTTATTTGGGTTTAACGCCGAGCAGGCGACTAAGGTCATATCACGGTGGGAAAGGGAAAAATCTGACCAGCCAGACTACGAGAAAGTTTTTTTTGTTTTTTTTTTAGATCAGCGTTACAATCAATCACAGACTGAAAATATTACCTGTCGACATGCAGAATCGATACAGTTCGTGAAACAAGGGTTGTTTGGAACATTATGTCGTGTTAATATCTAAAACGATGACAAGACGTTTACAAATTCTTGTTACCGTATGAAACGCGATGGCAGAGGATCTATTCCTCCTGGAGATGCGCGCATGTTTGTGTGTGTGTGTGTGTGTGTGTGTGTGTGTGTGTGTGTGTGTGTGTGTGTGTGTGTGTGTGTGTGAGAGAGAGAGAGAGAGAGAGAGAGAGAGAGAGAGAGAGAGAGAGAGAGAGAGAGAGAGAGAGAGAGAGAGAGAGAATGACAATTAAAAATCCATTTGACATTTAAAGGCTAGGTGATACGGGCCGCCGAACCTGCACTTGCCGGCCAATTAACTTTCGTCAGTTCTGTTGACTCTTCCTGTCAACCAATCTGCCAGGTTTCGCTGGGTGACTGCCCTGAACACAGCCGTGGTTCTCGCCGACTGGTAGTAGGAAACTAGGTTAAAAATCGCTGGATGGGTCCATATCGCCTTTTGAGACGTAATGATCCGCAATTATTGATCAAGGAAGTTATGCGAAGTCCGTATATCATTGCCAGGCAGATCTTATCGCTGGCTCTCCAACTCGAAAATGGCACACTAGGTAAAAAGTACGCACGTTTTTAATTGGGTTTTCCCAGCGAACACGTGCGAAAAGTTCCGGGGTCAGAATCTCTGGAATTTGTTCGGTCGTTCATTTGGTCGTACATTGCTTAATGTCCCGACAGCAACAAGACTTTCTCAGGACGTGCCTGCACTGCTTGTGAAAAAAACAAAACAAAACTAAACAGAATATAACCGGTCTAATACGCTAAATAAAAGACCATTTTAGCAACACACATCTAATATCAAGAGCTACAGGCAGCGCAGACAGTAAGGAGAGAGATTAAAATAGGAAAATACAGGTGAATGGACCAAGGGTAGACAGAAACACATGCCCCAGAATAGAAGGGAAAACCCACCCTGTGGGGCTGACCAGGGTGACCCTGGCAACTAAAAAGTAGTTAACCCCACCCAAGTCCCCCAGGGCAGACCCGGGTGGGGGAGAATTTGTTCGGACAAACACCGCCGGGCGGTGGGACAAGAGCTGGACAAGAACCAGATGCCCCTCCACCGCGCTGCTTCTCACGCCGCAAGGGCGGTAATCAGGGTGCAAAACACGCGTTGTTCGCCCATTTATGAAGGGGCCTTATCAATGCCCGCTGACCGCACACACTGTGTTTCTGCAACCTTCGTTAACTCCTTGTAGCCCAAGACCGAAATCCCCCAAATGTTGCCGATGTCCTCTGAAGACTGCATTGGAGTGTAGGACACAGATCGACCATGATAGTTCAAGGGTGATGCCAGAATAGCTTGGCGCCCACAGGCAGTCAGTCAGCCCATAGGCGCCAAAGTATTCTGGCAGCACCCTTGAACTATCATGGTCGATCTATATCTTGCTGTGGTGTGTCTGGGACAGAATGAGTTAATGCAATACTGACCCCCAAACCTTAGACGTTCCAGTGCATTCAAGGTGGTGTCAGCAAGAGGCATAGATCCTCATGAGCCCCCGCAACTGCGGGGGCTCATGAGGATCTATACCTCTTGCAGCTGTGTGGTTTTCAATTTTTCTCGGCCTTGAACGGATTAAATATTTAGCGTTACGCCAGCGCAGTGTTTTGTACTTGTTACCGTCGTTATACAATCTAGAATGATGGCGAGCGGCAGCGGACGAGGAGCTGGTTCCGCCTTGCTGGCTGCTGTTCAACATGGAAAGCCTCTGAATGATGTGAGAAACCTTTTAGACAAAATGAAGGCCGAAGGACTGAACATCGACAGTATCAGAGATTCGGTAAGTGCAAATGTGTGTACCGTATATCCGTTATGATTGCTGACATAAAAAATAGCAACAGCATCAATGATAGTTGTAGTACTAGTAGTAGTAGTAGAAGAAGTCGTCGTCGTCGTTGTCATAGTAGTAGTAGTAGTAGTAGTAGTAGTAGTAAAAAGGGTAACGATGATGATGATGATGATAATAATGTAAGAACAACACAAAAGCAGCAGCACAATAACGACAGCAATAAGAAGCAAGCAACATTATCAATAACAAGAATGTATAAACAAAGTCAAGTGTGCTGTCGACTTTTGGTGTAAGCCATTTTGTTATTTGTGTCCGTTTAGGACGGGACCCCATTGCTCCATGCTGCTATAGGGTCCATGTTCGACAACCCGGAAGTGAAGCCATTTTGTTATTTGTGTCCGTTTAGGACGGGACCCCATTGCTCCATGCTGCTATAGGGTCCATGTTCGACAACCCGGAAGTGAAGCCATTTTGTTATTTGTGTCCGTTTAGGACGGGACCCCATTGCTCCATGCTGCTATAGGGTCCATGTTCGACAACCCGGAAGTGAAGCCATTTTGTTATTTGTGTCCGTTTAGGACGGGACCCCATTGCTCCATGCTGCTATAGGGTCCATGTTCGACAACCCGGAAGTGGTGTTTCTGTTACTGGAGTTTGGTGCCAGTCCAGCCTTGACTGACACTGTGAGTCTGGACAAAGTTCTTTTATAAACAACCTCTATTCAGAATGAATCCGCCTCGTTTAACATCTCTCACAGTTAACCCTTTGGATGTCGGTATCGGTTTTTGTCGCGATGATTCCGGCCGCAGGAATGACAACACCCTGACATCCTGCAGGAATAACAACACCCTGACATCCTGCAGGAATAACAACACTCTGACACCCTGCAGGAATAACAACACCCTGACATCCTGCAGGAATAACAACACCCAGACACCCTGTAGGAATAACAACGCCCTGTCATCCTGCAGGAATAACAACACCCTGACACCCTGCAGGAATAACAACACCCTGACATCCTGCAGGAATAACAACACCCTGATATCCTGCAGGAATAACAACACCCTACCATCATGCAGAAATAACAACACCCTGACATCCTGCAGGAATAACAACACCCTGACACCCTGCAGGAATAACAACTCCTTGACATCCTGCAGGAATAACAACACCCTGATATCCTGTAGGAATAACAACACCCTGACATCCTGCAGAAATAACAACACCCTGACATCCTGTAGGAATAACAACACCCGGACATCCTGCAGAAATAACAACACCCTGACATCCTGTAGGAATAACAACACCCTGACACCCTGTAGGAATAACAACACCCTGACATAATGCAGGAATAACAACACCCTGACATCCTGCAGGAATAACAACACCCTGACATGCTGTAGGAATAACAACACCCTGACATCCTGCAGGAATCATCGCGACAAAAACCGCTACCGACAGCCAGTGGTTCTCAGACATTTGGATTTCGGATGTCGCACGTATTTATGTGAAGAAAAAAACCCAAAACATTCCACGAACTGTGAACTAAAATTGCATTGCCTTATTGGGTTCGGATCGATTTCGCATCAATTGGATTCGTGCTTCTGGAGACGTAGCTTTAAGTTTCCATAAGCACGAATCCGATACAAATACGATCCGAGCCCGATGCTTTACAAATTGCGTCATTTTCGTTCGAATACGGATGCAAATTCGTTTCCGCATCGGACATATGGAAACACACAAACATGACGAGGACTCGCACGAACTTTCCTGTTTCGGACCCGTTTCGGATTCGGATCGAATTTGAATTTTTTTATTTTTTATTTTTTTTATTTTTATAAATGCCTAGTGTGTTACAAAGGTAACAATACGTCTGTTACAGTTCATTTCTTTAATTGAGAGTTATGGGTTATTTCATTATTTTTATGAGTGAATGATGATGCCATGTGTTGTATGGGCAGACAGTGTATTGTATTGTATTGTATTGTATTGTATTGTGTTTATGGGTCGCTCAGCTTGGGGTTATCCCGCCCTAGCCAGCATCAGGTCGCACTTCTTGTGTGTATGTGTGTGTGTGTGTGTGTGTGTGTGTGTGTGTGTGTGTGTGTGTGTGTGTGTGTGTGTGTGTGTGTTCTTACAGAGAGGCTGGACGGCTCTACACAAAGCGGCCAGCGTGGACAGCGTGCAGATTCTGGCCGCCATGATGACGGGTGTAGAAATCAACGTGCAAGATGACGTAAGGCTTAGAAATTGTCACCAAGCTGGCCGGCAAGCACGCGAGCAAGCATACAAGCAAGCAAGCGAGAAACCATGACATTTTATTGTTAAAAATTGAGAAGTACGTACCTGCTTAACCCCTTCACTGCCACAGTACGTACATGTTTGTTTCTGAAATTTTATTTCATGTAACAACCAAAAGCCAACAACGTGAAAGAAGCATGGATACAAACTGGTCTCAGCAAGAGGCATAGATCCACATGAGCCCCTGCGGTCGCGGGGGCTCATGAGGATCTATGTCTCTTGCAGTTGGATCGTGTTCGCTTTTTCTCGGTAGTCAAGGGGTGAAAGATCACTCCTGCCAAGGGTTGTACGTTTTCAACTACTATGGCTCTGAAAACGCAATTCTCACAAATTGGTTGTACCTCAACCAACACCCATCGCCCCACACCGCCCCCCCAAGCACAGTTCAGTTTTCTTCTTGTAATCCAAATGTCACGTGCCTTGTCGCAGAGTGGAGACACCTCGCTGCACGTAGCGACCAGAAGCAGAAGTATTGAAACGGCCGAGTGGCTGGTGTTCGCTGGTGCTGACACCAACATTGCAAACAAGGTGATCGTATAATAATGATGATGATGATGATGATGATAAAATAATGATGATAATTCAAGCTATATGTAATTTAATGATCCCAAAGTATGACTCTGTATTGTCTCAGTAAGACATTAATCCATTTAGCTCCGAGTCCTTACAACAGGAGATTGATTGACCATGATAATTCAAGGGTAGTGCCAGATTAGCTTGGCGCCTTCAGGCGCCAAGCTAATCTGGCACAACCCTTGAAATGTGACGGTCAGTCCTTCTCCTGCCGCTGGTACGTGGTTGTTAGGCAACACCTCTACAATTGGGACACGTTGACCTTGGGTTAACCTTTTTCATTCTGATACATCCATTGCTTGAAATAAATTTGACTATGATAGTTCAAGGTTGGTGCCAGATTAGCTTGGCTCCTTCATGAATGATCATGGTCAATCCATCTCCTGCAAGTGGTACATAGTCATCAGGCAACACCTCCAAAATTTGAGAAATGGGACCTTGGGGCTACAAGGGTTAACACTTACTCGCATGCACAGCCTATACAAAATGATCATATTACCGTATTAACCCTTTGCGTGTCGGTAGCGGTTTTAGTCGCTATGATTCCATACCGACACGCAGAGGGTTGAATCAATGTTTATGTAGGAGATTAACTCCCCAAAGCGGCGTGAGCTGCATCCAACAGACACGCAGTTGTAAACCACTTGCATGCACACACTTATTACAAACACAATAAATTCAGTAAGAAATGAAAAGAGAAGGGGAGACTGCCAGTGCTAATATTTTATTTAGGAAGATTACAAAGTAAGTAGGTAAAAGCACTGTTAGGGGAGAGAAGTGTGCACGATCGACCAGTGATCATAGATCTACTTGGTCAAAGTACATATGCATATGCTTCCCTATGCACTGCTTTCAGTCACTTTCTTAGCGCACCCCCTCTTTCCTATCCTTTAATTTGTGCTTTGACCAAGTAGATCTATGATCACTGGTCGATCATGCACACTTCTCTCCCCTGAGAGTGCTTTTACCTACTTTACTTTGTAATCTTCCTAATACAATTCAGTAAGGTTGTGTCAGTTTGTGTGATTCTTTTAACCTTTCAGTTTTGACGTCACTATACAATAATGAATATTACTGTACCAACATTGTGTGTACCAGGTCTTGCTGTATAATGTTTCTTCCATTTAATGTTCGTACATGCAAACTGTAACGTAACGTGTGATAAGTATGATGACGACAAGAGATGATGGCGAAGAAATACATTTGATTTGTAAGCTTACGTTCAGATTTTGAGATGTCAGTGAAAATTACGACTTGAAACTGCTGTATAATGCAATACCAGTAATCGTTGCTTTCTGAATACCCTACAGAGCAAACACCAATGTAGTCACGTGGTGCCCAAAAACTGTTTCCAACTTAAGGAGGTTCTACGCTGCAACCGATCACAACTGTAAGTTCATGAGATCTTTCTTTTGACAGTTTCGGCAGCTGCACAGATATAGGTGTTCACCTTTTGGTCCCACTGTATTTGTAACTTACGCCTGTCACCCCTACCCGGGTATAGGCCGTCGACGAGAGACCTCCAGCAACTCCTGTCCTGTGCTTCTCCTTCGATTCTACTCCAGGTGGTTCCCAGTCTCTTGATGTCTGCTTGGAGGTCTCGACGCCAGGAGTTTCTCGGCCTACCTCTTTTCCTCTTTCCCTGGGGGTTCCATGACAATGCCTGCCTAGTGATACTGGAAGCTGGCTTTCTCAGACTGTGACCGATCCATCCCCATCTTCTTCGCCCAATTTCATTCTCTGCTGTTATCTGCTCTGTTCTCTCCCAGAGTCTGACGTTGCTGATCTTCTCTGGCCAGTGGATTTTCAAAATTCTTCTAAGGCAACTGTTCATGAAGGTCTGTACTCTGTTGACTGTGGTTTTTGTCAATCTCCATGTCTCTGCTCCATATAGGAGAACTGCTTTTACATTAGAGTTGAAAATCCGGACTTTGGTGTGTTGTGACAGCTCTCTGGAACTCCACACTTTTTTCAACTGGAGAAAGGCTGCTCTGGCTTTACCGATTCGTGCTCTGACATCTGCATCAGTGCCGCCTTTTTTGTCTATGATGCTCCCGAGATAGGTGAAGGACTCCACCTCCTCCAACGGGGTGCCAGCAAGCAAGACTGGTTCTTCCCTGGTTGCGTTCAGCCTCATTGTCTTTGTTTTCTGTTTGTGAATGGTGAGGCCCACTTGGGACGAGATGTCAGCAAGCCTCGTGGTCTTGTCCTGCATTTGTTGATGAGTGTGGGACAGTAATGCCAAGTCGTCTGCAAAATCGAGGTCGTCAAGCTGTGTCCACAGTGTCCACTGTATTCCACTTCGTCTGTGCTCTGTGGTCATCTTCATAACCCAGTCTATGGCCAGTAGGAAGAGGAACGGAGACAGCAGACACCCCTGCCTGACACCAGTTCTGACCTGGAGCTCCCTGGTGAACTGCCCTTCGTGGATCACACGACATGTCATGCCATCATAGCTGCTCTTGATCAGGCGGACGAGCTTTGTGGGTACACCGTAGTGTCGTAGGAGTTTCCACAGTGTCTCTCGGTCCACGCTGTCAAATGCTTTCTCATAATCCACAAAGTTGACGTACAGCGGGGAGCTCCACTCCAGAGACTGTTCCACGATGATGCGGAGAGTGGCGATCTGGTCTGTACATGATCGGTTCTTCCTGAATCCTGCTTGCTGGTCTCTCAGCTGGGGGTCAACGGAGCTCTTCATTCTCTCTAGGATGATCCTGTTGAAGACCTTTCCTGGTACTGACAGCAAGGTGATTCCTCTGTAGTTGGAACACTTGCTGAGGTCGCCTTTCTTGGGAAGCTTGATTAGGTACCCATCCTTCCAGTCAGCTGGCATCACCTCCTCTTCCCAGATCTTTCCAAACAGTGGGTACAGCATCTCAACTGTTGTCTCTAGGTCTGCTTTCAGAGACTCCGCTGGGATGCCATCTGGCCCTGCTGCTTTGCCATTCTTCAAAAATGCCACTGCTTTTCTGATCTCTTCCCGGCTGGGTCTGTCACAGCTGATGGGTAGGTCGGTCTCTGCCGGCTGGATGTCGGGGGGGTCGGGTGGGCTAGGTCTGTTCAGTAACTCTTCAAAATACTCGGCCCATCTGTCGAGTTGGTCTGCTCTGTCTGCAATAGGCTTGCCTTCTTTGTCTTTTACTGGTCTTTCTGTATGGCCATACTTACCCGACAATCTTCTGGTAATGTCGTAGAGCTGTTTCATGTTGCCGCTGCCTGCTGCCTTTTCTGCCTCTGCTGCCAGGCTGTCTGTGTAGGCCCTCTTGTCTGCCCTGATACTCCTCTTCACCTCGCGGTTGGCTTCCGAGTATTGCCCCTGTGCCCTTACTTTGGCTGCTCTCGTGCGACTGTTGTTGACCGCTGCTTTCTTCTGCTTCCTCGCTTCTATCTTCTTCAAGGTCTGTGCCGACAGCCAGTCCTTGTGGTGGTGTTTCCTGAACCCTACAGTGTCTTTGCAGGTTGAGTTCAGCACCTCTCTAACTGCCTTCCACTGCTGCTCTGTGGTGACCGCCTCCTCTTCATTTACTAGCTCCTGTAGCGCTTGAAACCGGTTGGACAGCACCAGTTTGAACTCTTCTCTAACTCCAGTTTCTCTCAGGAGGCCTACATTATAGCGCTGTCTTCTTGTTGTCTCTGTGCGGCTTTTCTTTAGCTTGAGCTTCATTCTTAAGGTAAGCAGATGGTGGTCTGAGGCGACATCTGCTCCCCTCCTCACTCGAACATCTTGAAGGGATCTTCTAAATTTCTTGCTAATGCAGATATGGTCTATTTGGTTCTCTGTTGTATGGTCAGGTGAGACCCAAGTTGCTTTGTGTATTCTTCTGTGTGGGAAGATGCTGCCTCCAATGACAAGTCGGTTTAGAGCACAAAAGTCTACAAACCTCTCCCCGTTCTCACTCATCTCCGAGCCTAGTCCCTGTCTCCCCATCACCTCTTCGTATCCGGTGTTGTCCTCCCCTATTTTGGCATTAAAATCGCCCATGACGATGGTGATGTCTCGCTCCGCACATTTGTCCACGGCACTCTGGAGTCGGTCGTAGAACTCTTGTTTCTCTTCCTCGTCACTGTCATTGGTGGGCGCATAACACTGGATGACGTTCAGCTTGAGCTTTTTCTTGGTTCTAAAGGCTGCTGTTATAATTCTTGGCCCAAGAGGTTCCCAGCCCATCAGCGCTCTCTGTGCCACTGGTGACAGCATGAGTGCTACTCCTTCTGTATGGGGGGCATTCTCCTCTTCATGACCTGAATACAGAATCATCTCCCCACTTAACAGCCTTTTCTGGCCAGACTGCGTCCATCTGGCTTCACTGATGCCTAGCAGGGAAAGGTTGTACTTTTGCATTTCCGCTGCTATCTGGGCGGCCTTGCCGCTCTGGTACATGGTCTTGACGTTCCATGTGCCCATGGTTGTATCCCTGGATAGAGAGAGGCGGCTCGGTCCTGTGGCTTCCGAAGACTTCCGGCTTTCACCACAGGACGTCATAAGTCTTCTAGTAGAAGAACCTTCCTCCTCCAGGAAAGGAATTACTGTTAGTCTTTTCGTCGGCGTTTTTGTAGCTATTTCCTTTTTTGCAGGGTGGGGAAGCTACCCCCACGCCCAACCCCCTTACTAGGAGGACCAGGGGTTTTCTGTCGGGGTCACCTTCCCTTAGACCATGTTGGTTCACGGCACCTTATTTCATTCGGTGCACCCCTCTCACGAGGGACCCCCTATCCACCACCCAGGGGACGCGCCTCAACGCCGTATGGTCCCAGCGCGAGGACTGTATTTGTAAAGTGCAGTTTAAAATGTAACAAGATGAGGATTTCATCCCAAAGTGTACCGTCTTGTTTGGAGCTCAGATGCGTTTATCTTTTAGGAACATTCATAGTTATTCATATTTTTAAGTTTATAATGCTGATCCATTTCTCTCCTCTCTAATCCAACCTCTGATCAACACACACGTCGGCGCACACAAATAAAGACGGACACACGGCGCTTTCCGCCATTAGTACGCTCTGTGAGCTGGTGTAGCGACAGGAATCCATCTCCTACTCTAACCCACCCTCTGATCCACACACGCTGGCACACAGAAATAAAGACGGACACACGGCGATTCCCGCCATTCGTAAGTCTGTGGTCTGGCGTAGCATAGCTATTCTGAAGAAGAGTAATAGCACGAGCAGCGAAATACCGTCATTTTAAGCTTCACGTCATGGCATCATTAGCCCCACGACGCCGTGTTCATAGTGACGACTCGATGTTATACGTCACCTATCGCAGTACTAACATTTGACGTATCAGAGAATCACCTTTTCAATACGGTAGACAAAAAGTGGCCCATATGTACCAAGTGCTGTAAAAGTCTGAAATGATGCTCATGATTTTTTTTCAAAGCTTATAGGCCTACATAATGTATATTATGTACTAATACTATTTTATTGAAGACAGTCATCTGTTGTTTTTCTGTTTAAAAGAAATATGTAAGTGTCTTAAACGAAACTGGGTCTTGATGCCTTATAAATGGCATGGAGGACAAAGCTGACTGTCCCCATTGTGCATGCAGTCAACGGTACTGTTTCAGCAATGGTGAGGTTTCGTCTGAAACAAACGACTCCCAACAACAAACGAGAGCGAAACCATAGCGGGCAATCAGCTTGTATAATAAGCATAGACAACTCTCCACACATTTCCAAGAGGCGTAGATCCTCATGAGCCCCAAGGGCTCATGAGGATCTATGCCTCTTGGAGATGTTTGGACTGTTGTCTATGCTTATAGTACAAGATGGCTATCAACCGAAATTTCGCTCTCGTTCGTGTCGTTAGTCGTTCGTTGTCGATAGTTCGTTGCAAACGGAACCTGACTACAGATGGCAGCATGCAGGACGGGGGTTCAAACAGCTTTCGTCGTCACACCTTGCTGTTTTCAGACCTCGACCCTACTTTCTAGGCTCAGGCCGTGTACACGCGGTGTCCTCACCAGACGACCAGTTTTCACTAGCACTGGACGAGGCTGCGACTTGCTCCGCCACGCGGGTTTCAATCATGGTTCGTCAGTTTGAGGATAACAACTCCATACCTTTACCGTGTAGAGACGGAGAGAAGATTTGGGGCCACCCACTGGAGTTCAGAGGAACTTCGGAGACACAGGTCGGTCGTACAAAGACTAGTTAGTTAGTTATCTATGTGTAGTTAGTTAATTAGTTAGATAGATAGTAGTTAGTTATTTAGTTTAGTTAGTTTAGTTTAGCTTTGTTTAGTTAGTTTAGTTTAGTTTTTGCTTTGTTTAGTCAGTTTAGTTTTGTTAGTTCAGTTCAGTTAGTTTAGTTTAGTTTGGTTTAATTTAGTTTAGTTTTATTTAGTTTAGTTTAGGTTAGTTATTTTAGTTTAGTTTAGTTTAGTTTATTTTAGTTTAGTTTGTTAGCTTCATGTTTTGGGTCCGCTTGTATTTCCAGTAGCAACTCCGTGGTACTGGGTGGTGCCACCTTTGGCTCACTGAACCAGAAAAGGTCGACAGTTGATGCCTCTTCAGCTATAGATATCACTCAGATTGAGGATAAGAGAGTGATGTTTGTTTCGTGCCAGGTTTTGGTGGTGTTCGCGCTACATGACCGTGTGGACAGTTTCCATCAGCTGGTCTTCAGACAGAAGCCAGAGGGCGAGGATGACACAGAAACGCCAGCCGACATCGTGGATGAGGAAACACAGGCCAGAGATGAAGCAAGCATTATTATTATTATTATTATTATTATTATTATTATTATTATTATTATTATTATTATTATTATTATTATTATTATTATTATTATTATTATTATTATTATTATTATTATTATTATTATAAAATATAACATGAAACAAGTCGAGAAGAGACAAAAGAGAACAAAGATAGAACGCCCCCACCTCGCCTAACGGCGAGGTGGGGGCGTTCTGTCTTTGCCCTGTTTTGTCTTGCCAAGTCTCGTTTTAGCTAACACAACACTAAAAAGAGAAGACAATATAAGCAAATTTAGTGACCCCTCCCCCCCCCCCCTAAAAAAGCCCACAAAAAAATACAAAAAAGCAAACAAACAAAACACACACACAAAATCCTAATAACAACAAACAAACAAAACAAAACAAAAAAACAAAAACAAAACAAAAAAAGCAAACCCACCCCCCCAAAAAAACCCCAAACAAAACAAAACAAAAAAACCCCAAAAAACAACCCCGCACACACACCCCCCCCCCCCCAAAAAAAAAAAAAAAAAAAAAAAGTCCAAACGAAAAAAATGGACATGTCATAACCTTTGGTGGGTCATGAACAGTTCAAATTTGTCTTCTTGGGATTACATACGCTTGCAGACTTAATTCGGGATCTAAAAATTTGAATTGACTTTCAGAATGTTGAAAGCATGGACTCTACACAACCACAAAAGACAAAGAAGGTCGTGCGTCTCCGCAGAATAGGAGGCGTATGACGTTCCCTGCCTTTTGTTCACCCTATTTGCATCAGTGTGTGTTGAAGGAATAGGATTATTTTGCGTTTTATTGCCATGATTGTGTGTGCTGATATTTTAGATTCAGGTTCAGAAAACTGTACTGCCCCTTGACAAGTTGACTAAGGAAATTTTTCTTTTGATCCGAGAGACCAGGATAGTTCAAGGGTGGTGCTAGAATAGCTTGGCGCCTATAGGCGCCAAGCTATTCTGGCACCACCCTTGAACTATCATGGTCGATCCTTATCTTGTTGTGGTGTGTCGGGACTGAATGGGTTAAAACAAAGCAACGTAGGAAAGTATATAGTAGACCTTTTTTATTAAGCGAAACTGATACACGCGCGTTCAGCCGGCTTTGACTAACAAGCTGTTGTATGTCTCGTATAGGCGCCTGAGAGCACAGGAAGACCCAGGCGCATTGCTAGTGCGCGTGCGCGAATGAAACTGAAGCTAAAGGGCGCTCTTGGATTGGTGCATCGACCCAGGACAGACGAACTGAAAGTAGGTCCACGCGGCGGGCACGTGCAATCTTCAGTAGACTCGAGCGTGGCGGCCACCATCACAGTCACGGGGAAGCCACTCACTGAAGAAAAGACACTACACCTTCAGGTAGCATCCCTTTGTTAGAGCTCGATCACGGAGCTAGCCTACTATGTTTGCTTCGAAATAACCGTGCCATTTTTCATCTTACTTAATGACAAATGAAGTCGGTGGAAGTTGACCTAATTGCATATGACTCCCAAAGTCAATGCGCGTCATTTTTTTTTAAATAAAATGAATTGTCTACGAAGTTATTTATAGTGAACGTAAGAATTATACAATCACTAAATTAACAAGGATTAATAACACTGAACAATATCACATGCAAGAATCAACAGTTTGTAATTAGGTAAACTTTGACCTGAGTTCATCCTGAGCAGTTTATTCAGCCACGAGGGACTATGTTTAGCCGTTCTGCATTCCCTGCGTGACTGTTGTGGTAAAAAAAAAAAAATCACTGTTTATATCAAACTTTGTCAGTAAATATTCTCCGTTCTCGTACAACTATAGGGAGAGTGACGTATTTTGTAAAAACAGCACGGGAAAGCCCTTGGTATTCTAGCCAGTCATTGAAGTCAGGTGAATCAACGTTTCACATACCTAGTCTTTTAACCCATTTAGCTCTGAGTCCTTACAGTAGGAGATTGGTTGGCCATGATATTGTAAGGTAGTGCCAGATTAGCTTGGCACAGGCGGCAAGCTAATCTAATAATAACAATAACGGCCATTTATATAGCACTTATCCTAAAATAAGCTCTAAGCGCCTTACAAGTAAAGGGTGGGAGTGGAGGGGGTCATAGCGCCACTAATCTGGCTCTACCCTTGAATTATCATGATCAATCCATCTCCTGCAGCTGGTACATAGCTCACCGTGGAAGCCACTAAAACACTAATTTGTGCATTTGTGCTGTCCAAGCTAGATTATTGTAACTCTTTGTTTTGTGGCTGCCCTCAGTATCTCATCGATCGCCTTCAAAAGATTCAGGACAATGCAGCCCGGCTTGTTGTGAGAGTCCACACCAATCTTGAAGTCGAGTCCCTTCATTGGCTACCCGTGTCCTCACATATTTAATACAAAGTTATGGGCTCTGTTTTAACTGCCTTTCAGGCACCAGCCCAGAATACTTGTCCTCATTTGCTGCACGTGTATACACCCTTTCGTGAGCTCCGCTCCTCTTCTGTTAAACAGAAGTTGTGGGTACCTTCTGCCCAAACTAAAACATTTGGTCAGCGCACTTTTGTTTATTAAGCCCTAGTGTAATTGGTCCATAAGCTAGGAAGATCTACCGTGCACCCCCTCCCCAGTACTCAATCAGATGAGTTTCAAAGTGTTTCTTAGTATGTCCTGAGATATTTAAGCCATGTTCCCCGAAAATCTTTAGGAACACACCAGAGATATAGCCGACGGAGCAAGGGTACCCCCATTCACGCTCTTCGCAGGTGCTAAAATGAGGTTGAGAAACATTTTCCTCTAAATAAATCAGAATTCATTCCAGAAGCCCAAATCAGGCAATATTATGTTAAGGCACACCTTCTGCATCCTCTGCAAAAAACAAAATGAAAAAATATTGAATCTCTGGCTCACAGTGAAGGTATTTGTGCACCCAGCAAACGGCAATTTCCGCGAAATCGCAAAAAAAAAAAGACAAAAATAATGTGTCAGATGCCTTCAGACATTTTCTATAGCGCTGGCAGTCCATTTTCAGGCTTACATCATTAAAACAGGATGTCACAATTATTATAAACTTGACTAGGTGATGCTGTGATTACTGTGAATGCCACAGTGGTTGATTTTGTATCCCTACCCCCAAGTTGTAAAAATACACAAAATTAATTAGAAAAAATTACTAAAGTTATTCCATTTCATTTTGACCTCTCTTTACCTATTGAGTTTCAATAATGTGAGCATAAAGTGCAAGAAAATAAGGAAAGTCGGTATCCTTTACGGTACATTCATGGTGAATGATGGCTTTTTCCCATTTTTCCAATTGCCGAATTGGGAAACGAACGTTGTTTCCGGTGCCCTCAGAAATCTTGTATACAACCGATAGGTCTTTGTTAGGTTTTATTGGTTGGGATAGAGTACCACAGTTACTCCCAACCTGATTTTGTGATGCTGTGATGCATTTAGGGGCCGCAGTGGCTGAATCTGCTGCCCTACCCCCATTTTACCAGTATGCAAAGTAACGCAAAATAATCATAAAAAATTGTTTACGTCATACTCCTGTTTAAATATTTTTTGTTGCCAGTTTTTTTTAAGTGTGCATATTGAGCATAAAAAGTTGTGATCATTTCATTAATTTCAATATGACCCATCAATTTAATTGTAACTATTTTTAACTGGCTGGTCTTTTAGGCGATATTTTACCTAGCGTAAGGCGGGTTTAGTAAGGTCTCCCCTTTTTCTTTCATTTATTTTCGTCTAAAAATGTGTAAATATGAATATGCGTAATAAAGTTTTATGGTTCCTAATAGCCAAAACAATGTTATCAAAATACTTTGTTTCCACATGTCCACCACGAAATCTCGACTTCCACCTTCTGCAACGTTCAATTTTTTTGATGGCCGTCTTTAAATCTTATATTGTTCTGTCTGCCAATAAGTGAGCTGTCAAGAGCTAGGCAGCATGTTTTCAGAGTTTGGAGAATATGCTAAGGAGACTGATTTTCTACGCCAAATTCGCATAGGGCTGTTTCCGCATGACCCAGTCTCACGAGGTGAGTCCAGCAGGGTCCTTACGGTCTGTGAACATTTGTGAAAGTTGTTAAAAAATGACAAGGCTTTTTCAGGGCCCTGGAAACTCTGTCAATTTCAGTCCTTTTCCTTAAAGTCTGTGAAAGTTTGTAAAAAATGACAACGTGCTGGCAAACTTTTGTCTACTTCTGTTTTTTCTCCCCCAATTTATGACTAATCCATTGCGATTGATCATGCTGACGCTTGTTGCAAGTGATCTATAGTTAGCTCTGATCATAAAGTGACTGCATGGCCTTTCTGCCGAACATTCTGATTGGTTGTTTATGCTTCTACTGAGCTCCGCCATTCGCTAAGCGTTCTTTTATTTTGGTATCTCTTCATGCATTAGGCACGGAAGCTTCAAATAATTGCTGATACAGAGTGATCTAATTAAAATGTGTAAACCTTCAGGCTTCAGTTTGGGTTTGTGAAACGTTTATGAAAAGTTTGTGAACTTCGTTCCTGCTTTTCTGTATGGACCCAGTCCAGAGTAATCAGTGCGTAGTTGAAAGATGGTGGCCTGGCTCTCCCTGTTCAGCTTGTTGATGTCATCTGCCCATGGGCTGCAGCCGCCATTCTGCTGTTGCCAATCACTTTGTTGGTGCAGTGTCTTGATTTCTTTACAAGAGGTTGTGATTTTGAGGTAGTCTGGTGCCTGCTTTGGCGAGGCTGTCAGCCTCTCCATTCCCAGCTAGTCCAGAATGCACTGGAATCCACTGCAGCACTATTTTGTGGACAGGGCATCCAGTCTGTCTTGAAGCTTCCTGGTGAGATCAGTGGATCAAGCTTTCCTTTCCCTAGCTAGTGCTCTGCTGCTGTGTTGAGCACCTGCAGATCTGTACGATAGTTGGAGCTGCTGCCGCCAGCTGGTAAGGAGAGGGAGGTAGTAGTGCGGTCTGCACAACAGATGTACATGCCACTTCCTTCATTCCGCACGGCATCTTGTGTGGTATCACAGCTGCTGTGAGGGTAGCTCTTGTGCATAACCTCTAGCAAGATGGCTTTGTGCAGTGCCGCGACCCTTGGCAAAGAGTCCTGGAACATTGTTTATGTTGTCTTGAAGGCTCTTTCGAGATGTCCAGGTATCTGAAGGGAGCTGTTCACACATCTTTGGGCTTGGTTCCAGGACGTCAGTTTTAGTCCTTTGCAGGACCTTGAGTTGGCGGTTCAGACTTGGGCGTTTCTGACGGTTCTTGTTCTGCTCCTGTAGTCTCCCATGCTATCGGTGTTTAGTAAGTCTCTTCATCGTGTGTGCTGTTCTGCGTTCCAGTGGCTCCAATGTCCTCCATTTCCTAAATTGGGGTGCTCCAGATGGCTCTAAGAATGTCACTGCATCATGAGAATGACCCATGTTCTGCATCTTGTCAAGCCTGGCTTTTTGGGTTTTGCAGGAAGTGTTTCATGTTGTCGATGTATCTTGGTACCGCACTACTGGTCTGAGCAGGTGTTTGTGCCAGGACGCTGTAATTTGCGCCAATGTGGTCCCCACCAGTTTCTTCATCAGAGACTTTTTTTTGCAGCTCTAGCTTCCATGGCTTCCATGTCAGGCATCCACGTGAATCCAGTAATTTATTTGTTGCCAGTAAAGTTGGCCTGTCTGTCTTTGGTACTGGAAGGTCTCCAGTTTTGAGGTGACCTCTTCATTCTGATTGAAAGAGATGGTCTAGCTCAGTTTGAGTGGCCTCTTTCAGTCCAGCTGCTGACTCTATTGGCAGCATCCTGGATTCTGCAGGATGCTATTTCTTTATGTTCTGCTGCGCTCCACACTGCAAAGTCATCCGCATGGAGGTTGTTCGAGACGAACCTTGGTACTGTTGTACTGATGTCATTAATGTAGACCAAAAACAGCATCAGACACAACATCTCCCTGAGGTACACCTTCCCCGAGTTTGACAAGACTGCTGAATGTGCAGACGGTAGAAGCTTCAGCGGCAGCCCCTGTAAAGAATTACAATTAAAGTGATGGGTCACATTGAAATTAATGAAATGATCACAATGTTTATGCTCAATATGCATATTTTGTTAAGAAAACTGGCAACAAAAATAAAAAACAGAGGAGCAATTGTTATGATCATTTTTTGTTCCTTTGCGTACAGTAAAATGGGGGTAGGGCAGCAGATTTAGCCACTGTGGCCCCTAAATGCATCACAGCATCATAAAATCAGGTTGGGAGTAACTATGGTACTCTATCCTAACCAATAAAACCTACAAAAGAGCTATCAGTTGTATACAAAATTTCTGAGGGCATCAGAAACAACGTATGTTTCCCAATTCGGCAATTTTAAATGGGAAAAAGCTATCATTCACCACAAACGTACCGTAAAGGATGCCGACTTTCCTTATTTTCTTGCACTATGTGCTCACATTATTGAAATGTAATAGGTAAAGAGAGGTCAAAATGAAATGGAATAACTTTAGTAATTTTTTCTAATTAATTTTGTGTATTTTTACAACTTGGGGGTAGGGATACAAAATCAACCACTGTGGCACTCACAGTGATCACAGCATCACCTAGTCTATAATAATTGTGACATCCTGTTTTAATGATGTAAACCTGAAAATGGACTGTCGGTGCTATAGAAAATGTCTGAAGGCATCTGACACATTATTTTTGTCTCTTTTTTTTTGCGATTTCGCGGAAATGGTCGTTTACTGGGTGCATAAATACCTTCACTGTGAGCCAGCGATTCAATATTTATTCATTATGTTTTTTGCAGAGGATGCAGAAGGTGTGCCTTAACGTAATATTGCCTGATTTGGGCTTCCGGAATGAATTCTGATTTATTTAGAGGAAAATGTTTTTCACCCTCATTTTAGCACCTGCGAAGAGCGTGAATGGGGGTACCCTTGCTCCATCGGCTATATCTCTGGTGTGTTCCTAAGGATTTTCGGGGAACATGGCTTAAACATCTCAGGACATACTAAGGAACACTTTGAAACCCATCTTATTGAGTACTGGGGAGGGGGGGGGGGGGGGTGCACGGTAGACCTTCCTAGCTTATGGACTATATGGAATACACTGCCTCTTGAGGTCAGAGACAGTGAGTCTGTCTCTGACTTCAAGAGGTCGTTGAAAACTCACCTCTTCAAGCTTTACTTTGCGGAATAACTGCCAGTGTTTGATGCCTTAGTTGTAGTTCTGTAATCCTCCTTGTTTAGACTGAATGTTAATTAAAACATGAATTATTAGGTGTGCATTGTTGTTTATTTCATTGTAAAAGTGGTGTGTTCGGGTATTGTGTTTTCTTTGTTATGTGCATGTCATTGTATTTTTAGTTTTGTGTACAGATTGTAAAGCACTTAGAGCTTTTGATTATGATTAAGTGCTATATAAATACTCATTATTATTATATTATTAGGCAACACCTCCAAAAGTTGAGAAATGGGACCTTGGGGCTAAAAGAGTTAATGCAGATTTTATGTTTAATATGTAGTCTGTGGCATACACTTCAATATTTTGGCAGGTTGAGAAAGCGCCGCCTCTGGAAGGCGCAACGGAAAGCCCACCAGAAGATCCAGCCCAGGAAGGGGCCGCACCCAGTGCACAAGGCGACTGCACCAAGCCAGCGCTGCAGGTCGAACAGTCAGCACTGACTGCCATGAGTCCAGTGTTCATTGAAGTCTGGGCTCCAAGCAATGCAGATAGAGATGTGCAAAGGATGGTGTTACACGTCACGTTACCGCTGACTGAGCAGTTCATCGCGGAAAGAGAAATTCTTGTCTTCATCAGGTCTGAAATCACTCATTCTAGTTAAAGTAGCATTACGCGTAAATCTGCAGACATATTTCAGCGCCATTTGTGTGTGTTGTGCATTGTCGACACACCTAATGAACTTTAACAGCAGTTGGGACACGCAGCAAAATCACACGCGTTATAGCACTTATTTATTCTGCGCAGCCGTTAGCGTGTTAATCTATTTTTAGCTGTTTCTCGTCCTGATAGCGTGGTATTTCTAGAACGGAGTGGAGTCATTGTCAGGTTGCTTGATATAAAGACGACGCGTGCTGAACTGGATTGTCCTGTGTCTAAATCAACCATAACTAGACCTGTGTGTGGCGTTTTGTAACCATCTGTAACTGAAGTGTATCTTTGAACAGCGGTTACGGCGGTAGTGGGCCTTCAACCATTTTAGTGTGTTGTTTACTCGTATCTTCTTTTTCTTCTTCTCGAACGCCGTCACACTTGGAGTTTGGCTCTCAAAATGAAATCTGTGGTCTTCTGTAGCGCCTCCACAGGCCCGTACAGTTTCTCTTGTAGGGTGGCGGGCTTCGGCCAGTTTACTCGTATTAGTCCCGTTGACTACTGGAGCATAGGAAATATGACACAACATTAACACATTCTACACCAAGGACCGAAATCCCAAATGTTGAAGTTAACCTCTGAAGGACTGCATTACAATTCCAGAGACAGACCGGGCATGATAGTTCAAGGGTGGTGCCAGAATAGCTTGGTGCCTGTGGGCGCCAAGCTATTCTGGTACCACCCTTGAACTATCGTGCTCGGTCCATGTCTTGCTGTGGTGTGTCGGGGCTGAATGAGTTAAGCAGCATTGTCGCGCAGTCAGTTCATTTTCGGACACTGTGATTGGTCAGCACATACAAATTACAGGGGTTCAATGCCCCATTGTCCACCTCCTAGAACCTATAATGTGATCAGCTCGCCAATCCGCAGTTCTGTTATCGCGCACGAATCTAAGTAGGTCTTTCGTCTGTTTTTTTATTTTATTTTTATAATTTTTTTTTTATAGATCAGGGTTACTTGGCACCTTACGTCATAAATAAACGGAAAACACAAAGATCCAATGGTGGTATACGATAGGGAAATATTCGACATCACACACTACACAAGTGCTGCACAAATACGTCGCAAATCAAACTCTTAACAGCTGTAAACTTCCCACTATGCGCGTCAACAGGTATGATGTTTACAAAGCTACAGGTGTGCAACAAGAGTGAAAAAGAAATACCTTCTTAAAATGTGACAGATCTATGACACTCCAATTTATTGAAAAGATCGATTCATTCCTGAAAGCGTTTGTGAGCTTAGTAGTAGTCGTTGATGAAAGAGGGCAACACAAATGCTTCATGTACGAAATCAGGCCTACCACACCCAGTCGCTTGCCGCGCAGCCCCGTGCTCACAATGTAGAAGTTCTATCACTAGATTTCAAGGAGTCCGTGGCTACTAAGAAGCAGCACCGCTAGTAAACGTTTGAAATTCTATCGGCAAAATTCAAATCGCATTTGCACGACCATGCGTAGTAGCCGATGTATACAAGAGCCCCGTCCGAATATGTAGCACACAGAAATGATTCAGTCTGACGTCAGAAACATTGGGCGTGTAACTCCGGAAGTCAGAAACAACTTCGCTGCTTCAAATAGCACGTAGTTCGGACATCACGACAATGGCATTGAACCGTCTAGTGGTTACTTCTCGGGTCACATCGTGGTTTGTAGTCCTCTGAAGCTGACTATAAGACCTCCGCGCCGAAAGCTGATAATCAGGTTCAGGGGACTACAAACCACGATGTTACCCAACACAGACAGTTCAATGTCATATTGATCCTTTTTGTGTTAACCATTTCTACACATTGTACTTGAAGGCACTACTCTCTCACATGCTAGGCTCCACAAACATTCAGAATCTTAAGGTTGTTCTTAATTAAACGAACCTTAGTTCGTGAACTATGACGATCTAGGGTTCACGATCTCGGGCGAACCAGGTTGGTTCTTAATTGGACGATCTAAAGATACGGCGAACCAAGTTCAAAGTAGTTCACGAACCTCGGCAAACCATAGTTCGCTGTCGGAAAACGTTCGCCCGACATGTCGAGCGATCCAAGGCGAACCTTTTCTCTGATTAGTCAAAACGTTTACCTTCTTCTGCGTTGGAGATAAGAAGATAGTCACCGATACAAACAACTATGGCGGACAGCGATATTTCACTCGGGCGAAGAACAAGACCTTTTTTTTTTTTTTTTTTTTTTTATTGATTTGTGGGAGGCGCAATGCTGTTTGTGGGATCGCTACTGCAAGGAGTACAAAAACAAAAATCGTTCAAATCGCGAAGCGGCATAGCGGCAGCCATTTTGAACACCTTCGCAGACAGTACTAGTAGGCCGAATCAAGCACTTCAGTTAAGAAAGAGAACCATGGCAAACCTGGTTTGCTGAAGTTCGCCTAGGTTCATTCAAACTCAATTAAGAAACAAACCAAAAGATCGCCGATCTTCTCCGATCTAGGTTTGCCGATCAAAAGTTCGTCCAATTAAGAACAGTTTTTATAGTGTGCTCAATCAGATCTTTAACTCATCGCGATTTTGACGATTTTTGTTTTGTAACCTCGTTTCATTTCGATATGTTTACCTGTCTTAGCTTAGAAATGGTTACATGTGACTCATTTGTTTTGGTTATACTGCTATTCTTACAACTGTTCTTGTGTCACCATACGTCCTAAGCCTTCTGTTACCTAAATCTCGCGTTAGTGACGTTATTGCCGAGATTGTTAGGAGCGACTAGGATAATTCCCTTTGTTTTTTTTTTTATAGATATAATTTACTTAAATCTACACTATTAACAATTTCTGTATGCGATAAAATCTCTGATCGATCGTAATTTTCATTTTCACAAGGAGGAACACTTTGTGCAAAACGGCCACTCAGTGTCAGCACATATACTAATGGTAAAATCAAAAGGGCCACTTTTTATCGCAGACGCACCGACAACACCACACAAATGTAACAATACTTGGAGTCAGTACTTTGCTAATTTGTTCAGTAACAATTTCATTTAAGTTTTGAGTAAATCAAGCAATTGTAACAAAGCAGAACGTTAGAATGTTCACCCACCCCTCATTTGAAAAGTCATACAAGACTGGTCCAGTCAGTAGCGAGAGTACCCACCGTTTGCAGCCAAGCATTCAATGCAGCATTGACGCATGGAGTTCACCTGGGTTCGGAGAACATGTTGTGGGATCGCTTCCCACTCTTGATGCAGGAAACGAGTCAGCTGGGGGACACCTTGAGGTGGGGGGGGGGGGGGAATGGTTGCTGACTACACGTTGCCCCAGCACGTCCCAGAGGTGCTCGACGAGAGCCAGATCAGGTGAACGAGCTGGCCACTCCATCCTCATGATGCCCCGTTACTCAAGGAACTCATCCAACACACGGGTGCGATGAGTTCGAGCGTTATCGTCCTGCAGAACAGCCTTGTCGCCTATAGCTTGGAGAGCTGGCTGAATGAGGGGCTGCACAATCTCGTCCCGATAGCGCAGTCCAGTCAGGGTGCCTCGGATGACGTGGAGGGTAGGGGGTGGGGGGTGGGTGGGGATGGGGGGTCCTGCCTTCCCTGCTGAAGCCTGCCCAGACCATGACTGAGCCTCCTCCGTAGCGATCCACCTCTTGGACGCATCGCTCAACCTGGCGTTTCCAGACCCTCACCATGCCGTGGTTGAAGGACACAGTGAACCGTGACTCTTCAGTAAACATAACCTGAGTCCACTGGAGTCTGTTTCACCTCACATGTTGACGACACCAGGCAACCCGGGCTCTGCGATGAGCTGGAGTGAGGGGTATTCTCACTGCTGCTCTGCATGAAGCCAGGCCAATTTCGCGCAGACGTCGGCAGACTGTCCTTCTGCTGACGTTAACGTTTGCAGCTTGCATTAGTTGACGTCGCAGAGTGATTGACGTGACAGTTCGGTCGCGCAGAGCCGCCACACAGAGGTATCTGTCCTCCCTTCTGCTGGTGCAGCGCTGGCGTCCTGAGCAGGGTCGTCGTTCTGCCCTTCCAGTTTCTTGGAATCGTGCCAGCAGCTTCTGGATCACTGAATGGGACACCCCAAGACGTCTCCCAACTTCTCGTCCGGAAATTCCATGCTGCAGCCTTGCTAGCTCCCGCCTTGATCTACCGGCGTTAGGCTTCGTCGTGGTGGCATGGTTAAGAAAGTGACAATTATGCCCCTACTGTACCAGTATTTGTAGCGGAACAGAGGTGCTCAGTGTTTACGACTGACCCCTTTAGCACGTGCATCACGACTTTAGCGATGTGTTTCACCTGCCTGCCTTTGGTACACTTGCCAATATCGCACAGCTTTTCACAAAAACTGACGTTGTTTCACGTGCATTTGACACGTTCGTGGAAATTGATGAATTGTTGTCTATTGGTCCCTGTACAGTGGACTGTCTAAGGTCAACTTTGAACCCATTTGGATCAAAAGAACATTGTATTTTATTAGGGTACTTGCAACGATAAACAATGACACAAAAAGAATGGGGTGGCCCTTAAGTTTTGACCGTTAGTATAGTTAAGGCCGCTCAGTATCAGCACATAGTTAAGGCCGCTCAGTGTCAGCACATAGTTAAGGCCACTCAGTGTCAGCACATAGTTAAGGCATATCAGTGTCATTCACATAGTTAAGGCCGTTCAGTGTCAGCACATAATTAAGGCCACTCAGTGTCAGCACATAGTTAAGGCATATCAGTGTCATTCACATAGTTAAGGCCGCTCAGTGTCAGCACATAGTTAAGACCATTTAGTGTCAGCACATAGTTAAGGCCATTCAGTGTCAGCACATAGTTAAGGCCATTCAGTGTCAGCACATAGTTAAGGCCATTCAGTGTCAGCACATATTTAAGGCCGCTCAGTGTCAGCACATAGTTAAGACCATTTAGTGTCAGCACATAGTTAAGGCCATTCAGTGTCAGCACATAGTTAAGGCCATTCAGTGTCAGCACATAGTTAAGGCCATTCAGTGTCAGCACATAGTTAAGGCCATTCAGTGTTAGCACATAGTTAAGGCCATTCAGTATCAGCACATAGTTAAGGCCGCTCAGTGTAGGAACATAGTTAAGGTCGCTCATTGTCAGCACATAGTTAAGGCTTTGATCGATTGATTGTACATTGCTTAACGTCCCGACAGCAACAAGGCTTTCTCAGGACGTGCCTGCACTGCTTGTCAACAAAAACTAAACAGAACATTGAATGTATGTCGCCAGCCGGTCAAATACGTTAAATAAACCTACAACATGGGGCCTAAATAAAGCTAAGACCATTTAGCAACACACATCCAATATCAAGAGCTACAGGCAGTGCAGACAGTAGGGAGAGTTTTTAAAAGGCAAATACAGGTGAAT
This sequence comes from Semisulcospira habei, assembly GCA_036245525.1. NCBI lineage: Eukaryota > Metazoa > Mollusca > Gastropoda > Semisulcospiridae > Semisulcospira > Semisulcospira habei. The sequence goes on from BTPG01000005.1 coordinate 185,732,895, forward strand.
GGACAAAGGGTAGACAGAAACTTCCAGCCTTCCTGCCCTGTGAAGAAGTCTGCCTTCCGCCTCGTCTGCAGCAGTCTCCAGCGCAAGCTCAGAGATCTCCAGAATGAGTGGTGGACCAGACTTGCACAGAGGACCCAGCTTTGTGCTGACAATGGTGACTACAGGGGCTTCTACAAAGCACTGAAAGCAGTGTATGGCCCCAGGCACCTGGTACAAAGTCCCCTGCGAAGCGCGAATGGCCAGGCACTCCTCACAGATAATACCTCCATCTTGAACCGCTGGTCGGAATACTTTCAGAGCCTCTTCAGCGCTGAGCGCACTGTTCAAGAAGCAGTCGTCCTACAAATCCCACACCTCCCAGTAAAGGTTGAGTTGGACGAACCGCCCACCGCTGAAGAGACCCTCACAGCCATCCACCAGCTCAAGAGTGGCAAAGCAGCAGGCATCGATGGAATACCACCAGAGATCTGGAAACATGGAGGCACAGCACTGCACAACAAGCTCCATGACCTCTTTCTCTGCTGCTGGGAGGATTGATTGATTGATTGATTGTACATTGCTTAACGTCCCGACAGCAACAAGGCTTTCTCAGGACGTGCCTGCACTGCTTGTGAAAAAAAATAAATAAACAGAACATTGAATGTATGTCGCCAGCCGGTCAAATACATTAAATAAACCTAACACATGGGGCCTAAATAAAGCTAAGACCATTTAGCAACACACATCCAATATCAAGAGCTACAGGCAGTGCAGACAGTAGGGAGTTTTAAAAAGGCAAATACAGGTGAATGGACCTCGGGTAGACAGAAACACATGCCCCAGAATAGAGAGAAAAACCCACCCTGTGGGGCTGACCAGGGTGACCCTGGGAACTAAAAAATACCTAACCCCACCCAAGTCCCCCAGGGCAGACCCGGGTGGGGGTGCTGCTGGGAGGAAGGAACACTACCAAAAGATCTCCGTGATGCAGTCGTTATCACCCTGTACAAGAACAAAGGCGAGAAGTCTGACTGTTCCAAACTATCGGGGAATTACCCTGCTGTCCATTGCTGGGAAAATCCTTGCAAGGCTGCTCCTGAATCGGCTGGTACCTGCCATCGCTGAAGACCAACTCCCAGAGGGCCAGTGTGGCTTCAGAGCAAACAGGAGCACCACCGATATGGTCTTTGTGCTGAGACAGCTACAGGAGAAGTGCCGCGAGCAGAACAAAGGTCTGTACGTAACATTTGTCGACCTAACAAAAGCGTTCGACACTGTGAGCAGGCAAGGCATGTGGCAGATCCTGGAGCGACTTGGCTGTCCCCCAAAGTTCCTCAACATGATTGTCCAGCTACACGAGGACCAGCAAGGCCAGGTCAGACTCAACAATGACCTCTCGGAACCATTCCCTATTCTCAACGGCGTAAAGCAGGGCTGCGTGCTGGCACCGACCCTCTTCACCATCTTTTTTAGCATGATGTTGAAGCAGGCCACAGTGGACCTCGATGATGACGATGCAGTGTACATCAGGTATCGTCTCGATGGCAGCCTGTTCAACCTCAGACGACTGCAGGCCCACACGAAAACCCTAGACCAACTGATTCGTGAGCTGCTTTTTGCTGATGATGCTGCCCTCGTTGCACACACAGAGAGAGCCCTGCAGCGCATCACGTCTTGCTTCGCAGATGCTGCCCAGCTCTTTGGACTCGAGGTCAGTCTGAAAAAGACAGAGGTCCTCCATCAGCCGGCACCCAAGACAGTGTATCGCCCTCCTCACATCACCATTGGCGAGTCTGAACTAAAGTCAGTGCACCAGTTTACTTACCTTGGCTGCATTATCACGTCGGACGCCAAGCTGGACAAGGAGCTTGACAGCAGGCTGGCAAAAGCAAACAGCGCTTTCGGGCGACTTTTCAAGCGGGTGTGGCACAATCAACAGCTGAAAACAGGCACCAAGATCAGCGTGTACAGAGCTGTGGTCCTCACCACCCTGCTGTATGGTTCCGAGTCCTGGGCCCTCTACCGCAGCCAACTACGACTCCTCGAACGCTTCCACCAGCGCTGCCTGCGTACCATCCTGGGCATTCACTGGAGTGACTGTGTCACCAACGTCGAGGTCCTTGAACAGGCTGAAACTGTGAGCATCGAGGCTTTGCTGCTGCGGACACAGCTCCGCTGGGCGGGGCATGTCTCCAGGATGGAGGATCATCGCCTACCAAAGATCACCTGTTCGGCGAGCTTGCTACTGGACACCGTGACAGAGGGGCACCAAAGAAGAGATACAAAGACTGTCTCAAGAAGTCACTTAGTGCCTGCCAAATCGACCACCACCAGTGGTCTTCGCTTGCTGCGGACCGTGACACCTGGCGCTCCACCATTTACAAGGCAGCTGTCTCCTTTGAGGACTCTCACAGAGCTAGCCTTAAGGACAAGCGGCTCAGGAGAAAAAAACAGAGATGCCGCAGCTCAGAACCCTGGCCATACCTTCCCCTGCAGCCACTGCGGTCGAACCTGCCTGTCTCGGATTGGCCTCCGCAGCCACGAACAAGCCTGCAGACGTCGTGGGCAACTCCTATAAAATCTTCGTTCGCGAAGTCAAGCCAAGAGAGAGAGAGAGAGAGAGAGAGAGAGAGAGAGAGAGAGAGAGAGAGAGAGAGAGAGAGAGAGAGAGAGAGAGAGAGAGAGAGAGAGAGAGAGAGAGAGAGAGAGAGAGGAGAGAGAGAGAGAGAGAGAGAGAGAGAGAGAGAGAGAGAGAGAGAGAGAGAGAGAGAGAGAGAGAGAGAGAGAGAGAGAGAGAGAGAGAGAGAGAGAGAGAGAGAGAGAGAGAGAGAGAGAGAGAGAGAGAGAGAGAGAGAGAGAGAGAGAGAGAGAGAGAGAGAGAGAGACAGACAGAAACTCATGCCCCAGAATAGAGAGAAAAACCCACCCTGTGGGGCTGACCAGGGTGACCCTGGGAACTAAAAAATACCTAACCCCACCCAAGTCCCCCAGGGCAGACCCGGGTGGGGGACATAGTTAAGGCCACTCAGTGTCAGCACATAGTTAAGGCCACTCAGTGTCAGCACATAGTTAAGGCCATTCAGTGTCTGCACATATTTAAGTCCATTCCGTGTCAGCACATAGTTAAGGCCGTTCAGTGTCAGCACATAGTTAAGGCCGTTCAGTGTCAGCACATAGTTAAGGCCACTCAGTGTCAGCACATAGTTAAAGCCATTCAGTGTCAGCACATAGTTAAGGCCGTTCAGTGCCAGCACATAGTTAAGGCCATTCAGTGTCAGCACATAGTTAAGGCCGTTCAGTGTCAGCACATAGTTAAGGCCGCTCAGTGTCAGCGCATAGTTAAGGCCGCTCAGTGTCAGCACATATTTAAGGCCATTCAGTGTCAGCACATAGTTAAGGCCATTCAGTGTCAGCACATAGTTAAGGCCGTTCATTGTCAGCACATAGTTAAGGCCGACAGTGTCAGCACATAGTTAAGGCCACTCAGTGTCAGCACATAGTTAAGGCCTCTCAGTGTCAGCACATAGTTAAGGCCTCTCAGTGTCAGCACATAGTTAAGGCCTCTCAGTGTCAGCACATAGTTAAGGCCATTCAGTGTCAGCACATAGTTAAGGCCGTTCAATGTCAGCACATAGTTAAGGCCGTTCAGTGTCAGCACATAGTTAAGGCCACTCAGTGTCAGCAGATAGTTAAGGTCGTTTGAAGTTGCCCTCTGAAGGACTGTATTACAATTCTAGAGACAGGTCGAGCATGATAGTTCAAGGGCGGTGCCAGAATAGCTTGGCGCCTATGGGCGCCAAGCTATTCTGGCACCGCCCTTGAACTATCATGCTCGATCCATGTCTTGCTGTGGTGTGTCGGGGCTGAAAGAGTTAACAGCGACCAGCGACGGCATGCATGGAAGTGTACACTGACAACAGTTACTGCTGTTATTACCGATGTTGTGTGCTCTAGGTCCGTGTCCGTGGAAGACCGGGCTCTCAGTTCGGATGACGAGGTGGGTCAAGAAGCGCGGTGGTGGCGTGTTCGGCCCGAGGGAGTGTCTATTCCACCCCATACCTCAGCCATCAGCATCCCCGGAAGCATCAACCAAACGTAAGACATACTAAATATGCTTAGCCCGAAGGTCAAAATTGGCAGAAAACGTCCTCTCAAGGCGATATGAACGTTCAGAAGACATACTAGTAAGCACATTTCCTCGGGCCCACGACGTTTTATGATCGATCAAGGATGGTTTTACAATAGTGCGTTTCTTCTTAACCAAATTGTGTGTTGGTATTTCCTCCCACGATTTGCAGTCACCTTTTGAGGGGGGTGGGGGGGGGGGGGGAGCTGGGTGGCTGGTAGGGCTTTCGACTCTCGTCCGAAAGGTCCCGGGTTCGAATCCAGCTGGGGTTAAAATGTGTTCAGACCTTACTCAGTGCCCCGTCTTTTGAAATTCCCTTCGTTGTGGACCAAACGACTTTAAGCCCTAAACGTTTAACGTTTTAACCTTTTGGTTCTGGATTATTTTCTGTGCACGTTAGAACAACGTTGGTGCAGGCTCGGCGCGGCGCGTCGCGAGCGGAAGTGACGAGAGCAGTGGCCGAACAGCATCTGAAAAGCAGACAGACGCCTGTCACCTTCAGCGTGTTCCACAGGTGCAAGCAGGATGATAACATAGGTACAGAAACGGTTAAATTACCTCGTGTGCCACTGCTACTACCTCTCGGCGTCTAAGTATGTTTTTGTTTGTGCTTTGCTAAACGTCCCGACATCAGCAATGGCTGTTGGGACTCGTTAACTCATTCGAGACGTGCCGCCTCCGGATAGGCGGCTTATGCCGCGTATCCGGAGGCGGCACGTCTCGAACTTATGAGCTAAGATGTATGTTGTAATTAGACTAAAGAGAAGTTCTCAGTCCGTTCTGCCCTGACTCGCTATAACAGGATATGGGTCGACTATGATAGCTCGTAGACCAAGCGCCAGACAAGGTGCAGCGCTTGGAATCCCTGCTATGTTAAAAACGCGTAGGGGTGGCTAAATGACCCAGATATTACAGGCAAGGGAAGGAACCAGAAAAGCCACCGACCTAGAGCTCCTATACCACCATTAACACACGTAGAGGGTTCTAGTAAATGCACAAGCCACTAACTAACGCCATTTTGTCCACAAGATTGTGAAGTTAATAGATATTCCATGCCATTAGTATACAATGGCGGTAACAAAACGGCATTTGCGTCACTTGACAGCAAGATGACGTAATAATTTTTTAACGCCTAATTTTTGCAGTGCACATGATTCTTGGAAAATACGATACTCATTGAGAAGGCTCTTTACGGGAAGAAAAAGAAAACTACTAAGTAATTCTGCACCACCAGCTAATACGTTTACCAAGACAGATCTGGGGCGGAGGTAAACACATCACGTGTTCAAAAATAGAGATTTTATTTCGGTCTAATGACGAAAACGATTGAAGCAAAGGATCCGCTCAACTTACATTGTGCGTCATGCCAAATACAGTGAGCGTAGCATTTCCGAGAGCGTCAGGATCCAAAATATCTTATTCATCATCACCATCTCATCAGCTAAGCTTATGCCTCATACATACGACCCCCGCTTCCGGGGCGCGAACTATGAGCGCTACCACTCGAGAACAACCAACCCAAACACCAGAGGAACAATTACGATAACATTTATTACATATAAAACTAACAATAATCCAAATATTCTCACTCACTCATACATCACATTCACACGCACACACGTCCAAACTCCCCAGCATAAATATCCGACATACACAATAACAACAAATACATAAAAGAAATATCCCTAAAGATTGAGAAAACGAATATAATTCACAAGATAATGAATCACCTCAGCGGGAGCACGAACAAGTTCAAATTAAAGGGAGAAAACAAAAATATAATTCACAAGATAATGAATCACCTCAGCGGGAGCACGAACGACAAGTTCAAATTAAAGGGAGAAAACGAATATAATTCACAAGATAATGAATCACCTCAGCTGGAGCACGAACGACAAGTTCAAATTAAATGGATGCTTTCGCTTCCGCAATAAAGACCTTCATAGCACATGGCTTCTTTAAATAACACAATATTTCAAATAACACAATATCAAGCATACAATGAAACGGATACCCTTAATAAAGCACAAATAAAAGTTGGGCAAACTGAATAGTTCACAGTCACTGGACCTTCTCGACGGAAGCACAACCGTCAAGCTCAGCTCAGCTTAACGGTCTTGCTTCCGCGATAAGGTCTTTCGTAACACAGGGCTGCTTTTAAATAATACAATATTTCAAAATCTTTCTGTTACTGCGACAAAACTCCTCTCAAAACGTTGTCACTACGAGGAGACGAAATCAACGTCCCATACAAGTTTACAAATAAACAACAAGACCTTTCTTAATAAGTTAGAAACTACTAAATGGGACGATCCGACCTGGCCAAACACGGGGCGCGCCGCGACGCTGGCAACAGCGCTCAGGTACGGCGTCGTAGACCCACAAGGCGGAGTGACACAGCCAGCCTCCACTCTCACAACGAACAATCCAGGCCTTCCGCACAGCACGGCGGCGGACTTAGCCAAGTACTTCTTTAAATCTTTATTTTTTTGGATGTTTAGACCGTTGGACGTTTAGACCGTTGGATGTTTACACCGTTGGCTTTGGATGCAATAACTAACAACAAAAAAAGGGTAATCACATCACCCTTCTCACAACTTTAATTGCCGGTTTAAAAAAAAAAAAATCTACATTCTATTCTTACACTAGCCCCCAATACTCGATGACTAAACTAATAATAATAACAGAAGAAGCAAACACAGACAACCCCCCCCCCCCCCCCCCCCCCCCCCCCGAGCAAATGGCCACTAAAGAATTGTTGCCTGTACTTACTGCCATCCGTGAAGACGCCCCGGCTAGGACGAAGACAAACAAAAACAAGACAAGCCAGGGGTTAAGTCGTCGCAGCTCTTCTTCTCTCCTTCCTCGGACACCAGCTCCGGAGCGACCTGAGCCGTATCACATGGCCGTTACAAACGAACGACACAGCTGCTTGAGGCCTTCAGCTAATGGCGAACCATGTCTGAAAGACCCCCCCAGGAAACTGTTGGAAAACGACTGACTTCGTTCGCTGTTGGAAAAGCGACTGACTGACAATTTGGATATCTTACGGTTTAGCAAATAAATGCGCTCAGTAAATCGAGCGATAAAAAATTCACGTGAAACGGGGACCACCTGATCGCGCAGACTGAGCGATCACGTGCGTCACGCCGTTCTCCGAATTCTCGCACGGCAGCAAATTCCCGTGTAAAGGCCAAATAACTCACCTAAACTACCCTTACATCCGGTGACTAACTAATACCTGTCACCCCTCTAATTTAACTCCCCTACAAAAATAGGAAAAAAAAAAATCCGTGTCGTGACACATTGTAAACAGATGGATTCGAGGCCTCGATTCTAGAGCCCCCCCCCCCCCCCACTTCCCTCCCCCTCCTGTCCCCCCCCCTCCCCCGGGGAAAAAAATTGAGGCCGCGGTTACGACTGAGACATCGGATCTAAGCCGTTCTTGCACCAAGCGTGAAGTAGAATTAAACATGTATCCCACATCCTGCTTTTTTGGCACCACCCTGGATACAAACTATTTAGTCTCCGCGTCTGTAGTGATCCAGCAGACTTGAGCTATAAGCGCCTTTGTCCAGGTTGGCCGCCGGACTATCACGATGTAATCGTCAGCGTCAGAGCCGTGTCCAACAACCATCACGCGAGTGGGGCCGAGGATTCTCATTTGTGCGAAGATCACAAGAAGGTGAAGGTCAGCGACGTGACCTACGTGCCAGATAACGTTTACTTCCGCATCACAGCTGATGACGAGTCAGTCGTGATGTCTCAGGTCTGTAGCATATACTACTAATAATAGTAATAGGAATAATAAAACGATGATAACGATAATAATAATAATAATAATAATAAGTATTATTATTATTATTACAATAATAATAGTTATAATAATAACAGTAATTGTAATAGTAATAATTATGACATTATTATTATTATTATGTATCTATTGTCAGCGAAAACGGGCTCTAGGCGCTTTACATACCGACGCGACAAACAACACGCAAAATAAATATTTTTACAACTACTACTGATTAGCATACCACATATGTGTGTGTGTGTGTGTGTGTGTGTGTGTGGGGGGGGGGGGTCTGGTTTGATGGAAAATGTATGTGCGTGTGCGTGTGTCAGCGATGTTCTTCCACGTCTAGATTATTTTTGAGTTTTCATTTTCCATTGGCACTGGGACATTCCCGAATATTTTACCATCTTTTAGGGTTACGTGCTGTGCGGCATTTCTACAGAGAACCCGCCATTTTTTTTTAAGGAAATAACATATGAAACCCGCCCCGGGATGAATTGTTGTTCATCAGCATTGTGTATTCACTATAATCTGTAACTGTTCTTGTAACGGTGTGTGTGTGTGTGTGTGTGTGTGTGTGTGTGTGTGTGTGTGTGTGTGTGTGTGTGTGTGAGTGTGAGTGTGAGTGTGAGCTTTTGATATGTGTCACTTTAGTTTTTTAACATTTATTGTAGCGTACTTTTTGTTCTGCGATTTTTGATCTCGTAAAGCACTTAGAGCACCATTCATGTGGAGGTTAAGCACTATATAAATGTACATTATTATTATTATTATTATTATTATTATTATTATTATTATTATTATTATTATTATTATTATTATTATTATTATTATTATTATTATTATTATTATTATTATTATTATTATTATTATTATTATTCAGGGGATCAAATTTACATACGTGTGTCTGGGCGCTTGCAAAACAACAGGTTATCATAACCTAACCCCTGTGTACTCGTGACTGCACGCAAATGCGCTTAGTTATAGCAACTTTTAACTCATTCAGATATACACTGGAGTTGTGGCGTGGGACCCAACTGACGAGTTGCGTGTGACTATCAGTATGAAGTAACTGCCTGTCTTGATCGAGCCTGAGGACGAATTTGTCATTTAAAAAAGATATCCTTTGAGTTACATAACAGAGTTCTGGAGACAGATTGACAATGGTAGTTCAAGGGTGGTGTCAGAATAGCTTGGCGCCTAAAGGCGCCAAGCTATTCTGACACCACCCTTGAACTATCATGGTCGATCCAGAGTCTGGATATAACTTTCTTTGGAGAAAAAAACAAAAAACAAAAAACCCCAACGGAGAAAGAAACATGCTTAGAAAAGACAGTTACAACACAATTTATTAATATTTCGGGTAAATACCCTTTTGTTTTGAAAATAGACAAACAAACAAGTATGAAGATCAGTCGCTGCTTATCTTTATTATCGCAAAAGGGATGTGGCAACTTTCTTTGGTTTTCCCAGGCCTCGTCGGCAGTCATTCTCTTTCAGTATGGAATCCACACGAGCCAGAGTAACAGCAGCTGTCATTTTCGTGTCCGTGCCGATCCGGACGCCTCCGTGACTGCTGTAGTCTTTGAGATAGAGAAGAGCAAGATGCCCCCGGGCAAAAACGACACCTATCAGTGGAAGCCTCTGCTGCGTATGAGCGTTTCTCTGGAAGGTTTCAGCCCGCAAGATGGCGCTCCTCAGCCAGAACCACAGAAACCACAACAGCCGCCAAAACCACAACCACCTCCGAAACCGCAACCAGGTATACCATACCACCATTTTCATGTTAGGGGAGGATGTGAGGGGGTGGGGTGGGGGGGGGGGGGGGCGGAGGGGGCGGGGATACAAGGGTTCCGGAACCCCCCCCCACACACCCCCCTCGACCCAAAATTCTTTAAAATGCTATGACAAAGTCCCTTTTCGGGGTGTTTGAACCCCCCCACCCCGTTGTTTGATTTGGCGAATAGTGTGAGTCTTAAGATGCACTGACCGCCTCTCTACCCCCCCCCCCCCTCACCCCTCTTTCCTCCCCCCAATCCGCCCACGCTTTCAATTTTTCGGCTCCTGGAAGTAAGGTCTGGCGTCGGGAAGGCCTTTTGTGTCAGGTTGAAGGTCCCAAACCAAACAAAAAGTTGCCCCCCCCCCCCCCCCGAGGTAACTAAGCCACCCCTGCATTTTCTTTGGAAGCAGACGTGTACAAACATATATCTCATTTTGTCGTCGTCATTTTCATCATTATCAGCAGCAGCAGCAGCATCGTCGTCGTTGTCACCATCGTCAAAATCATCATCCCTTTTAACCTAGAGATTATAGGGCATCGTCGTACCAACTGGTCTTCACAAATAATTTGCTATATTGGCTGTGAGGGGTGTAGATTATCATTTAACATCATTGGTCCACACAAAATGCATCTTGTCTTATGCTAGTAGTTGCTTTATTTCTGCTTTCCTTACATGCGAAAACGTGTATAATGAAATAAAGACAGACATGACGACATGCTGCTCAGGTAGGCAATATCTCGCAATCTTTGTATATTTATTTCATGAGACATCTTCAACACACTTCACATGTAAATTAAAGTCCCATGGTGGATTATAATGTAAGATCATCTACTTTTCTGCTAGTAGTTTCTTTATCAAATTATTTTATGTTTTCATTACGTTACTTGCGAAAATGTCGATAATGATATAAAGATAGAAAGATCGTGTTATTTTTCCCAGTAGGGCAACATGACGCAATCTTTCTATCATTATTTCATTAAACACGTGTGAATAAAGCCCCATCTCAATGCACCACATGCAGACAAACCCCTGCCTGCGTTATTCGCACTAATGGGTATATTAATGGGTAGACCATCGAAGACCGATGATGTCGTCTTTGTGCGTGACTTCTATTTGTGGGTGCGGGTGTGGCTGGCCAAGCCAGTCCTGGGGCCACACCTGCGAGGGCAATGGGGGGACTGGAACGTAGCCGTGGGGAGAGTCGACGCTGTCTTTCTGCGAGCTCTGGCACTGGTGATCCGTTCACGCCGATTGTGTTCAAAGAGCGTGCAGGCTTTCCTGTTGGCGGCACGCCAGCCAGATCTGTCTTGTGCTTCGTTCCTTTATGCACCTGACAAATGGCTGACGATTTCAGAAGCAGCTAACCGTTTCACGGACCAACTGCTGATGGCCTTGGCAGACAGGGTACCACGGAACGAAGCCTACAGACTGGGTGTACAGCTAGGCCTGTCTCCTAACACCATAGAGGACATCACGCGAGATCCACACAATCAATCCACTAACGTCACAATATTTCAGGTAATCTTTAGTGATATCACACTGTGCTAAAGAGACTTGTAACACTGTGTCAAAACTGTTTTTCACTGTTAAAAAAAAAACACCCAAAAAACCATTAAACCGGTTGTCGTTCAACGGGTAGTGTTAACTACCTTCGCCGCAGAATATTTGCCACAAGTATACTAACCAACAAAAGAAAATGCGACGTTTCTGAAATTATCGGAAACGCTTCAGTGTTTCCGATAATTCCAAAAATGTCGCATTTCTTTTGCTAATCAGCATATAAGGGGAGAACATGCTTGGAGTGGACGGTTTCTGTGACCGTCTTCCTGCTCTCCCCGAATCATTGTAATTGAGCTTGTACTTTTCCTTTCAGATTCTGAGGGCAGCCCGTGTGAAACTTGCTGGGCCGAGACTGTTTGCTTCACGATTGTTCAAAGCGTTTGGAAACCTGGAGCTGAATGAAACGGCGGAATGGCTCAAAAATGAGATCAAAGAGTACGACCCCTTGTTTGTTGTGTTTGGAATTAGTACGGGTCATCCCTAAACCAGAGTTAAGATTCAAGATTCAAGAAATGTATTGTCCAAATTAAAGGATAGTTGTCTCTGCCTGCCGAGCGTAGGTACAGGTTAAAAACATAATATCTCAATTACACGTCACACAAACAACATGGCTAAATCTCTGACTAGACAAAAAATATAAAATAGTACGTTTTGACACTAACATCATACGCTCGCCCGGACACGCGCACAGACGCACAAACTTAGATTATGGCAGTACAGCCCTCTGAAGGCAAAACACGGTTAGGTTAGGTCAGACAAGCAAGGACAAGCAAGCATCATAGTGCACGCACGCGATCGGACGAGCGATTCAGGGACAATTTAAAGTTTGCGATCTGCTTACAATGCAGTCTTCGCAGATGCTTTTTTTCAGTTCAAATTTAAATGATGAATTAGCATGTGTTGATGACAAGTCAATTGTAATTTACAATAGATTCTGGTTATTTTGTTGACAACATCTGGCAGACACAATGGTCAGTGGTAACACTTCTTGCCATTCTACCCCCACCCGGGTCTGCCCTGGGGGACTTGGGTGGGGTTAACTACTTTTTAGTTCCCAGGGTCACCCTGGTCAGCCCCACAGGGTGGGTTTTCCCCTCTATTTTGGGGCATGTGTTTCTGTCTACCCTTGGTCCATTCACCTGTATTTGCCTTTTTAAAACTCTCCCTACTGTCTGCGCTGCCTGTAGCTCTTGATATTGGATGTGTGTTGCTAAATGGTCTTAGCTTTATTTAGGCCCCATGTCGTAGGTTTATTTAACGTATTGGACCGGCTGGCGACATACATTCAATGTTGTGTTTAGTTTTAGTTTTTTTTTTTTTTCACACGCAGTGCAGGCACGTCCTGAGAAAGTCTTGTTGCTGTCGGGACGGTAAGCAATGTACAAACAAAACTTGCCATTGTACGTGACATTTTGGTTTCCGAAATCTTAGTTCATTCAACGATCAAAAGCCGAAACCGTCCAAGGAACGTGGATATAAATTGTTCTCAGCAAGAGACATAGATCCTCATAGGCCCCCGCAGTCGCGGGAGCTCATGAGGATCTATGTCTCTTGCAGTTGGATCGTGTTCAAGTTTTTCCCGGCAGTGAACGAGTTCAGACACATGTTTTAACCTAATTTCAGTTTTGCGCTGGATTGGAGCCATTTTGATCCGATTCCTCAAATCCCAGCAAGTCGGCGAGAAGACAGTGAGGAGACGACGCCTAAACAGCAAACGCCTTAAGGTATGTGGGAGGTATTCTTTTTGCTCATTAACCTCTGAGTACGACAGGTAACGTGATCCAGTGGCAGAGAGTAACGGCGGAGTGTGATACCAGTATTTGTCGTCTAAACAAAAGCAGCAATTTTTTTTTTTTTTGAAGCTTAACCCATTCAGCGTCGATGCCCTACAGCAGGAGATGGATGGACCATGATAATTCAAGGGTAGTGCCAGATTAGCTTGGCGCCTGAAGGTGCCAAGCTAATCTGGCACTATCCTTGAATTATCACGGCCCATCCGTCTCCTGCAACTGGTACATGGTTGTCAGGACGAGGTGACACCTCCAAAATTTTGGAAATGCAGCCATGCGGCTAAATGCGATGAACCATAGCATCTAGGTGCAACACATAGGGCTATAGTTGAGCATACCGATTACAGGTGAGGACTCTTCTCAGACTCCATCCTCCCTTTTGTTTTTCATCTGAGGGTGGGGGGGGGGGGGGCTGCTGAGCTCCAGAAACTAACTTTGATAAAACATTAAAATTTGTTCCTGGGAGGTTAGGGGGTACAGGGGGGGGGGGGGGAGGGGGGCTGCCGAGCTCCAGAAACTAACTTTGATAAAGCATCAAAATTTGTTCCTGGGAGGTTAGGGGGGAGAGTGGGGGGGGGGGGGGGGGGCGGCGCAACTGTTGGACCCCTGAGACACACAATCGTGGGGTGACCCTGTTTAACCCTGTGTCTGTCGGTAGCGGGTTTTATCGCGATGGTTCCTACAGGAATAACGACACCCTAACATCCTGCAGGAATAACGACACCCTGACATCCTGCAGGAATAACGACACCCTGACATCCTGCAGGAATAACAACAGTCTGACATCCTGCAGAAATAACCACACCCTGACATCCTGCAGGAATAACCACACCCTGACATCCTGCAGAAATACCAACACCCTGACATCTTGCAGGAATAACTACACCCTGACATCCTGCAGAAATACCAACACCCTGACATCCTGCAGAAATACCAACACCCTGACATCTTGCAGGAATCATCGCAACACAAAACCGTTGCCGACATCCAAAGGGTTATGCGGCTCGTGTGTTGCTGATTGTAATTGTTCTTTGTCATCCTGTATATTTTTGGGGGTTGATTTTCTACAGATGAGGCACGTTCGGTTATCCTGAAGCTGCCGGATGACTACGATGTTGGGACCGTTCGCCCAAAGGGCAGCCAGAACATCGGGACACAATACAGATTATCCCATGACATCCTGCGGCTGATTTTGTCAAAAAAATTGCTGATTGTCCTGTGAAGGCTACATTACACATTAGGAGATATTTCAGCTGTTTTAGTTCAAGGGTGGTGCCAGAATAGCTTGGCGCCAGAGGCGCCAAGCTATTCTGGCACCACCCTTGAACTATCAGACCTGAAATAAATTTCAAGCAATGGGTGTATCAGAATGAAAAGGCTTAAACGTCGGTAAAACTCAGTGACAAACGACCAGCTCGTGATCGACCTGTAGATGTGAAAACAGTACGGTTTCAAGGAATACAAACAACAGCTGTTGAGAGAAGGCATCGTCAGAAATTTCACAGAGCTGCTCAAAAGCAGAGTTTTAAAGAGTGTTCCTCTGTCTGCATCTGTTGAGTTGTTGTCCTGGCCGCACTGCTAAGCTAGAGAACGCAGCATCTAAAATATTGAAGCCAACCAAGGATCGTGACGTCAGTTGCAGTTCACTTCCGGGGCTTTCTTGCACGCCTGACAGTGACGTATGCTGCTTTAATTGCGGTGTCTCCTTTTCAGCACGTGCAGTTAATAACATTAGGGGACATAACGAGCTGACCTTTTCGCGATACAAAAACTGCACAATAACCGCCAGATCGTGATGGCATCATACTAAATGAACATTGTACGTTATTGGCAGTACGGGTTTGCTTACACGGACCATTGTAGACCCGAGTGAGGTCAACCTATCCGCTTAAGATTCTTAGGACTTAAAAATACACATTTTTTGGGTTTTCTTTTAACTCATTCTACCCCAACACCGAAATCCCCAAATTTTGCCGTTGTCCTCTGAAGATTGCTTTGCAGTGCAGGCCACTGATCGACCATGATAGTTCAAGGGTGATGCCAGAATAGCTTGGCGCCCATAGGCGCCAAGCTATTCTGGCATCACCCTTGAACTATCATGGTCGATCCTTATTTTGCTGTGGTGTGTCTGGGGTAGAAGGAGTTAACTCATTCAGCCCAGACCCACCACAACAAGACATGGTTTGAGCATGATAGTTCCAGGATGGTGCCAGAATAGCTTGTCCCCCCCATAGGCGCCAAGCTATTCTGGCACCAGCCTTGAACTACCATGCTCGATCTATCTGTAGAATTGTAATACAGTCCTTCAGAGGGCAACTTCAGAATGTGGGGATTTCGGTCCTGGGGCAGAATGGGTTAACCGTTTCAATGCCGAGAAAAAAAACAACTGCCCAGCTGCCTGAGACATATCTATTCATGTGTCCCGCAGCCGCGGGGACTCATGAGGATCTATGCCTCGTACTGAAACCACTTTGTATCCATGGTCCTTGGACGGCTGAAGCTCTCTAGCGTTGAATTAGCAAACAAGATGAGGATTTCATCCCTATGCGTTTATCTTTTAGGAACATTCACAGTTGTTGATATTTTTAGGCTTATTACGCTGATCCATTTCCCTTCTCTCTAAGCCAACCTCTGATCAACACACACGTCGGCGCACACAAATAAAGACGGACACAGGGCGCTTCCCGCCATGAGTACGCTCTGTGGGCTCGTGTAATGACAGGAATCCATTTCCTTCTATTCTAACCCATCCTCTGATCAACACACACTGGCACACAGAAATAAAGACGAACAAACGGCGATTCCCGCCATTTGTAAGCTCTGTGGTCTGGCGTAGCATAGATATTCTGAAGGCTACCACGAGCAGCGAAATGACGTCACTTCAAGCTTCACGTCATGGCTTCATTAGTCCCACGACGCCGTGTTCATAGTGACGACTCGATGCTGTACTCACTCATCGCAGTACTAACATTTGACGTATTAGAGAATCAACTTTGCAATTTCACTTGCTGATTTTCACGCCTAGGGCTTACAGGTCACAATTTGACCTAATCCTATCTCAGGGCCGGGACAAACAGCATGCTTATGCAAGCACTGTTTATGAAAAATCATACGGGTATTAATGAGAAGATATTTTTTTTTACAAAAAAATAAAGTTATGTTAGCTGTTTTACAAATGACTCCCAAAAAGTGTGCAGAAAATAATCTGATTTTCACATCTAGGGCATACAGGTCACAATTGACCTAATCGTACCCGACAGCCGAGGCAAACTGTAGGCTTATGTAAATACCGTATATGAAAAATCATGTGATTATTAATGAGAAGATTGTCTTTTTTCGTAAAAAAGATTGAATTGTTTTAAGATTAATCCCAAATAATTGGTATAATTAATCCCCAAAACGTGAAAACATTTCTGTTAAAAAAATATTTAATTATCACTCAAACAGTTCTAGAGGTACAGTTCTGGTTAATAAACTTATGCAATATCTCCCTTTCATCTAGCTATATGCAAAATATGTAGTAAAAATAAGAAAAAATACGGACTCCAGTATGGATAAACCGGTTTTTGTGAAACGGCCACTTTCTCGCCAATGAGCCTTAATCAAAAAGTCCAAAAATCCTCAAGATGATTCTTTTATAGACAATATCATACAATTTCAAGCTTGTCCGTCATCAAACGCGGACTCTAATCGCTGTACACACACACACACACACACACACACACACACACACACACACACACACACACACACACACACACACACACACACACACACACACACACACACACACACACATACACACGCGCGCGCAGTCACACCGGCACAAAGTGAAACACACACACAACAATTACCACACAAGCACTGTTACGTTTGTGTGGTGTTATTCTTTTAGAGTGTGTGTGTGTGTGTGTGTGTGTGTGTGTGTGTGTGTGTGTGTGTGTGTGTGTGTGTGTGTGTGTGTGTTAATCATAGGATTGGATCCGGTGTTCAGTTGAGTTATTGTAGATCACAATCACGAACCTTTTAGTATGATTCGTTTTCTTTTCTATGGAGAATTGTCATCGATTTTTTTGTTGTGTAGCTCGAACGTTGCATATTTTCGCTAAATTGTTGCAAAGTCTGACCTATATTAGACTGAATCATAGAGTTGTAGTACACACGTTCACCACATTTTGCAATATTTACGGAATGCACTTAGATGTTAGTGAGAGATTGTATATATCTTGAGTGTTCTTTTTAATGAATATTAATGAGTTTTGGTTACGTTTTCTTTTCTAAATGGTTGAGTTGTGTAACTTGCTGGATTGTTCTGGAAATCTGTAAAAGTATAAAAGAGCGTGTTAGGAAATATGTGTGTGCATTGTATGGGAGACGCCGTGTATCAGAATTGTGGATGCATTGTAGAGAGACAGTGTAACAAAGTGTGGACGCATTTGTGGATGCACTGTGCTGAGATTGCATTGTGAGAATAAAGTACTGTTGAACTGTTTACACCAGTGTGGTTTACAGCCTTGTGCCACGTGTGACGAGTTGCAGCTGAGTGAACTTTAAAAAAAAAATAAGAACCCTACGCCAGTGCGTCTCGTGTGATTGTATAATAATACGACTACGACCACCACGTAACACACACACACACACACACACACACACACACACACACACACACACACACACACACGCACACACACACACACCCACCCACCCATACACACACACAGACACACACACACACACACACACACACACACACACACACACACACACACACACACACACACACACACACACACACACACACACACAGGGCGCTTTGGCGCCAAAAAGACGTTCTTTAGCAAGGTTTGCATAGCTAGACGTGACGTCATTTTTATTTTGTTACTCCTATGCCAGAATTTCTGCCCCGCACGAAAAAACGTCATGTGCATGCTCCGGAATGCGCTCCGACCCAGCCCCATTTCAATACGGTAGACAAAAAATTCTGAACCCAAAATGCGTCCACTGGCACGGAAGGGGTTAACCGCTTAACCCTTTTAGCCCCGGATCCCTACAGCAGAAGATGGCTTGACCATGACCATTCAAGGGTAGTGCCGGATTAGCTTGGCGCCTGAAAGCGCCAAGCTAATCCGGCACTACCCTTGAATGATCATGGTCAATACATCTCCTGCGACTGGTACATAGTCGTTAGGTAACACCTCCAAAATTTGAGAAATGGGACCTTGTCGGCAAAAGGGTTAAACTGGAATGGAAGCTGTGCTAAAAGGCAGTTGTATTATATAAAAAAAAGAAGTACCCAACGGAGAAAGAAACACGCTTAGAAAAGACGGGTACAACACAATTTATTAATATTTCGGGTAAATACCCTTTGTCAAAATAGACAAACAAACAAACAGAGAGATTAGCCGCTACTTATCTTCATTCGCAGAAGGAATGTGGCAACTGTTATGTTGTGTTATAAACTCAGCAGTGCAGACGTAAATTTATTGCCGGATTTCGTTGGTTTTTACTGTACTTCTCCTGCAGTACACTTTAACTAATTCAGTGCTAGAAGAGAGGAAACGACACCCAAACACGCGAGACATACATCCTCATGAGCCACCGCCAATGTGGGGGCTCATGAGGATCCATGCGTCTTGCTGACCTCATGCATGTCCGTGTGCAGACAGTGTTATCCAGCAGTGAGTCTGTGATGTTTTGGAAAAGGGTCAGTTAACCAACACATTTAAAACTGTTGCTTAACAAAAGCTGTATACAAAGGGAAAAAAGTGTGTGTGTGTGTGTGTGTGTGTGTGTGTGTGTGTGTGTGTGTGTGTGTGTGTGTGTGTGTGTGTGTGTGTGTGTCCGTGTGGCTGTGGGTAGCGTTTTTAATTTTTTTAAATTTTTTTTTTTTGTCACGATGATTTCTGCAGGAATCATGGCGACAAAACTGAAGCTCTGTCGACAGCAGGAAAACAGACCTGAATGACTTAGAACATTATTACCAGACTCTGTGGTATACACCCGTGTGTGAATCGTGCCACCTTTCACAGTGTGTGTTCCTAGGTTAGGCGGGGGCAGGGGATCTAACTGTTTGACTGTCCAGCGCTGAGTGATTCCCCTTGGTTTGTGTACAATTCTGCCAGCGCTAGCCTCACCTATCTGGTTTGTGAGTGTTCCAAGGTTGTCTTTCTTTAGTCAGTTCCAGTTAGACATAAAGTGCAAATACAGATAACGAAAGAGTTTTGTCCGTCCTGGCTTACGAGCCTGCTACTAGACAGGAAGTTTACCACATTTTCACAAGAACCACACGCACGACGAAGGATTAAAGAAAAGCTGTATGTATTGTAATGGCTGTATTAACCCTTGTAGCCCCAAGGTCCCATTTCTCACATGTTTTAGGCGTTACCTAACGACTATGTACCATTTGCAGGAGATGGAATGACCATGACAATTCAAGGGTAGTGCCAGATTAGCTTGGCGCCTGAAGGCGCCAAGCTAGTCTGGCACTACCCTTGAATCATCATGGTCAATCAATCTCCTGCTGTTGGGACTCGGGGCTAAATGGGTTAATATTTTATCCACTTTTGCATGCACACAGTGCAGGTGGCTGCATGCACCAGGGTGGTAATACTAGGATTTTACAATTTGTGTTTATATTGTATAGTGGAGAAGTATCCTCCACCAACACCTCAAGCAGGGGAAGAGAAGATGTCGAAAGCAGCGGTGGCTACATGGGTTAAGAAGTACCCAACGGAGAAAGAAACACGCTTAGAAAAGACGGGTACAACACTTCGGGTAAATACCCTTTGTCAAAATAGACAAACAAACAGGGAGATCAGCCGCTACATTCCTTTTCAGCGAATGAAGCTGATCTCTCTGTTTGTTTGTCTATTTTGACAAAGGGTATTATTTACCCGATATATTAAAAATTTGTGTAGTACCCGTCTTTTCTAAGCGTGTTTTTTTTCTCCGTTGGGTACTTCTTTGCATTTTACACGCTTGGCAGTCACCTTTTGGGTCTGGATTACATGGCTTAAGGATGTAGCTAGCTTACAGACTGAGACAGTGGGCTGCATAGTCAACTTATTTTGGTGTGACATCTTATTATACGCACGAGTTTGGACGACAACTTGTGGCATTTCAAAGTGTGCTTCACATCTATAGGCTACATTTAATTCTAGCGATTCTGCGGGGCAAGGCACCCATGTAATTGCGCAATCGGTGTATCTTAGTGTTGGGCCACGGGAAATAACCGCTCAAAGCGTATTGAGGACGCGAATGGGGAAAATATTCCAAGGTTTTTTCCCCTTATGTTGGCCACGGACTACAATTTTAACATCTACAGTTTTAAAGTACCATTACGCGTACATTTTAAGACATATTTCAGCACCAATTGTATTTTTTATGCCTTGTCGATACACCTAATGGACATTAACAACAGTTTGGACACGCAGCAAAAGCACACGCGTAATTGCACTTATTTATTCTGTGCAGCTGTAAACTGTCAATCTATTTTTAGCTGTTTCTCGTACTGATAGCGTTGTATTCCTAGAACGGAGTGGAGTCATTGTCGTGTTACTTGATATACAGACGACGTGTGCTGAACTGGATTGTCCTGTGCCTAAATGAACCATAGCTAGACCTGCATGTAGCGTTTCGTAACCGTCTGTTACAGAAGTGTATCTTTGAACAGTTTCGGCGGTAGTGGGCCTTTAATATTTCAGCTGCTTAACATCAGTGTAACTCATGCTTTACTTCACAGGCATCGGATGATCCTCGCCAGACCGACCACCTCTATAACATGGCTAGTAGGACAGCACTTTGTGCACTTTGTGCTATTTCCTACAACCCGTGTTATAGAGGTGCTCAATTTCTCAACGATCATAGCGAGCCTGTGGATCGCCTAACCATGCCTTTCGTTCACCTGAATGACGCTACAACCCACTGGCGGCACCTTTGTCATCCATCTTTGCCATGCACCAGAACTAGAAAGCGGGATCGACCGTCTCATTTGCTGGTTAGCAAGCTGATTCCATGGGCCACTCCACGGTCTGTCTACAGTTAAACTAGTGAACTTAATTCCGCACGCCAGTCAGTGACTGCTCAGTCAGAGTGATTATCCGGTGGAGCGCCAGCTACCGCAGGCTATGCTTTTGCAATCCGCCTTCGTTAATACAGCACAAAAACAACTCCTAGATGTTCCAGGAACATGGACCCAAAGTGGTGTCAGCAAGAGGCATAGATCCTCATGAGCCCCCGCAATTGCGGGGGCTCATGAGGATCTATGACTCTTGCGGTCGGGTGGTGTTCAAATTTTCCCGGCACTGAACGGTTTATTAATTAACCTGAAGATAAGTAGCGGCTAATGTCTCTGTTTGTTTGTCTATTTTGACAAAGGGTATTTACCCGAAATATTAATAAATTGTGTTGTACCGTTTTTTCTAAGTGTGTTTCTTTCTCCGTTGGGTACTTCTTTGCATTTCACACGCTTGGCATTCACCTTTTTGGTCTGGATTGATTTATTAATTAACCTGGCATATTTTCATGCCTTGTATTGAGCGAGCGACCATTGTAAACGCCTCCAGATTCTCACGTTTAGAGACTAGCAAATTGTTTACAATATCATCCTGGGTTTGCAAAATCTATCATTCTGTGTGATAATCATTAGACCGCTGTGGAGTTTCGGTCTGTCGTGATCTAGATCATCCATGTATTCATGACTCTTCGTATCTTTCCAACTACTGACGAAGGAAGTGCTGTGTCCTAACAGGGGAATAGACCTAAATCGCGTCTTACGTAAATGGCATAGGCCAACACTTTATGGTTGGGTGTTTTTCTTTTTTAATTTTTATTTTTATACCTGCGACTCGCTGTGATCGACGGTTGTCTGCCGTCACTCCCCAATTCCGTATTATAAACGTTAATAGACAAAGACCGCATTTTTCCTTCCTGGTTGACAAGTCTGCTGCCAGGCAGAAAGCATACCGCGAGACCTTTTCAAAACAGCCACGACCACGACGAAGGCTTAACCCTTTGGCTGTCGGTAGCGCTTAGTGTCGCGGCGATTTCTGCAGGCATCGCCTCGACAAACAGCGATACCGACGGCGAAAGTGTTAAAAACGTATGTAATAGATGTACCAATACATGTACTGTATGCGGCTTTTAGGTTATGGCACAGCAGGCTGCATGCTCAAACTATTTCTTGTGTGGCATGTTCTTATCATATGCATGAATTTAAACAATTCTTCACTTGTTCGTAAAGAGCGCCGAACATGCAATGTATTTACTTTAATGTAAAAATAACTTGAACTCTCTGACCCCAAAACCGTTTTTCCTATTTCCGAGGCAACAAATTCATCATTTAATTGCCTCGGCGAAGGGAAGAGAACGGTTGGGTTCTTTGAAAGTTCAGTTTTCAGGTAAATTCTGAGGATAGTCAGTGTTTTAACCCTTTGGCTGTCCATAGCGCTTCCTGCAGGAATCCCCTCAACAACACGCGCTATGGACAGCCCAAGAGTCACTTCAGTCAAACCAGCTTACGCGGCAGACGACATCGCACACATGCTTCACTGTACGTACATGGGGTATTCAGGTCGCCGGTCTGTGGTTCCGTGCGCTGATCTGTGATTTTGGACCGTGCGGCTATATGCTGTAAGGTCCAAAATCACAGACCATCGCACAGGACGCAATGTTCCAGGTAAAAGACCAGTGCGCATACGCCTGAAATGTATTTAGTGACTGAGGCAATAGCAAACATAATCGGCCGTGTAGCCGTCTCGTATATCGAGGGCTGCGTCATGCTGTTGGTACTGCGATCTTCCAACACTGAAACATGACCCCGTGCTAGACATTCATTTCGCCAGGGCACGGAGTCCTTACACGACAAGCTGGTAAGTTGGACAACGTGAAGTAAAAAAACCCACCAGTACTATACATCATTATTTATTAATGAAAGTCAAGTGGTAATGCGTGAATTTCTATTTTGCCACATGTTATTTTTGAGTGATTTCCCCCCCATCCCTCCATGCCCGCCCCCATCCCTAATGTAAATGATATACAATAAAGCGTCTTGTCGTTTTGTAGCTGGTGTCACTGGTTGATACATATTGATGTTGATGTTTCGTTTTTGTCTGTGTTTAAGACCAATGTAAATTTCTCTGCATACGCATCAAGAAGCCAGGTTCATCTCATCTGATCTCATCTGATCCGATCTCATCTCATCTCATTTCATCAAATCTTATAATACTCGTAATATTTCTTCATCTGTTACAAATTAAATAATGTCACCTACATGTCTGAATCAGTGGGATGGATTTTATTTTTCGAGGAAACGGCCGCACTATCAGAATGTGAATGAGCAAAAACGATGACGAAGAGAAGCTAATATGAAGCAAGTTTGTTGAACGAGCATGCAAACAGCTGCGTGTCATATAGAACAGACAAGCAGTCATTTTTGTGTGTGGAGAGTTTAGGAATTCATGAGTTAAGCAAAGTTAAATTTAAAAGTGAAAGTAAAAGAAATTGAGTGAAAACTTTTCCAACATCATATATTGATACGGCCACAGGTATGGGCTGATAGTTGCGAAACACGGGGAGTCGGAAATAGCCAATAGGTAACTTTGTGTACAGCTACGCGTGTTACTGAGGTGGTCTATTTCGCAACGAATATGGCATGCCTGTGGATACGGCTACAGGTTTTAAACCTATCTTCCCTAACCGAATTCCTTTTACTTATAATGTACTCGAGTATAGAATTAAAACAGCCAGAGAAAGTACATAATTTCCAAATGTTTGAATGGTCCTCAGAAGTCAGTCTACATTACGGATCGAGGGATACATCGACCATAATAGTTCAAGGGTGGTGCCAGAATATCCTGGCGCCTAGGGGCGCCAAGATATTCTGACACCACCCTTGAACTATCACGGTCGACCTGTCTCTTACTCAATCAGTCACGGCTATATGGAGCAAGGAAAGAAACGAGACTTGGTGATGTAGTTCAGATTTGTTCAATTCCATTTAAAAGCCATATACTGTTCCTGGTTCACGATCTAGGTCTGATTTTTGTTCTGTTGATTACACTATACTACAGGTGAGACAACCCTACTGGTACCAAAATCCCTGTCGTTACTTCAACGGTATTTTTATGTCGTACCGATATTTTCTTTCGGTACATCGGCAACCCCAAATGTCACTGTTTCACGCCGCTTAGCCACACACATGAGCGCTCACACAGTCACACACACTATTCTGTCTGTCTGTCTGTCTCTTTCTAAATTATGCGTTTTGGAAACAGATGGTTAATAGTCTGCTGCAACAATGCATTCGTCAAATTTCACTTTGGTGCATACAAAACTCTAGCTAATCAGCCCCCGAACAACTAAATGAGTTAATGGGATAGGGTGTGCACTATTATTCTTAATATCTCAGAAGTCCCGTCTCTCTTTTTCTGTCTCCTTTTATAATAAATAATAATAATAATAATAATAATAATAATAATAATAATAATAATAATAATAATAATAATAATAATAATAATAATAATAATAATAATAATAATAATAATAATAATAATAATAATAATAATAATTATAAAGCGCAAACTCCCTGCAGTGCAGGTCCTAAGCGCTGTACAATGCAAATCAAAGTTAAAAACTAATCACAAATCAATAGACAGCAGCAACACAAAATACAAATAATTATTACAATACAAATTGAAAAATTAACAGCACCCCAAAGCACAAACAACCATCGCAACAAGAACTGGCACAGGGTCATCATGATGTTATTGTGAAACAGAAAAGATACTGGAATTCGGTTAGACAGAGTAGTGAGATTGGAAAAAGATGTGTATTAAGCTGACTTTTGAACGCTAGCCTCACCTATCTGGTTTGTGAGTGACTTTTGAAAGAAATGACTGTGCGTGGGGGAATCTCGAATGTGCTTCTGAAGCGAATGTTTACAACAAAAAAACACACACACACACACACACACACACACACGCTCGCTCACACGCATGCACACACACACACACACACACACACACACACACACACACACACACACACACACACGGGCACACACACGCACGCACGCACTCACCGTACACACACACACACAGAGTATCTCTGGTGAAGATTTTCTCGAAGCCACGCCAGACACCAACAATAGTGGTTGATTTATATTCCGCGATTTGTACGTATCAAACGATTTGGAAACGTGATTATATGCTGAATAACGGGCACACCTTAGAAAGCAACACACACTATAGTTAACTTCGGCCGCTATTTTCTTCTTTCTGTTTTGGCTCACTGCTAATAATAGCATAATGTACCGGTACACGGCACTCCTACCTGTATACCGTACAGGTACAATGTCACACCGGGTTTTTCTTTGGGTCGGTATACCGGTAATACCGTGGAACTCTGCCACACAGTGTGTCTATAACGCTGGAATATGTATCGTGTTACTGAAAGACACCGAAAGCCCAAATGCCATGAATAGATCTTCACGACCCCCCGCTATTCTTCTTTAGAATGGCTGTCGCTACGCCAGCACACTGCACGACCAAATAGTTATCTATACATGTGTACTGTGTCCCGGTCTGTGTTTGCGTGTGGCAGTGTGTGTATATCAGAAGGTGGGGTGGGTTATGGTGCAGAGGGATGGATCAGAAGGACTCTATAAGCTGGCAAATAGGATCAACTTTGGCCTATCATGTTTGCATATAATTACGATAACATGATGGCAAGTGCTGACAATAACGGACTGGCGTTACTGATTGCTGTAAAAAAGCGGAAGTCTGTCAACGGTGTAAGAACAATCCTGGATAAGATTAAGGATTCGGGTCTGAGCATCAACGAAGTCAAAGAAAAGGTCAGTGAATTTGTTTTCATAGAGCCAACTTTGTTTTTACAAAACCCCTGCATACCCCCTTGCACACGCAGTCACGGGTACATTCACAGTACCGAGTACTGGTGCCTGCACACACAAAGGGGTTGAGTAAAATAATCCGCTAAAAAAGAGGGAAAAAAGCTTTCGGGTTATAAGAATAAGAATAACAAGAAGAATATAAGATAAAAAGCAGACAATGCATCCCCAAAATACGTAGCACGATGATGTTAGTGTATTATTGTATTGATTAACCCTGTTAGCCCCAAGGTCCCATTTCTCAAATTTTGGAGGTGTTGCGTAATGAATTTGTACAAGTTACAGGAGATGGACTGACCATGACAATTCACAAGGGTAGTGCCAGATTAGCTTGGCGCCTTCAGGCGCCAAGCTAATCTGGCGCTACCCTTGAATTATCATGGTCAATCAATCTCCTGCTGTAGGGACTCGGGGATAGGTAAAAGGGTTGGTTAATATATTATCCACGTTTAATAATAATAATAATAATAATAATAATAATAATAATAATAATAATAATAATAATAATAATAAAGGAGATTTGTTAAGCGCATATACTAACAGTAGCTCTAAGCGCTGATACAATGGAAAGGCTAACAGCTAGCACGCACACACGTACACACACACACATGGAGTATGGCGCTAGTCCTACTATTTCCCTTCGAGTTTGCCAGCGCTAGCCTCACCTATCTGGTTTGTGAGCTACTGTTGTTGACTGCGTGAGCATGAGTCTATATACACATCGTGAACTGCAATCGATAACATGAGCACCCAGTTCAATAAATATATCTGTAAACATGACTGTCATCTTAAACAACACTGACGAACAATAGAAATGCAACTTCCTTTTCTCTCGCCAGTTTGTGAGTCAGACTTTGAATTCGATCTTGACGCAGTCTCCGGTATCGTATGCACGGGGACATTTGTGCCCATTTATTTTGCTCTGGGGGCGTTATACACTGGTACGAGTAGGTAGGGTACAAAAATACCTGGGACATTTGCACTGGGGACATTTACACGCAGGATAATCAGTTAAATATTATTAGTTGTATTGCGAGTTAGCCTCGACTTTCACCTTTAACACTGAACTCCGTGATCAGACCACCGAGACGACAAAAACCAATGACAAAGCCTAACTCGGAATACAACGATTTTGTCTTCTGTTGTAAACGTATGAACGGATAATGATGCCTCCGAAAGGACCCCCTCTCAGAGTTTTTAGCACTTTAAATGTTCGGGGGACGCAAGTCTCAATGTTATCCGATAGCCTCCCCCCCCCCATACCCCTCCTTTACCCTTAAGAAAAGGATACGTGGCTTTCGCTGCGTATTTTCGGTAGAAGGTGTTGTCTAACTTATGACATTTCCCGTTACATTTTGTTATGAGGTATGTACCCTAAGTAGTACATAACGCGTTAATGTAACTATTTTTTGTTTTGTTGCGTGAACCAATCAGTTTTATCTATTTTTCCGGCTTTTTGTTTCTGCGCGATTTCAGCTACGGCCGTACGTACACCTGCGTGAGAGCCAGCACTTCGGATTTTCTGTCAATGAGATGATCTTAACCCTTATCATTCGGAATAGACCAGTGTGTGAAATAAGTTTGACCGATTAGTTCAAGGGTAGTGCCAGAATAGCTTGGCGCCTGTAGGCGCCAAGCTATTCTGGCACCACCCTTGAACTAAAGCCATTGGTCTCCATCCTTATCTGTAAGTACTATAATGCAGTCTGCATATGGCAGTGTACAAATTTGAAGCTTTTGGCCTCCGTATGGCCCGTATGGTCGGATTAACAGAAAAAGTGTGAAGAGTTGGAAAGAAGGCGATAGGGCTGAACTGCGAGCAGGCGACCAGGGTCATCTCACGGGGGGCGTGGGACAGGGCGAGATATACACAGTTAGCGTTAGTGATAGAGTGTAGTCATAGCATGACGTTATTTGTTGCTCAGTTGCCATTTAGGCTTTGCCAGTGGCACTTGTCGCCTCTCGGGTCCCATGTCAGTGCCGGAGTTTACTAGTTTCGACGATAAAAGTGTCGGAAGCCCTTGACTTGTATCGTCGAAATAATCTCCCTGATCGGACTTGAGAGGCGACAAGAACCACTGGGAAACGATTTTGGCTTCAGCGGAAAACTATAAATACAAGAAGGGGCCCCTTGAAATAACCCCGAAGTACTTTCGGTACTCAGGGGACGCAACTCTTAATATCGCTGAGTTGGTATACCTCGCCCTGTACCTAGGTTAAACGCACCAGCGGCGCCATTGTTGCTATGTGTGATCATCTCTTGTAGTCTACTTCAACCTGACTACGACGGCGCAACAATGGCGCCGCTGGTGCGTTTAACCTAGGCACACGGCGAGGTATACCAACTGCATTAATATCAGTGATTTACACCCGTTAACCGGCTGAACGTGGATTCTTCATTTCCCTTCGAGTTTGAATTTCGGTATTGTCTGACGTAACTCTTTGTCATGGTAACAAGTTGAGTCTAGTTATCACACGTTACCTAGGTAACGTGATAAGCAGACTCCCGTTGCCTTGAGAACAGGCGACCAGGGAACATAAGCGAATATCGAATAGAGCTAGGCCAATGAGAATGTAAAGAGACTGAAAGAAGCCAATATTTTTTTTGCTCATAGAAAGGAAGGACGGCGCTTCACGCAGCAGCAAGCGTTGACAACGTGGAGATTTTGGCAGCCATAATGAAGGGTGTGGACATCAACGTGCAGGATAGTGTGGAGTACATGTATCGTACACAATGAGCCACTACTCTTAACTACCATAGGCGGCAACTGAGTCGTATTCCTGAACTCTTTGTTAATTAAATAGAACGCTGCTACAAAGTGATGCCAGCAAGAGGCATAGGTGCTAATGAGGCCCCGCAATGCAGATGCTTATGAGGATCTATGTCTCTTGCAGCTGGATTGTGTTAACTTTGACCCATTAAAACCGTTTTCAGGAGACAGAATTTTGCAACTTAAGAGCACAGGCCGATCGTGAAGGTCAACTAGTCAAATTATTGTTTAATTTGATTTTATTCCTGTCACTGCGGTGTTGTCGTTCTTCTCATTCTACATCGTGTGTCTGTGTGTTTGTTTGGTTGTTCGTTCGTTCGTGTATTAACTCATTCGAGACAAACGGCATCCGGATACGCGGCTTAAGCCGCGTATCCAGATGCCGCTCGTCTCGAATGAGTTAACATATTTATTTTGTAGAGTGACAGTTGTTCAGGCAAGGCCTGGCACACCACTGGAGCATGTACGAAGAGCAGTTGCTGAGCGCCATCTATAAGCACTATGGACATCATGCTCTGTTTCCACGTATTCCAGAAGAGCAGAACGGATGACATCGACGGTAATATTGCCACTGGAGGTTTAATGATAATAATGATGATATTACGATGATGATAATGACGATGATAATGATGATGATGATGTTGATGATGAAGATGATGATGATGATGATTATGATGGTGATAATAATCTTTCTTTCAGGCCGGGTTTATGATGTGTATGTGAGCGCGAGATCCGTTTCTAACGAGCGGCAGGGAGACTCATTTCTGCCCCAAGGTTACAAGAAGGTGATAGTCAGTGCGGCCATGTCAGTACCACCGAACGCGTACCTGCGAATCACGTCTACGGACCATGCCGTCATGGTGTCTCAGGTTGGTTGAATGATGGGGGGATATAATACAAATATTTGTGTATTTATGATTTTTTAACGAGAAACATGGGAAAGTATTTGCACGACACACTCGTTTAAATGCAAAAGATACAAAATTCAAATAAACTGTGGGCGTGTGTATCTGTCTTTCTTGGGCATGTCTGTCTATGTTCTTTTTTTTTTCTTCTTCTTCTAAATCCTTGTTCTTTTCCAGACGTCGGTGGAAATTCATTTTCAGTACGGCATTCACACTGATGAGAGAGGGAGCAGCTGTGGATTTTGCGTGCGCGCCAGACCTGACAGGAAGGCGACCGTAGTCAGCTTTGAGGTATTAGAATCAGAACTGATTTTACTGTCGCTAAAAACTATCAACTCATTCAGCCCGACGGCCGTATTTCCCAAATTTTGGAAGCGTCATCTAATGACTATGCACCAGTTGCAGGAGATGGATCGACCATGATAATTCAAGGGCAGTGCCATATTAGCGTGGCGCCGAAAGGCGCCAAGGTAATCTGACTACCCTTGACTTATCATGGTCGATCCATCTCCTGATGTAGGGAATCAGGGCTGAATGGGTTAGAGCGACCTTATCCAGGCAGTCAATGGCTGATACATGGCAATATCTGCTGTAGAAATAAAGCGACCTAATGATACATGGCAATATCTGCTGTAGAAATAAAGCGACCTAATGATACATGACAATATCTGCTGTAGAAATAAAGCGACCTAATGATACATGGCAATATCTGCTGTAGAAATAAAGCGGCCTGATGCTTCATGGCAATATCTGCTGTAGAAATAAAGCGACCTAATGATACATGACAATATCTGCTGTAGAAATAAAGCGACCTAATGATACATGGCAATATCTGCTGTAGAAATAAAGCGACCTAATGATACATGGCAATATCTGCTGTAGAAATAAAGCGACCTAATGATACATGACAATATCTGCTGTAGAAATAAAGCGACCTAATAATACATGGCAATATCTGCTGTAGAAATAAAGCGACCTAATGATACATGGCAATATCTGCTGTAGAAATAAAGCGACCTAAGGATACATGGCAATATCTGCTGTAGAAATAAAGCGACCTAATAATACATGACAATATCTGCTGTACAAATAAAGCGAACTAATGATACATGGCAATATCTGCTGTAGAAATAAAGCGACCTAATGATACATGGCAATATCTGCTGTAGAAATAAAGCGACCTAATGATACATGGAAATATCTGCTGTAGAAATAAAGCGACCTAATGATACATGGCAATATCTGCTGTAGAAATAAAGCGACCTAATGATACATGGCAATATCTGCTGTAGAAATAAAGCGACCTAATAATACATGGCAATATCTGCTGTAGAAATAAAGCGACCTAATGATACATGGCAATATCTGCTGTAGAAATAAAGCGACCTAATGATACATGGCAATATCTGCTGTAGAAATAAAGCGACCTAATGATACATGGCAATATCTGCTAAAGAAAAAAAGCGATCTGATGCTTCATGGCAATATCTGCTGTAGAAATAAAGCGATCTAATGATACATGGCAATATCTGCTGTAGAAATAAAGCGACCTAATGATACATGGCAATATCTGCTGTAGAAATAAAGCGACCTGATGATTCATGGCAATATCTGCTGTAGAAATAAAGCGACCTAATGATACATGGTAATATCTGCTGTAGAAATAAAGCGACCTGATGCTTCATGGCAATATCTCCTGTAGAAATAAAGCGACCTAATGATACATGGCAATATCTGCTGTAGAAATAAAGCGACCTGATGCTTCATGGCAATATCTCCTGTAGAAATAAAGCGACCTAATGATACATGGCAATATCTGCTGTAGAAATAAAGTGACCTAATGATACATGGTATTATCTGCTGTAGAAATAAAGCGACCTAATGATACATGGCACTATCTGCTGTAGAAATAAAGCGACCTAAGGATACATGGCAATATCTGCTGTAGAAATAAAGCGACCTAATGATACATGGCAATATCTCCTGTAGAAATAAAGCGACCTGATGCTTCATGGCAATATCTCCTGTAGAAATAAAGCGACCTAATGATACATGGCAATATCTGCTGTAGAAATAAAGCGACCTGATGCTTCATGGCAATATCTCCTGTAGAAATAAAGCGACCTAATGATACATGGCAATATCTGCTGTAGAAATAAAGCGACCTAATGATACATGGCAATATCTGCTGTAGAAATAAAGCGACCTAATGATACATGACAATATCTGCTGTAGAAATAAAGCGACCTAATGATACATGGCAATATCTGCTGTAGAAATAAAGCGACCTAATGATACATGGCAATATCTGCTGTAGAAATAAAGCGATCTAATGATACATGGTAATATCTGCTGTAGAAATAAAGCGACCTAATGATACATGGCAATATCTGCTGTAGAAATAAAGCGACCTAATGATACATGGCAATATCTGCTGTAGAAATAAAGCGACCTAATGATACATGGCAATATCTGCTGTAGAAATAAAGCGACCTAATGATACATGGCAATATCTGCTGTAGAAATAAAGCGACCTAATGATACATGACAATATCTGCTGTAGAAATAAAGCGACCTAATGATACATGGCAATATCTGCTGTAGAAATAAAGCGACCTAATAATACATGACAATATCGGCTGTAGAAATAAAGCGACCTAATGATACATGGCAATATCTGCTGTAGAAATAAAGCGACCTAATGATACATGGCAATATCTGCTGTAGAAATAAAGCGACCTAATGATACATGACAATATCTGCTGTAGAAATAAAGCGACATAATGATACATGGCAATATCTGCTGTAGAAATAAAGCGACCTAATGATACATGGCAATATCTGCTGTAGAAATAAAGCGACCTAATGATACATGGCAATATCTGCTGTAGAAATAAAGCGACCTAATGATACATGACAATATCTGCTGTAGAAATAAAGCGACCTAATGATACATGGCAATATCTGCTGTAGAAATAAAGCGACCTAATGATACATGGCAATATCTGCTGTAGAAATAAAGCGACCTAATGATACATGGCAATATCTGCTGTAGAAATAAAGCGACCTAATGATACATGGCAATATCTGCTGTAGAAATAAAGCGACCTAATGATACATGGCAATATCTGCTGTAGAAATAAAGCGACCTAATGATACATGGCAATATCTGCTGTAGAAATAAAGCGACCTAATGATACATGACAATATCTGCTGTAGAAATAAAGCGACCTAATGATACATGGCAATATCTGCTGTAGAAATAAAGCGACCCAATGATACATGGCAATATCTGCTGTAGAAATAAAGCGACCTAATGATACATGGTAATATCTGCTGTAGAAATAAAGCGACCTAATGATACATGGCAATAACTGCTGTAGAAATAAAGCGACCTAATGATACATGGCAATATCTGCTGTAGAAATAAAGCGACCTGATGCTTCATGGCAATATCTGCTGTAGAAATAAAGCGACCTAATGATACATGGCAATATCTGCTGTAGAAATAAAGCGACCTAATGATACATGGCAATATCTGCTGTAGAAATAAAGCGACCTCATGCTTCATGGCAATATCTGCTGTAGAAATAAAGCGACCTAATGATACATGGTAATATCTGCTGTAGAAATAAAGCGACCTCATGCTTCATGGCAATATCTCCTGTAGAAATAAAGCGACCTAATGATACATGGCAATATCTGCTGTAGAAATAAAGCGACCTGATTCTTCATGGCAATATCTCCTGTAGAAATAAAGCGACCTAATGATACATGGCAATATCTGCTGTAGAAATAAAGCGACATAATGATACATGGTATTATCTGCTGTAGAAATAAAGCGACCTAATGATACATGGCAATATCTGCTGTAGAAATAAACCGACCTAATGTTACATGGCAATATCTGCTGTAGAAATAAAGCGACCTAATGATACATGGCAATATCTGCTGTAGAAATAAAGCGACCTGATGCTTCGTGGCAATATCTCCTGTAGAAATAAAGCGACCTAATGATACATGGCAATATCTGCTGTAGAAATAAAGCGACCTGATGCTTCATGGCAATATCTCCTGTAGAAATAAAGCGACCTAATGAAACATGGCAATATCTGCTGTAGAAATAAAGCGACCTAATGATACATGGCAATATCTGCTGTAGAAATAAAGCGACCTAATGATACATGACAATATCTGCTGTAGAAATAAAGCGACCTAATGATACATGGCAATATCTGCTGTAGAAATAAAGCGACCTAATGATACATGGCAATATCTGCTGTAGAAATAAAGCGACCTAATGATACATGACGATATCTGCTGTAGAAATAAAGCGACCTAATGATACATGGCAATATCTGCTGTAGAAATAAAGCGACCTAATGATACATGACGATATCTGCTGTAGAAATAAAGCGACCTAATGATACATGGTAATATCTGCTGTAGAAATAAAGCGACCTAATGATACATGGCAATATCTGCTGTAGAAATAAAGCGACCTAATGATACATGGTAATATCTGCTGTAGAAATAAAGCGACCTGATGCTTCATGGCAATATCTGCTGTAGAAATAAAGCGACCTAATGATACATGGCAATATCTGCTGTAGAAATAAAGCGACCTAATGATACATGGCAATATCTGCTGTAGAAATAAAGCGACCTGATGCTTCATGGCAATATCTGCTGTAGAAATAAAGCGACCTAATGATACATGGTAATATCTGCTGTAGAAATAAAGCGACCTGATGCTTCATGGCAATATCTCCTGTAAAAATAAAGCAACCTAATGATACATGGCAATATCTGCTGTAGAAATAAAGCGACCTGATGCTTCATGGCAATATCTCCTGTAGAAATAAAGCGACCTAATGATTCATGGCAATATCTGCTGTAGAAATAAAGCGACCTAATGATACATGGTATTATCTGCTGTAGAAATAAAGCGACCTAATGATACATGGCAATATCTGCTGTAGAAATGAAGCGACCTAATGATACATGGCAATATCTGCTGTAGAAATAAAGCGACCTAATGATACATGGCAATATCTGCTGTAGAAATAAAGCG
>BTPG01000005.1:185767593-185976932 GCA_036245525.1 Semisulcospira habei
GCTGTAGAAATAAAGCGACCTAATGATACATGGCAATATCTGCTGTAGAAATAAAGCGACCTAATGATACATGGCAATATCTGCTGTAGAAATAAAGCGACCTAATGATACATGGCAATATCTGCTGTAGAAATAAAGCGACCTAATGATACATGGCAATATCTGCTGTAGAAATAAAGCGACCTAATGATACAGGGCAATATCTGCTGTAGAAATAAAGCGACCTAATGATACAGAGCAATATCTGCTGTAGAAATAAAGCGACCTAATGATACATGGCAATATCTGCTGTAGAAATAAAGCGACCTAATGATACATGGCAATATCAGCTGTAGAAATAAAGCGACCTAATGATACAGGGCAATATCTACTGTAGAAATAAAGCGACCTAATGATACATGGCAATATCTGCTGTAGAAATAAAGCGACCTAATGATACAGGGCAATATCTGCTGTAGAAAAAAAGATACCTAATGATACATGGCAATATCTGCTGTATAAATAAAGCGACCTAATGATACATGGCAATATCTGCTGTAGAAATAAAGCGACCTAATGATACATGGCAATATCTGCTGTAGAAATAAAGCGACCTAATGATACATGACAATATCTGCTGTAGAAATAAAGCGACCTAATGATACATGGCAATATCTGCTGTAGAAATAAAGCGACCTAATGATACATGGTAATATCTGCTGTAGAAATAAAGCGACCTAATGATACATGGTAATATCTGCTGTAAAAATAAAGCGACCTAATGATACATGGCAATATCTGCTGTAGAAATAAAGCGACCTAATGATACATGGCAATATCTGCTGTAGAAATAAAGCGACCTAATGATACATGGCAATATCTGCTGTAGAAATAAAGCGACCTAATGATACAGGGCAATATCTGCTGTAGAAATAAAGCGACCTAGTTATACAGAGCAATATCTGCTGTAGAAATAAAGCGACCTAATGATACATGGCAATATCTGCTGTAGAAATAAAGCGACCTAATGATACATGGCAATATCTGCTGTAGAAATTCTCTTGGCTTGACTTCGCGATTTTATAGGAGTTGCCCACGACGTCTGCAGGCTTGTTCGTGGCTGCGGAGGCCAATCCGAGACAGGCAGGTTCGACCGCAGTGGCTGCAGGGGAAGGTATGGCCAGGGTTCTGAGCTGCGGCATCTCTGTTTTTTGTCCTGAGCCGCTTGTCCTTAAGGCTAGCTCTGTGAGAGTCCTCAAAGGAGACAGCTGCCTTGTAAATGGTGGAGCGCCAGGTGTCACGGTCTGCAGCAAGCGAAGACCACTGGTGGTGGTCGATTTGGCAGGCACTAAGTGACTTCTTGAGACAGTCTTTGTATCTCTTCTTTGGTGCCCCTCTGTCTCGGTGTCCAGTAGCAAGCTCGCCGAACAGGGTGATCTTTGGTAGGCGATGATCCTCCATCCTGGAGACATGCCCCGCCCAGCGGAGCTGTGTCCGCAGCAGCAAAGACTCGATGCTCACAGTTTCAGCCTGTTCAAGGACCTCGACGTTGGTGACATAGTCACTCCAGTGAATGCCCAGGATGGTACGCAGGCAGCGCTGGTGGAAGCGTTCGAGGAGTCGTAGTTGGCTGCGGTAGAGGGCCCAGGACTCGGAACCATACAGCAGGGTGGTGAGGACCACAGCTCTGTACACGCTGATCTTGGTGCCTGTTTTCAGCTGTTGATTGTGCCACACCCGCTTGAAAAGTCGCCCGAAAGCGCTGTTTGCTTTTGCTAGCCTGCTGTCAAGCTCCTTGTCCAGCTTGGCGTCCGACGTGATAATGCAGCCAAGGTAGGTAAACTGGTGCACTGACTTTAGTTCAGACTCGCCAATGGTGATGTGAGGAGGGCGATACACTGTCTTGGGTGCCGGCTGATGGAGGACCTCTGTCTTTTTCAGACTGACCTCGAGTCCAAAGAGCTGGGCAGCATTTGCGAAGCAAGACGCTGCAGAAATAAAGCGACCTAATGATACAGGGCAATATCTGCTGTAGAAATAAAGCGACCTAATGATACATGGCAATATCTGCTGTAGAAATAAAGCGACCTAATGATACATGGCAATATCTGCTGTAGAAATAAAGCGACCTAATGATACATGGCAATATCTGCTGTAGAAATAAAGCGACCTAATGATACAGGGCAATATCTGCTGTAGAAATAAAGCGATCTAATGATACATGGCAATATCTGCTGTAGAAATAAAGCGACCTAATGATACAGGGCAATATCTGCTGTAGAAATAAAGCGACCTAATTATACAGGGCAATATCTGCTGTAGAAATAAAGCGACCTAATGATACATGGCAATATCTGCTGTAGAAATGAAGCGACTTAATGATACAGGGCAATATCTGCTGTAGAAAAAAAGCGACCTAATGATACATGGCAATATCTGCTGTAGAAATAATGTGACCTAATGATACATGACAATATCTGCTGTAGAAATAAAGCGACCTAATGCTACTTGGCAATATCTTCTCTAGAAATAAAGCGACCTAATGATACAGGGCAATATCTGCTGTAGAAATAAAGCGACCTAATGATACAGGACAATATCTGCTGTAGAAATAAAGCGACCTAATGATACATGGCAATATCTGCTGTAGAAATAAAGCGACCTAATGATACATGGTAATATCTGCTGTAGAAATAAAGCGACCTAATGATACAGTGCAATATCTGCTGTAGAAATAAAGCGACCTAATGATACATGGCAATATCTGCTGTTGAAATAAAGCGACCTGATGCTTCATGGCAATATCTCCTGTAGAAATAAAGCGACCTAATGATACATGGCAATATCTGCTGTAGAAATAAAGCGACCTGATGCTTCATGGCAATATCTGCTGTAGAAATAAAGCGACCTAATGATACATGGCAATATCTGCTGTAGAAAAAAAGCTACCTAATGATATATGCCAATATCTGCTGTAGAAACAAAGCGACCTAATGATACAGGGCAATATCTGCTGTAGAAACAAAGCGACCTAATGATACAGGGCAATATCTGCTGTAGAAATAAAGCGACCTAATGATACATGGCGATATCTGCTGTAGAAACAAAGCTACCTAATGATACAGGGCAATATCTGCTGTAGAAACAAAGCGACCTAATGATACAGGGCAATATCTGCTGTAGAAATAAAGCGACCAAATGATACATGGCAATATCTGCTGTACAAATAAAGCGACCTAATGATACATGGCAATATCTCCTGTAGAAATAAAGCGACCTAATGATACAGGGCAATATCTGCTGTAGAAATAAAGCGACCTAATGATACAGGGCAATATCTGCTGTAGAAATAAAGCGACCTAATGATACATGGCAATATCTCCTGTAGAAATAAAGCGACCTAATGATACAGGGCAATATCTCCTGTAGAAATCTTCTTGTATGTCTGGACAAAAGGACTATCTTAAATCGTGTAGTCTGAATGTTGTAAAATGACAGATTTAATTTGCTCCTCTTCTGCTGTGCACGCAGGAGAGTTTCTCCAGTTATACTCATAAGGCAAGGGTGGGTAGGGTGGGGGGGGGTGGTGGGGGGGGTGGTGGAGCCTCTGGTACACGTGCATACTGACATGGAATGTGGAACAGAGTGGAAAGTCTTAGTGGTGCCAAGACAACATTGACCCAGTAAGCAAAGATGCGCGGGCCCAACAGCTGCGGCCGTCGTGGGCCTGAAGACGTTTGGCTACTGGGGAGATAACCCGTTGTATCGACGCAGTTAAAGCCCGCCCTGGAGCAGACCGCTTTAACCCATTCAGCCCGGCGCACATATTTCGCACATTTCAGTGAAAGCCACAGATCGGCTGCAGCTTATTCAGCGACTTACATAATAATAATAATAATAATAATAATAATAATAATAATAATAATAATAATAATAATAATAATAATAATAATAATAATAATAATACATAGTAATTATATGGCGCATTTCTCATATTTATAATATAACTCAGTGCACAGGACATAGAGGCGAACTGAACCCAACAAGCACGCTCACGTGAACACACTGTACATAAACACAGAACATTCACGTGGTGCTAAGAGCAAGCTCATGCGAGCTACTGAAATTTTGGAAAGTATTTAAATCGTTTTTTTTATATTTTTGAAATTTGATTAGTGAAGTGGACTGAAATTAATACCAAATTCGTGGGGGAGGAAAGAGCCGGAGTACCCGGAGAAAGAACCCCCACGGTCCGCCCGAATTAATGGTGACACTTACTAGAGGAGAAAAGTCCGACGCCGGAACCGGGTATCGAAACTCGCACCTCTTGCATTGGTGGCAGGCGTTTTTCCCGCTGCGCCGCCAAAGACCGCCCCATCATACACCGCGCGTAGCAACCCACTTACCTTGCATACTTAGTGGACATGCCGCCGTGCACGGTGAAAACGATTTCCTCTTCTTCTTCATCTTCCATAGAGTGCATCAACATCAGCGTGTTGCTGTATATTTCTCTTTGGGAGGAGCGCAGGCGAAAAAGAATGGGTTTACTGGGAGGAGCGCACCCGTGACTGAGACGAAACACTGACGTGGGCCGGGGGCAGACTCTGACTCGGCGGAGGGAGAAGGTGTGGAGGGAGGGGGGGGGGGGGTTATTCGCTGATGGTGTGGCTCCCTGTAGTCAGTTCTTGTACTCGATGGCCTTGATGTCAGACGAGCCGATCCTTTAAGGTTCACCTGAGAAAGACTCTTTTTTTTTTATTTTTTTTTTTAAACACTGTGATCCTACCGTGGTGTGCTTTCAAAGAGAGCTAACTCGAGCACTGGTCGCAAAAATGGAGAAGTAGCGTCCCTTGTTGCAACAAAAGCTGACTCCACTACGCCAGTGAAAGGAAGAAAACGTACTAACAACAAACCGCTCTTGTCAGTCAGTATCTATCAAGAAGAGAAGAAAGGCCTTAAAAGATGTCAAGTGGTACAAGTCAAGATTCCATATTGGATTAACTCATTCAGCCCCGACACACCACAGCAAGACAGCAAGACATGGATCGAGCATGGTAGTTCAAGGGTGGTGCCAAAATAGCCTGTGGCGGATTAGTTACTCCGAGGTGGGGGAGGGTGTTTCCAACTTTTTGTTTGGGATCTTCAACCTCATTCAAAAGGCCTCCCCGGCGCGTGTTAAGACCCTCACCATTCGCCAAAATATCAAACAACGGGGAGGAGGGGGCGGGGGGGGGGGGGTGGTGGTGGGAAGGGCCGGGGGTGGGGGGTGGTGGTGGTGTTCCAAACACCCTCAAAAGGAACTTTGTTATACCATTAAAAAAATTTGGGTCGGGAGGTGGGGGGTGAGGGGTGGGAGGGGGTGGGGGTGGGGGGTGCCGGCCCCCCAGATACGCCTCTGCGCCAAGCTATTCTGGCACCACCCTTGAACTATCATGCTCGCTCTGTCTCTAGAATTGTAATGCAGTCCTTTCGAGGGCAATTTCAACATTTGGGGATTTCGGTCCTGGGTCAGAATGTGTTAAGATAATGACCCGAGACTGATTGCTGCTTTCCAGACTTCGAGTACGCTTCCACAGGTGCGTTAACTTGAGCAGAGGAGGCGCAAAATCGTGCCACACGCAAACACATTTCCAGCAGGCATGATCATATTACGCACGGCAAATCGACTGTGTATACATTTTCCCAAAGTCTGAGCTGAGCATAAGCAGCACGTCAATAGCAAATAAACATCGAAAGTGCGGTGATTTTGGTGGAAAAATATGATCTAAAACCGCAAGATTCTCTCGTTTAATCCAATCAGCCCTGACGCACTACAGCAGGAGATGCGTCAACCATGATTATTCAAGGGTAGTGCCACATTAGCTTGGCGCCTGTCGGCGCCAAGCTAATGTGGCACTGCCCTTGAATTATCATGGTCGATCCATATCCTGCAACTGGTGCACAGTCGTTAGATGGCGCCTCCAAAATTTGGGAAATACGGCCGTCGGGCTGAATGAGTTTACCCCAGGGTCCCATTTGCAAAATTTTGGAGGTGTTACTTAACGATTATGTACCAGCTGCAGGAGATGGATCGACCATGATCATTCAAGGGTAGTGCCAGATTAGCTTTCTGCTTTCAGGCGCCAATCTGGCACAACCCTTAAATGATCATGGTTAGTTCAGCTCCTGCTGTAGGGACTCGGGGCTAAATGGCCTGACTGTGATAATTAGTGTACAGGGGTAAAATACTCTTAAAAAAACCAACACACACATTCAAAATCAGACGTTACTGGTGTTGTGGGCATGGTGGTTTTGACATAAAGCATGAGAAAATGTGCGGCTCCGAAAAAAATGGTAGCTCTGCTGACCTCTCTCACATTCGGAGCACGTAGTTGCGTAGATACGTTTGTAGTATACCATGGAAGAGCATATGATCGTCTGCTGGAGTTACAGGCCGTTTCGGCACCCCAGCTACTTTTTGATTTTGGTGCCTTTTATAACACACAGTGCTTTTAGTGGCGTTGTATTTCCATGCATATCATGGCATATTTAGAATAAACATGCACACATGCTAATTAGGTCTTCATAAAGACTACTTGAAAACAGCGTGAGTGAATACATACCTAAGCCAGGCCCCATAAACCACACCTCTGTACTGTAGCTGTGTTGGTCGGATCTGTTTTTCACGTCTTTTAATGGGTCACTTGGGTCAAATAGACCACTCTGCACTGTGCATTTTGTGTATGTGGGGTAGTGTATATATAAACCGTCAGCCTATGCATACGCTGGCGTTAAAAAAAAAATCTATATATACACTCTTATAATGCTCAGCGACCCTTACAAAAATGCTCAAAGCGCGACACGGGAAAAACACATACAATACACACAGAGGTAAAACCTTACATGTAACGTTTTACCTTTGTGTTTCTTGTATGTGTTTCATCCCCCCCCCCACCCCCCCAAAGTGTTGCACTTTGAGCGTTTTTGTAAGGGACACTGAGCATTATATGAGTGAGTTACTGTTGTTATTATTATTATTATTATTATTATTATTATTATTATTATTATTAATATTATTATTATTATTACGGTTATAGTAGGCGAAACACGAATTTGACCTACACACTAACGGGCAATGGAGCCTGCTATGGTATGTATTCGTTTTGTGCTCTTCCACGGTATACTGCAGAAATATATTTGCGGCGATACGCTCCGAATATGAAAGAGGTCAGAGGTCAGGTCAGAATACGAAAGAGGTCAGAAGAGCTGCCATTTTGTTCAGCTCATTTTTGCATGCTTTATGACGAATTGCGTGCTCGTATTGCCGGTGTACTACGGCTAAATTACCCCTACGCTAGATCGACGCATGCCCAATACTTGTGCACGTTGACTGGCGCAGGTGGAAAAGTGCAGGATCCCTCAGCGACAGGACGATCCGCGCCGGTGGCAAAACCTGCTGACTCTTGCCGTGCCCCTGGAGGGAGAGGACGCACGCTCTCGATCTGATGCTGCAGTAGGGACACACAACGACACGCCAAAA
This sequence comes from Semisulcospira habei, assembly GCA_036245525.1. Classification (NCBI taxonomy): domain Eukaryota; kingdom Metazoa; phylum Mollusca; class Gastropoda; family Semisulcospiridae; genus Semisulcospira; species Semisulcospira habei. The sequence goes on from BTPG01000005.1 coordinate 185,775,092, forward strand.
AGCCCTGCACAAGGCGATCCTCCAACAAGCCCTCCACAAGGCGATCCTCCAACAAGCCCTCCACAAGGCGATCCTTCAACAAGCCCTGCACAAGGCGATCCTCCAACAAGCCCTGCACAAGGCGATCCTCCAACAAGCCCTGCACAAGGCGATCCGCCAACAAGCCCTGCACAAGGCGATCCTCCAACAAGCCCTCCACAAGGCGATCCTCCAACAAGCCCTCCACAAGACGATCCTCCAACAAGCCCGCCACCCCGTCCTGTATCGCGCTGTAAGTAGATGATGACGATGGCGATAAGGACCATCATGCCGATGATGGTCATGATGCATATTAGTGACTTGAGCACCCATTTGACCCTCATTGTAACCCTCATGTGCTTGCAGCTACATGTACATTATCACCACAGGTGGCTGTACTCAAAAGATTTAACCCTTTTAGCCCAAGGTCCCATTTCTCAAATTTGGGATGTGTTGTCTAACGACTATGTACCCGTTGCAGGAGATGGCTTGACCATGATAATTCAAGGGTAGTGCCAGATTAGCTTGGCGCCTTCAGGCGCCAAGCTAATCTGGCACTACCCTTGAATTATCATGGTCAAGCCATCTCGTGCTGTAGGGACTCTGGGCTAAATGGGTTAACACGTTTATTTACCGTACTGACAATCCCAATTAGGACCATTCAACAAAAATACATGCATTCAAAAATAATTACATATCCTAACAAGATGCGATGAAGCATAACCCACAAAGTCCCTTCTATATGAGAGCTGTCCTCGCTGTCAATGCTCTCTACCTTTTGTCCTTGACCTGATTCTGATGTTGAATTATCTCCTTCTGAAAAAAGTCTCGCGGATCTGCCAATGCGTTAGTGAGTTCTATAATGGGCTCAGGACAGACGCGTCATTGATTTGTCAAACGTCATTTGTCATGATGTAAGTTTTAGTTTTTATGTAATTTTATATTTTACGTGATATGAGTTTCCCTTTTGCTTCATAGGCTTGAGAAAATAGTGACAAAACTAGAACTTCACGTACAATTTCCGTCTTGCTATAATTTGTGTGAAAGCAGCTTGACATTACCTAGCTACACGATATACTAAGTACACGGGTCACCTGCATGCTCTTCTGAAAGCGCGTCGATGTGAGTGAGCGTGTTAGTGCGTGCATGCGCGCGCGCTCCAAACATCTCCAAGAGGCATAGATCCTCATGCGCCTGTAAGCCGCATGAGGATCTATTCCTCCTGGAGATGCGCGCATGTTTGTGTGAGAGAATGAAATGAAATGAAACTTTATTTTCCAAGGATAAAAGAATAGGTGCGCAGACCTTTTTTCATTCTTGTCCTTGCTACAAACTACATAAAAAACACACACACACACACACACACACACACACACACACACACACACACACACACACACACACACACACACTAACACAGTCACACACACACACACACACACACACACACACACACACACACACACACACACACACACACACGCCGGTACGCACACGCGCTGGCACACACACACACACATACACACGCGCACGCACGCACGCGCACACACAGAAGTACGTAAATCAGAGGTAGGTCAGACCCCGCTACGGCTCAAACATTGGATTAAACGCCCGGACAAACTGGTATCGTGATGTATGTCCGGGTCCTTAATCAATGCCCGCGTCAGACAAAGCACAGTCCCGACCCACGTCTGGCTAATATGCATTACACATAGAACATGAATACAACTACATAATAAAGACATACATATACATTGCACACTGTTTAGACTACATCTGGTACATTGAACGCAAAACGCCAAGATTATCGGTACGTTTTACTTCCTCTTGACTAGAGAGACAATGACAATGACAATGACAATGACAATGATCCTTTAGTTGACAACGGTAAAAGTTTTGGTAGTAACAACCATTTTTTCGAACTTGCCGTTGCTAATCTACTGATTACAGAGTTACTATCGCACTAATTGTTTTCTACTACTGAAAAGGAGGAAAAAGAAAATTACATGACAGAGCACAAGCCAGGAATGAAGGGGGGAAAAAAAATGTAAGGGGGTAGTGACATAGAAATTACCAACTTTACTGGTCGGGCATAATGACATGTTGTGAGGTTCAATTAAAATAATATAATAAGAATACACAAAACCTAATACGCATACATAACGCATGCACATTTGAGCACGCCACTCTCTATCTCTAATATACACGTACGCACACGCACACACGCACAATGCACACACACACACACACACGTGCACACACACGCTTACGCGACTTATAACGTTAAGCTAGTCAGTCATATGAGTAGCTGGCTAAATACAAACGGTACCGAATAAATATGAGTCATCAGTCGAAACCTGTGATACACGCAATTAATAATCTAATGAGAAATAGTATTTTTCAATATGTGCACAATCACGGGGATGCTGCTGACAAAAATAAGTACTTGGTGAGACTGACTTTAAACGAGGAGAAAGTAGCTGATGTCGTGACGTTTCTAGGCAAGGCATTCCAAAGACTAGAGCCAGAGAACGTCAAACTCGTTTTATAAAGATCAATTCTAGGTCGCGGCACAATAAGGGATTTTCTTGATCTGGAGTATGTTGATGACTGGACGGTAAATAGCGATGTGATATATCGGGGTAGCTTATCGTTTAATGCCTTGAACATAACCATTCCCTTATTGTAAATTAGATGATCTTTCAGGGGCAGAATTTTTAAGGCTGCCAATTTTTGGTCAGTAGTTAAGCTGGGATCAGGGAGTATTAGTTTGGCAGCTCTCCGATGTACAGAGTTCAATCTTTTCAAATTGACATCGCTCGAACCATCCCACACAGTAGAAGCATAGTCTATATGAGATCTAATATGAGCATTGAAGAACAGTTGACGTGTCTCCATATCAGTAATGTGTTTAAGTTTTGCTAAGATGTACAGATTTCTGGAGACAATTTTACAAACATTACTGATGTGTGGCTGCCACCTAAGCTGGTTGTCCACCGTGACTCCTAGCAGGCGATGGTTAGTAACTTGGCTGATGGTTTTGCCTTTGAGGGACAGACTGAGTGAGAGAGAGCCAAGCTGGTGTTTTTGGCGGGTGCTAATTACCATGCTCTCCGTTTTTACCGGGTTTAAAATCATAATATTATGACTGCACCATTCATCAATATCTTGCAATGTGTTTTGCAGTCGTGAATTGATGTTTGATATATCCTTATCTGGCGTGTGTACTGCAGCATCATCTGCAAACATATCACATGTAACACTTTCATTTTTTATCGCAAGAGAAAGATCATTTATGAACAAGCAGAATAAAAGGGGACTAAGAATAGAGCCTTGTGGTACGCCATGCTTCACTAACCCTTGATTCGAGTATGAGCCATTTAGTAATACCTTTTGTTTTCTGCCTTCGAGGTAGGATTTGAGAAACGACGCCGAGTTGTTGGTATACATGGATACTTTCTTGATCAGTATTTCGTGGTTTACTAGATCAAAGGCTTTACGAAAATCTAGAAACATGACTCCTGTAAGTTTTGAGTCGTTGATGGAAGATAACCAGGTGTCTATCATCCGTATCAGCGCAGTGTGACATGAGTGTTCTGATCTGAAGCCCGACTGCAATGAATATATTAATTTTCGGCTTTCCAGGTATATAGATAGATGCTTGTGAATATGTCGTTCTAAGGGCTTGGACAGAACAGGTAGAAGTGATATGGGCCTGAAATTATTAATTTCACTAAGATCTTTAGATTTAGGTAGAGGTATTACTTTCGCGTCTTTAAATGCGTCTGGAAAACAATTAAAATTAATACAGAGGTTGTAGATATAAGTGATACTCTCTACAATGTAAGGGAGGGATATTTTGAGTATTTTCGCACTAATCTCATCCAGTCCTGATGATTTTTTATTTTCCAAGGATGTAATTAATTTACCAACTTCATGGACCGCTATAGTGGGTATGATGAAAGGTTTTGTGCCGGCAGTTCTCTGCTTGCAGAAATCGACTAAGTTGTCCGGGCATACATAGTCATGCGACTCAGTTCCCGGCGGGATTAATGATTCTGCTACGGAGACGAAGTGGCTGTTGAAGCTGTTTGCTGTGAGATGCAGCGGTAAAGGAGCTGTGCTTTTATTCGTGCCTCTAGTAACTAAATTTATCGCACGCCATATTGTGGCACAGTCTTTACTTTCGTGAATAACTTTATCGAAAAGTAATTTCTTTGCCTTCAGAACCATAGATTTTATTCGATTACGTTCTTTCTTGTAATCGGTGAAACGCTTCTCTCTTCTCAGCTCGTCCCTGTGCTCCATGGCCTCGATAAGATCCGCAGTCAGCCAGGGTGGTAAAGTGGCGTATTTAACTCTTTGTTGTCTCAAGGGCGTGTGTTTATCTAGCACTCTGAGAAAGATGTGATACCACGTATCTAGTGCTTTATTTGGGTCGGTTTCATTGTACACTTCAGTAAACTCTGCAGAAGCTAGATCAGACAGAAAGGTATTTTCATTAAATTTTTTAAATGATCTGTATGTTATGCAGTATGTCCTTGCTTTTTTAGTTTTGGAAGCTTGGACAGCCACGTGCAGCTCACCGGATAGTGGTCACTTACGCTAAGACTACCAACGTGAACGTTGCTAACTGTCAGCGGTTTATTTGTATAAATATGGTCTATAACAGTGGCTGATGATGGCGTAACTCTAGTGGGCGATGTTACCATTTGTTGAAGGCCGACTAAGGTAGTGGTACACTCCCATGATGGGTGAGGTTTAAGAGTGTCAATGTTAAAATCCCCTAGAAGGAGAAGTTCGCTTTTATGAATATCTGTTTTATCAATCAAGTTTACAAAGTTGTCATACCACTCAAAAGTGGCCGCAGGATTTCTGTAAAGAAACCCAACAAGTAAAGGAGGGGATTTACATTGCCTAATCTCTATCCAAATACATTCCACATCGCTAGTTTCTAAGTCTCGGCGCCTGCGGGTTATGTGTTTAACTGAGTTGTGGATGTAGACCGCTACACCTGTCTCACCCTGGACTGACAGATCTTTCCTAAGAATGGAGTAATTTGGAATGGCGATGGCCTCATCACTGATGTGGGAGGCAAGGCGTGTCTCGGTTATACCAAAGAGATGATTGATTGATGGTACATTGCTTAACGTCCCGACAGCAACAAGGCTTTCTCAGGACGTGCCTGCACTGCTTGTGAAAAAAAAACAACCCAACTAAACAGAACATTGAATGTATGTCGCCAGCCGGTCAAATACATTAAATAAACCTAACACATGGGGCCTAAATAAAGCTAAGACCATTTAGCAACACACATCCAATATCAAGAGCTACAGGCAGTGCAGACAGTAGGGAGAGTTTTAAAAAGGCAAATACAGGTGAATGGACAAAGGGTAGACAGAAAAACATGCCCCAGAATAGAGAGAAAAACCCACCCTGTGGGGCTGACCAGGGTGACCCTGGGAACTAAAAAATACCTAACCCCACCCAAGTCCCCCAGGGCAGACCCGAGTGGGGTTCAAAGAGATGAAAGTGACTAGGTGAGTTAACATAAACGCAAACGTCCGGCACTTTGTTCGCCAGGTGATATACATTTAAATGACCGATTCGAAATTTTTGGCCTTTTTTGCACATTATCTTGTATGGTAATTTTGGCGTTAAAATAAGTAATGGAACTAAGTGGAAGTAGAGTACAGGAACTAAAAGTAGTATGCGAGTAATAAAAATAACAAATATAAGGAAACAAACAGCAAACTTCACGGAAAAAGCGAAATTTAAACAGAAAAGAGAGGGAAAAGAAAGGGGCGGGGGGAGTACGTTATTTAGACAAAGAGTTTACGTTATCTAAGACGAATAAGAGAATATTTGTGAGGCTGGAAAAATGTAACGAGCACTCGCCAATATTCACTGATCTGACATGCTCAGATACGCTTTAACGGGAAGAAAGAAAAATATTAAAATAATAATAATAATAAAAGTAAGTTGACTTTTCCCGTAAAATCTATAGTCTATATAGACAGTCACATAAGCAATAAAAAGTAAGTCGACACAAGACAAAAGTGCACTGCATGTAGTAAGGAGTTCGAGTCGATTATAAGATACGAGGTCCCGTAAACACACGTCTCACACGTGCGCTCCTATGACGGTATTTGACCAGACATGCAGAGATGAAATGATTAATATCATCTGTATAAGTCACGAGCAGATCAACATAAGATATCTGCAGTACGAGTTCACTCAGAGAGAGAGAGAGAGAAATGAAATGAAATGAAATGAAATGAAATGAAACTTTATTTTCCAAGGATAAAAGAATAGGTGCGCAGACCTTTTTTCATTCTTGTCCTTGCTACAAACTACATAAAAACACACACGCACGCACACACACACACACACACACACACACACACACACACACACACACACACACACACACACACACACACACACGCACGCCGGCACACACACGCGCTTGCACACACTCACCCACACACGCGCGCACGCACACACACGGAAGTACGTAAATCAGTCAGAGTTAGGTCAGACCCCGCTACGGCTCACACATTGGATTAAAGGCCGGGACAAACGTGGTATCGTGATGTATGTCCGGGGCCTTCAACCAACGCCCGCCTCAGACGAAGCACAGTCCCGACCAGAGAGAGAGGGAGGGAGGGAGGGAGGGAGGGAGGGAGAGAGAGAGAGAGAGAGAGAGAGAGAGAGAGAGAGAGAGAGAGAGAGAGAGAGAGAGAGAGAGAGAGAGAGAGAGAGAGAGAGAGACGTCATATTCAGAGTATTATGTCAGTGTCTGCGTGTTGACGGAGTTGTCTCTTTTACGTCACCACCACTGTCTCACTTTCTGTAGAAGTCAAGTTTTTTTTTTTTTTTTTTTTTTTTTTTTTTTTTTTTTTTTTTTTTACTGTTTTAATTCTTTTCTGAAAAGAATTAAATTTTACTAAAGAAGTTGAAAGGATACAAAGCTGGCTAACGAACTCATCCAATATCTTTCTCCAAACTAACTATATGCAAAAGTTCAAGTAAATATGACAAAAATTACGGACTCTAATCTGGGTCAACCGACTTCCTATAAACGGTTGTTTATGTCTTCAATGAGACATTCAATTACAATATGCTCGGAGGCTGTCTTAGCCACCCACTTAAGAAAGTATTTCGCCAAGTTTCAAGCTTGTGTGTACAGAAATATCGGAGATTCTCTTGTTTACATACATACATACATACGCACATGCATACATACATACATACATACATACATACATACATACATACATACACACACACACGTACACACATACGGCGCTTCGCGCAAAATGCACGTTCTGCAGCGAGTTTAGCGTAACTAGACATGACGTAATTTTTATCTTGTTACTTCAATTGTTAGAGGTTTAGACCTGCCGCGCCCGCCTTTGACATCATAGACATGCTATTAAATTCGCCCCACCGCGACCCGTCCTAAAAAGTCCCTTTTATAAATAGAAGGGACTTAACAACCGATGAAATTGAGATAATCGGGTTAATGAACCTTTTTTGCGCTTTTAGGTACTAGGGATCCTTTCACGGACAAACTTCTCATGGGCCTTGCTGGCGAAATACCATTAGACAAGATGTTGAGCTTGGGAATTGAGCTAAACATGACTACTAATCAAGTGGAGACAATCACACAGGACAACAAGGACCAAATATTCAAGGTACGTTTTCTTTAGGCTCCGTCGCACGTGTGGACCATGTGTAACCCCGCTGGGCATGCACCCACCGGTACCGTAAACAGTACAATTACACTGCACGAGGCAGGGGTCCTCACAAACCCACGCAGAGCCACCTTATCTTGTCTTCTCTTCCTTTGCCTTATCGCGCAGTATCGAACCACCCCGTACTTAACTACTGACTCGCACGGCTGGCTGCTACGAAGACGTCAAAAACTGGATGACAGCAAACAAGCTTAAACTGAACGACGACAAAACGGAAGCCATGCTGGTAGGCACTCGCCAGAAACTCTCCCAGCTCCATCCTTCTCTCCACCTTCAACTCGATAGCACCCCCATCTCCCTCTCTGACTCGGCCAAGAACCTTGGCGTTATCCTCGATTCCTCTCTTTCCATGACCAGCTTCGTCTCCAGGCATGCTATTTCCACCTCCGCCGCATCAGTCAGATCAGAAAATACCTCACCACCGAAGCTGCTACCAAACTTGCTGTCTCTCTCATCTTATCTCGCATCGACTATTGCAACTCTCTCCTTTCCGGCCTCCCTCACTCCACCACTTTCACTCTCCAGCGCGTCCAGAACAATGCTGCCCGCCTCGTCTTCAGAAAGAAAAAATCCGACCAAATCACACCCCTGCTCAAACTCCTTCACTGGCTCCCCATCCCCCAACGCACCCAATACAAAATTCTGTCTCTCTTCTACAAATCCCTGAACAACTGCGCTCCTGCCGATCTCTCCAACTTACTTCACCCCTACACACCTTCCCGCTCCCTCCGCTCTGCCTCCGACCCTCTCCGCCCCCACATCCCTCGCACCAAACTCAACACTTTCGGCCCCCGCTCCTTCTCCGTCTACGGTCCATCCACCTGGAACACTCTCCCACTCTCTCTCCGTCAGAAACAGTCTCTCTCCTCCTTCCAGTCCGCCCTCAAAACCCACCTCTTTCAACAGTTTTAGCACTATATCACCACACTCCCCACCCCAAGCTGACCGTCGTAATGTATTTCACTATTTGTGGTACGTGAGTCATTGTCTAAAGCGTGCGCATGCGTGCGCGAGTTGTGAGTGCGCGCTTAGAGTTATAGTTATGATAAGATAAGCGCATTATAAATACCGTAATTATTATTATTATTATTATTATTATTATTAACTTGACCCTGCCTTATGTCGTCAGCATTTAAGTAAGGATTATAACATATTCTCTTATAAATGCAGATTCTAAAGGCTGCCTGGCGGAGTTGTGACGGTGCAGAGAAGTTTGCTCGGCTTCTGTACAATGCTTTGCGAAGAGTGGAACTCAATCAAACTGCGCAATTGCTGCGAAGTCAGATCCAAGACTGTGGGTAGGTACATCAATTCTCCGGCATTGGTTTCTATCATTAACCCCTGCACTGCCCTTTAAAAGCGACCATCATCCAACTGCAAGAGACATAGATCCTCATGAGCCCCCGCAGTTGCGGGGGCTCATGAGGATCTATGCCTCTTGCAGAGACCATTGTGTTTCCGTGTTTCATTGCCGGCTGCGGCTCTTTGGCTTTAAATTAACAAAGATTTTAAAAACACAGTCTGCGTCCACTGCCAGGGAAGGGTTAACCCTCGTGCATGTAGTAGCCACCTGTACAGTAAAGGACAGTAAACTGTACCGGTGGTTCATACCGGTGGTTCAGGAAAGGACAGTAAACTGTACCGGTGGTTCATACCGGTGGTTCAGGAAAGGACAGTAAACTGTACCGGTGGTTCATACCGGTGGTTCAGGAAAGGACAGTAAACTGTACCGGTGGTTCAGGAAAGTAAGTAAACTGTACAGGTGGTACAGTAAAGTAAGTAAACTGTACAGGTGGTAAAGTAAAGTACAGTAATCTGTACCGGTGGTTCAGAAAAGTACAGTAAACAGTAAAGTAAGTAAACTGTCCTGGTGGTACAGTAAAGTACAGAAAACTGTACCGGTGGTACAGTAAAGTACAGTAAACTGTACCGGTGGTACAGTAAAGTACAGTAATCTGTACCGGTGGTACAGTAAAGTAAAGTAAATGCCGCCGCATCAGTCAGATCCGAAAATACCTCACCACCGATGCTGCCACCAAACTTGCTGTCTCTCTCATCCTATATCGCATCGACTACTGCAACTCTCTCCTTTCCGGCCTTCCTCACTCCACCACTTTCACTCTCCAGCGCGTCCAGAACAATGCTGCCCGCCTCGTCCTCAGAAAGAAAAAATCCGACCACATCACTCCCCTGCTCAAACTCCTTCACTGGCTTCCCATCCCCCAACGCATCCAATACAAGATTCTGTCTCTCTGCTACAAATCCCTGAACAACTGCGCTCCAGCCTATCTCTCCAACTTACTTCACCCCTACACTCCTCCTCGCTCCCTCCGCTCCGCCTCCGACCCTCTCCGCCTCCACATCCCCCGCACCAAACTCAGCACTTTTGGCCCCCGCTCCTTCTCAGTATACGGTCATCCCACTCTCTCTCCGTCAGAAACACTCTCTCTTCTCCTTCCAGTCCGCCCTCAAAACTCACCTCTTTCAACAGTTCTAGCACTATACCACCACACTCCCCACCTCAAGCTGACTGTCGTAATGTATTTCACTATTTGTGGTACGTGAGTCGTTGTCTAAAGCGTGCGCATGCGTGCGCGAGTTGTGAGTGCGCGCTTAGAGTTATAATTATCATTGATAAGCGCATTATAAATACCGTAATTATTATTATTTTATTATTAATCCGTACCGGTGGTACAGTAAAGTACAGTAAACTGTACCAGTGGTACAGTAAAGTAAGTAAACTGTACCGTTGGTACAGTAAAGTACAGTAAACTGTACCGGTGGTACAGTAAAGTACAGTAATCTGTACCGGTGGTACAGTAAAGTACAGTAAAATGTACCGGTGGCTCCATGGTGAAGGGGGTCACAATTCTTTTAAAAAATGTGTCCATATCAAGGGCGGATCAATTACCTCGAAGGGGGTGGGGAGGGGGGAGGGGGTTCCAACTTTTTGTTTGGGACGTCCAGCCTCATAAAAAGGCATCCCCGACGCTAGACTTTGCTTCCAGAGGCCGGACAATCGACAAGCAGGCGGAGGGGTGGGGAGGGGAGGATGTTGGGGGGGGGGGACGGTATAGAAGGCGCGTGTTTTTTTTATAAAGATTCTCACCATTCCCCAAAGCATTTTAAAGATTTATGGCTGGGGGGTGGGTGGGTGGGTGGGTGGGTGGGGAGTGGGGGGGGGGGGGTAGGGTGGGGTGGTGGTGTCCGAAATTCCTGCCCCCCCCTCCCCCCACTACCACCACCAGTTCCGCCTCTGCATATAAAGAAACATCCTCATGTGTATTTCTATGTCATCCTGTTTACAGTACTTGTTTGCACACTCGTATCGAATATTACTCATGATTCATTCAACAGAGATCAACATTAATCTAACGTCTTTGAACTACAAAACAGGAGCGATAACAACAACAACAACAGCGACAACGATATAAACATCAGCATAATCACACACCCTTGGATTTTGTCGTCAATAGCTCACGTCCCTCTTACTGACGCTACTGTATGCAATTATTGACGCACTGGATGCAATTATTGACGAACTGTATGCAATTAATGACGCTACTGTATGCAATTATTGCAGACGTATAATTATAATGTTACTCCCCTTGAAAAGCCTGAGCAAAGCAGCCCTAAACTAACCAACTCCATTTTCCTGTATTTCAGCATTAAGTGGGACTGGGATCATTTTCGCCTCCTTCCTGGCATCGTGCCCACACAAGAGCATCTACAGCAGCCTCTGAAACATGACGAAAATTAGTCTCGGACTGCATTCAACCAGTTTAAATCAGAGAAAAGCTGAACACCGTCCAACTGCAAGAGGCATTGATTCTTATGAGCCCCGCAGTTGCGGGGGCTCATGAGGTTCTATGCCTCTTGTTGAAATCTCTGCGTATCCGTCTTCCTTTAACTCCTGAGGATCTTTGAGGTTGACTTCTCATGGATTTCAAAAACATAGTCTGCGTCCATTTGACAGCAAAGGGGTTATTCACATGCACAGTTAATGACAACTGTCTCGGTGTTATTCACATGCACAGTTAATGACAACTGTCTCGGTGTTATTCACATGCACAGTTAATGACAACTGTCTCGGTGTTATTCACATGCACAGTTAATGACAACCGTCTCGGGGTTATTCACATGCACAGTTAATGACAACTGTCTCGGTGTTATTCATATGCACAGTTATTCTCCATGTTATTCACATGCACAGTTAATGACAACTGTCTCGGGGTTATTCACATGCACAGTTAATGACAACTGTCTCGGTGTTATTCACATGCACAGTTATTCTCGGTGTTATTCACATGCACAGTTAATGACAACTGTCTCGGTGTTATTCACATGCACAGTTAATGACAACTGTCTCGGTGTTATTCACATGCACAGTTAATGACAACTGTCTCGGTGTTATTCACATGCACAGTTAATGACAACCGTCTCAGGGGTTATTCACATGCACAGTTAATGACAACTGTCTCAGTGTTATTCATATGCACAGTTATTCTCGGTGTTATTCACATGCACAGTTAATGACAACTGTCTCGGTGTTATTCACATGCACAGTTAATGACAACCGTCTCGGGATTATTCACATGCACAGTTAATGACAACTGTCTCGGGGTTATTCACATGCACAGTTAATGACAACTGTCTCGGTGTTATTCACATGCACAGTTAATGACAACTGTCTCGGTGTTATTCATATGCACAGTTAATGACAACCGTCTCGGGGTTATTCACATGCACAGTTAATGACAACTGTCTCGGTGTTATTCATATGCACAGTTATTCTCGGTGTTATTCACATGCACAGTTAATGACAACTTTCTCGGGGTTATTCACATGCACAGTTAATGACAACTGTCTCGGTGTTATTCACATGCACAGTTATTCTCGGTGTTATTCACATGCACAGTTAATGACAACTGTCTCGGGGTTATTCACATGCACAGTTAATGACAACCGTCTCGGTGTTATTAACATGCACAGTTAATGACAACTATCTCGGTGTTATTCACATGCACAGTTAATGACAACCGTCTCGGGGTTATTCACATGCACAGTTAATGACAACTGTCTCGGTGTTATTCATATGCACAGTTATTCTCGGTGTTATTCACATGCACAGTTAATGACAACTGTCTCGGGGTTATTCACATGCACAGTTAATGACAACTGTCTCGGTGTTATTCACATGCACAGTTAATGACAACTGTCTCGGTGTTATTCGCATGCACAGTTAATGACAACTGTCTCGGGGTTATTCACATGCACAGTTAATGACAACTGTCTTGGTGTTATTCACATGCACAGTTAATGACAACTGTCTCGGTGTTATTCATATGCACAGTTATTCTCGGTGTTATTCACATGCACAGTTAATGACAACTGTCTCGGTGTTATTCACATGCACAGTTAATGACAACTGTCTCGGTGTTATTCACATGCACAGTTAATGACAACTGTCTCGGTGTTATTCATATGCACAGTTATTCTCGGTGTTATTCACATGCACAGTTAATGACAACTGTCTCGGAGTTATTCACATGCACAGTTAATGACAACTGTCTCGGTGTTATTCACATGCACAGTTAATGACAACTGTCTCGGTGTTATTCACATGCACAGTTAATGACAACCGTCTCAGGGGTTATTCACATGCACAGTTAATGACAACTGTCTCGGTGTTATTCATATGCACAGTTATTCTCGGTGTTATTCACATGCACAGTTAATGACAACTGTCTCGGTGTTATTCACATGCACAGTTAATGACAACCGTCTCGGGATTATTCACATGCACAGTTAATGACAACTGTCTCGGGGTTATTCACATGCACAGTTAATGACAACTGTCTCGGTGTTATTCACATGCACAGTTAATGACAACTGTCTCGGTGTTATTCACATGCACAGTTAATGACAACCATCTCGGGGTTATTCACATGCACAGTTAATGACAACTGTCTCGGTGTTATTCATATGCACAGTTATTCTCGGTGTTATTCACATGCACAGTTAATGACAACTGTCTCGGGGTTATTCACATGCACAGTTAATGACAACTGTCTCGGTGTTATTCACATGCACAGTTATTCTCGGTGTTATTCACATGCACAGTTAATGACAACTGTCTCGGGGTTATTCACATGCACAGTTAATGACAACCGTCTCGGTGTTATTAACATGCACAGTTAATGACAACTATCTCGGTGTTATTCACATGCACAGTTAATGACAACCGTCTCGGGGTTATTCACATGCACAGTTAATGACAACTGTCTCGGTGTTATTCATATGCACAGTTATTCTCGGTGTTATTCACATGCACAGTTAATGACAACTGTCTCGGGGTTATTCACATGCACAGTTAATGACAACTGTCTCGGTGTTATTCACATGCACAGTTAATGACAACTGTCTCGGTGTTATTCACATGCACAGTTAATGACAACTGTCTCGGGGTTATTCACATGCACAGTTAATGACAACTGTCTTGGTGTTATTCACATGCACAGTTAATGACAACTGTCTCGGTGTTATTCATATGCACAGTTATTCTCGGTGTTATTCACATGCACAGTTAATGACAACTGTCTCGGTGTTATTCACATGCACAGTTAATGACAACTGTCTCGGTGTTATTCACATGCACAGTTAATGACAACTGTCTCGGTGTTATTCATATGCACAGTTATTCTCGGTGTTATTCACATGCACAGTTAATGACAACTGTCTCGGGGTTATTCACATGCACAGTTAATGACAACTGTCTCGGTGTTATTCACATGCACAGTTATTCTCGGTGTTATTCACATGCACAGTTAATGACAACTGTCTCGGGGTTATTCACATGCACAGTTAATGACAACTGTCTCGGGGTTATTCACATGCACAGTTAGTGACAACTGTCTCCGCTGTCAGAGGAGTTTTGACAGACTGTTGTGATATGATGATACTTTTCGGTTTCGATAACAAACACTACCACTGAACCTGCAGTAACAATTTGTCTGACACTCTCAACTTTGCAATGTGTGTATTTTTGACTTTCAAAACCATTATGGCGAGAATAACCCAAGGAAGAAAGAAGCACGCTTAGAAAAGACAGCTAAAACACAATTTATTCATAATTATTTCGGGTAAACCCCTTTTTCAAAATAAAACGAAATACCCAACGGAGAAAGAAACACGCTTTGAAAAGACGGGTACAACACAATTTATTAATATTTTGGGTAAATACCTTTGTCAAAATACACAAACAAAGGGTATCTACCCGAAATATTAATAAATTGTGTTGTGTCTTTTCTAAGCGTGTTTCTTTCTCCGTTGGGTATTTATTTGCATTTTACCAGCATGGCAGTCACCGTATTGGTCTGGATTGTTTTTTTCAAAATAGCCAAACAAACAAGTATACAGTTCGCTGCTTATCTTGTCAGTGCGTGGAGAAAATGTCAACTGATCCTCCACTTCTCACTTTGTCCACGCACTGGACGAGATAAGGCCGAACTTATTGTTGTTGTTATCCTATTTGACTCATTCGAGGCGTGCCGCCTACGCATACGCGGCATGTCTCGAATAACTTATTATTATTATTATTATTATTATTATTATTATTATTATTATTATTATTAATAATAATAATTTAGTAGATGAATTTAAGAGTAGTGTTAGATTATCTGAGGAGTAATGTACTGTGCACGTGACGTGTTCACGCTAGTTGTTAATTATATTATTATTATTATTATTATTATTACTATTATTATTATTATTATTAGTAGTGGTAGTGGTAGTAGTTGTAACGCACGCAGACTTGCCCACAGTCGTACGCACAGACTCCCACGCAACAGACGCATACACCGCCACTGACTCAGACGGGCGCATTCATGCTGTAAAACAAACACACGGCTCCCTTTCTAAAGCAACCTTTATACAGTATAAATGAAAAAGAATAACTTAAATGATTATCAACTATATACAATATTCTACTATCACACCACACACGTATCACAGTATCTTTGCCAGGTTAGGTCTTAGTCTCACATTGCCTCCAACCTGTTTGATGTTGTCTGGTTACGTTGGTCCTTCTCACGTCTAGGCGTGAAAGTCCTTCGTCGTACGCTTATTGCCGTCCTGTCTCTTTGGGCACGGACGTCCTCGTTCTCGTACGGTACTCAGTTCTCACTTGGACTTGGGTGTCTTGGTTCCCAGTCAAACTCACTCTCAGAAGAACTGGAGGGATGACCTCACGTAGGTCCCACCTGCGACTCGACGTCTCGGCGTCCGTCTTTCCACTCTCGTTACAAGAACTCTGAATAAACAAAAGTCCCAACGTAACACTTGCTAAACACACAACATATTGGATCAATGAGAAACGTCACGTAACCTGGCTGATACAAATAACTCACACGTTCATTCACACACACACACGTGCTTCATAAACTATCTTCGTATCACCCCCATATCTCTGTCACTATCTTGAAATAGACTATAGCCTACTGACACTCTTGCTATACATTACTCTATACCCTGGAAAAGACTATGCTTACCCAACCACATACTATCTTCATAGCGGCTTAGACATACACACTTCATATTCCTTTAGTCATCTATCTGGGTAAACAACTATATACAAAACACCGGTTACTTCACCGAATTCTAAACATACTATAACTAAACCAAACCGGAACACCGCTATACAACCACATTAATCTTACCACGCATACTGTCTTTAACTAAACAACTATCAATACTACATTTATAGAAACATACCTGAAATCTAGGCTTCAGAGTCTTGGAATGCGGGCTAGGTAACTCGAACACAACCGTTCCATACGATAAGACAGCCCGCACTCCCGATCTAAACCTCTGACAGTCACAGCTTCCGCCTAGAACTCACTAAACAGAACTCACTACAAATCCCGTACTAACCATGTCTTACAGATATCCCGTGCGTCTAAAGCCACACGGACTTTCGGCAAACAAACCGTTAACAAAACCCGTACCGTACTAATCCTACTCGTTAACAAAAACCGTACCGTACTAATCCTACTGTGTGAGCACTATGCCCAAGCATAGAGCTTCATCACAGTAGTAGTATGGTATGTATGTATACATGTATGTATGCATGTATGTATGTATATGTGTATGTATGTATGTATGTATATATGTATATATGTATATATGTATGCATGTATGTATATATGTATGCATGTATGTATGTATTTATGCATGTACTCATGTATTTTATGAATAGGCCAAGACAGTTCAAGGGTAGTGGTAGATTATCTGGACGTCTGAACACAGTCTAGACTTAGAGATCAGCTGTAGTGATTCTGTACAAGATGTTGGCTATGATTTGTCTATGTCAGTTCAAGAGTTTTGCCAGATTAGTTTGGTGCTTGCCATTTTAACATTTGTTTGTGTCCTACACATTTGTGATAGTACTTCCATAATGGGAGCTCTTTGCTGTTAGCGGAGGAGAATCGTCTTCTACAGTTAGAAGGAAAGGTTAGAAGGACAGACTGGAAGGAAATGTTGGAAGGAAAGGTTGGACAGGATAGAAGGACATGTTGGAAGGAAAAGTTAGAAGGAAAGGTTAGAAGGACAGGTTGGAAGGAAAGGTTACAAGGACATGTTGGACAGGATAGAAAGACAGGTTGGAAGGAAAGGTTGGAAGGACAGGTTGGAAGGAAAGGTTACAAGGACATGTTGGACAGGATAGAAAAACAGGTTGGAAGGAAAGGTTGGAAGGACAGGTTGGACAGGATAGAAGGACAGGTTGGAAGGAAAGGTTACAAGGACATGTTGGACAGGATAGAAAGACAGGTTGGAAGGAAAGGTTGGAAATTCAGGTTGGACAGGATAGAAGGACAGGTTGGAAGGAAAGGTTACAAGGACAGGTTGGACAGGATAGAAGGACAGGTTGGAAGGAAAGGTTACAAGGACAGGTTGGACAGGATTGAAGGACAGGTTGGAAGGAAAGGTTACAAGGACAGGTTGGACAGGATAGAAGGACAGGTTGGAAGGAAAGGTTACAAGGACAGGTTGGACAGGATAGAAGGACAGGTTGGAAGGAAAGGTTACAAGGACAGGTTGGACAGGATAGAAGGACAGGTTGGAAGGAAAGGTTGGAAGGAAAGGTTACAAGGACAGGTTGGAAGGAAACGTTAGAAGGAAAGTTTAGAAGGAAAGGTTGGAAGGGAAGGTTAGAAGAAACAGTTAGAAGAAAAGGTTAGTAGGACAGGATGGAATGAAAGGTTAGAAGGAAAGATTGAAAGAAAAGAGAAAAAGACTGAAATGTGTTGGTCCTGACGACGGATCTAGGATCAAATACATCGTGTTGACTTTTGTTGGAATATAGTATAGGGTCTACCAACAAATTTCAACTTTAAAAAAAATTTTCTTCTTAGTTTCGCGACACTTAATTTAAAAAAACAAAACAAATTATAATAAGTATTGAAATCAAAGCGCACACAGATCTGCACCTAAAAGTCAAATGACTGGTTGAGTGCAGATATAATATCCAATGAGACAAGTACACGTAGGCACTACACAAACAAAGATACTGTGTTTGTTGTGACACCAGTTTGCTGTTTCTCTAACTGGAGGACCCTTTGTATTAATGACAAAGGATTTAGAAGACCCGCAAACCTCAATATTCACCTTATCGCTTATCTTCATGGCACATGTATGCAGAAGATCAAGAACACTTTTTCTTTGTTGTTTATTTTCGACGAAATGGCAAATACTTATACGCACATACTCGTTTTGTTAACATTAGTAATAGTCGTCATGAAATAACCGGCAAAAAAGATACACGTTTTGAAAGGACGAGCGAAGAAAAGGTTTTGTGAGCGTCCTTTCAAAGCGCTTTTCTTTCTTGTTATTCTTTTTGCGTTGTAAACTCTGGGCTGGGTGTTTGAATGTAATAATGTATAAGATAGTATGATAGTATAATGTACATAATAGTTATAATGTATATGATTAAAATATATGCGATGGCAGATATGGCAAGATAATTATGTGTGCTGGTATGTGAAAGTAGGCTTTAGTGCTCTAAGCTGTAAAGTCCAAAAACACATACCAGCACATACATACATATACTTACAAGTAACATAAGTACTTTTGATTCACTGGATCAATTCCGAAATTGATTGCGTATTCCTAATTTGACATATATCGCCATGTTCAGTTTGTGAAAAGCTATATTTTCATTTTAATGCAATGGGCACACTGTTTTCGTCAAATCAGACTTCAATCACGCAGTGTGTGATTTTGCCTTGAATTTAACTGGACAAGCTAATCAAGATGGTATCAGTGTTAACACGTTCAGCTAATCAAGACGGTATCAGTGTTAACCCCTTCAGTGCCGAGAAATTGTAAACCCCGACCAACTGCAAGAGGCATAGATCCTCATGAGCCCCCGCTGTTGCGGGGGCTCATGAGGATCTATGCCTCTTGCTAATGCCACTTTGGATCCATGTTCCTGAGAAAGCTAGAACTGTTGGTGTTAACTCATTCTAGCCCAGACACACCACAGGAAGATAAGGATCGACCATGATAGTTCAAGGGTGATGCCAGAATAGCTTGGCGCCTATGGGCGCCAAGCTATTCTGGCATCACCCTTGAACTATCATGGTCGATCTGTGTCCTGCACTGCAATGCAGTCTTCAGAGGACAACGGCAAAATATTAAGGATTTCGGTCTTGGGGTAGAATGAGTTAAATTAAACAAGATTACAGAAACAATCTGTGTCAGCTGGCATTGAGGTGGTTAATTCTAGTGGTAGAATGTACATATCAGAAACCTGCATATACCTGGGTTGACTCGTTGCTGTTGATCGTAATCATTGTCAATATTTCAGACAGTACAGCTGGAGAATGTTGGCTTACATGTTGGACACCTGTGTTGAGTTTTTCTCCACTATCTCCCGTTCCTCCACCCTACATTTTGGACACCTGTGTTGAGTTTTTCTCCACTATCTCCCGTTCCTCCACCCTACGTATTGGACACCTGTGTTGAGTTTTTCTCCACTATCTCCCGGGCCTCCACCCTACATATTGGACACCTGTGTTGAGTTTTTCTCCACTATCTCCCGGTCCTCAACCCTACATTTTGGACACCTGTGTTGAGTTTTTTTCCACTATCTCCCGGTTATCCACCCTACATATTGGACACCTGTGTTGAGTTTTTCTCCACTATCTCCGGTTCCTTCACCCTACATATTGGACACCTGTGTTGAGGTTTTCTTCACTATCTCCGGTTCCTTCACCCTAAATATTGGACACCTGTGTTGAGTTTTTCTCCACTATCTGCGGTTCCTCCACCCTACATATTGGACACCTGTGTTGAGTTTTTCTCCACTATCTGCGGTTCCTCCACCCTACATATTGGACACCTGTGTTGAGGTTTTCTCCAATATCTCCGGTTCCTCCACCCTACATATTGGACACCTGTGTTGAGTTTTTCTCCACTATCTGCGGTTTCTCCACCCTACATATTGGACACCTGTGTTGAGTTTTTCTCCACTATCTGCGGTTCCTCCACCCTACATATTGGACACCTGTGTTGAGGTTTTTTCCAATATCTCCGGTTCCTCCACCCTACATATTGGACACCTGTGTTGAGTTTTTCTCCACTATCTGCGGTTCCTCCACCCATCTCCCGTTCCTCCACCCTACATATTGGACACCTGCGTTGTGTTGTTCTCCACTATCTCCAGTTCCTCCACCCGACATGGGCAGAAGGTCTCCCAGAAAATCTTGCGGAATCTCGTTCCGCGAGAGTAATAGATGAAAAAATTGACAGAGGCATTGACAGCGGCCAGCAAATGCATCAGAGCCACGTACACGTAAAACGTGTTGCCATATCGTCCCGTGGGCAGCCACCCGTTCACATACTGAACAACAAACGCGTTGACTACAGAGGGGGTGATGCAGATGACATACACGTAGCAGACGACCAGGAGCATTTTGGTGACCGCAGCTTCTTTCAGATCATTCCCCGTCACGCTCTGCGTTTTTTGTTTCCATGCCAACGCCATTCGCAGTTTGATAACGGTGATGGTGGTGCAGATGATCACGACGACGAGAGAGACAAAGGGAATGGAAATGGCTAGCACGTAGTTGTACACCAGATCGACAAACACTTTGTTCTCGATGTAGAACTTGCTCAGCACCGCGATGTACATGGTGGCGTTGGTCTGGGGGTTCATTCTCAACCCGACGTCAAACTTCACGTCAAAAATACCCGACCCTCCCATGATGCACACATAAATTATGATAACAGCCACGGCCGTGAACTTGGTCTTGAGCAAATGCTTGGCGCGGAAAGGGCTGACCACGCAGACACATCTGTCCAGCGATATGATCATCGTGTGCAGGTTGGACGTGGACGAAAAGCCCCAGAATACTCCGATGATGGTGTTGAGGCTGCGGATCTTCCAGTAGTCTCCTAGTTCGGGGGAGATGAGGTGGAGCACACTGAAGGACTTGTAGATAGAGATGGCCAGGACGTAGCCCAAGTCGGCCAGGCCAAGGCTGAACAGGCACAGGTTGATCCTGTCCCGCAAACCCTGCCAAATCAAAGACGAGATTTGTGTGGGGGTTTTATGAAGCCAGACGCTACCCAGCTGCAAGAGACATAAATCTTCATGAGCCCCCGCTGTCGCGGGGGCTCATGAAGATTTATGTCTCTTGTTAGTGCTGTTTTGTGCATACGTAATTTTGGTCCCCGTTACAATGTGTTCTTGACGCGAATATCGGTCGGTGCGCAGTGGTTTCACACGCGCATTTCGCGTCCGCTGTCAGCGAAGGGGTTAAACCCTTCATTGCCGAGCTAGACAGTCAGCGCAATCAAACTGCAAGAGGCGGAGATCCTCATGAGCCCCCCCCCCCCACCCCCGCTGCTGCCGGGGTGCTTGAGGATCAGTGCCTCTTGTTGAGGCCACTTTGTGAGTTGTGAAGTTGCGGTCACTTTGTAAGAGAGAGTGGGAAATATGTTAGAAAATATGTATGAGCAACCGCCTGTCTTGCAAGAAACACGTGGTCGTAAAAAACAAGTGCTTTCAGAAGAGAGGTCTTGACGGGCAAAAAGGTCAGCTACCATTAATCCTTTCAGCCCCAAGGCCCCGTTTCTCAGATTTTGGAGGTGTTGCCTAACCACTATGTATCAGCTGCAGGGGATGGATTGCCCATGATAATCCTGAAGGTGCCAAGCTAATCTGGCACTACCCTTGAATTATCACGGTCGATCTATCTCCTGCTGTAAGAACTCGGGGCGATATAGGTTAAAGACGAACATTTATGTGGCTGCAGTCATCTAAACGATGATCTTTAAATAATAATAATAATAATACCGTTATTATATAGGCGCTTTTTCTCAATTTTTGGGCGAATCGACTCAAAGCGCCGCGAACTGAAACCCAACACGCACACTCACGTAACAGACACGGATTTACGCCATCCAAGACAAACACAGCACAAGACAGACGAAGGGCCAGTTCAGCTACTGAAGTTACAGAGATTTTTGATCGCTTGTATTTAAAATTTGTAAAGTGGCCTGAAACCTGTACCAACGTGTGGGGCGTGGGGGGTGGGGGGAGGGGGGGGTGGGGGTGGTGGAAGAACCGGAGTACCCGGAGAAAGAACCCCCGACGGTCCGCCCGAATTAACGGTGACACTTACCAGAGGAGAAAAGTCCGACGCCGGAACCCGTTTTCGAACCTCGCACCTTTGGCATTGGTGGCAGGCGCCTTAACCACTGCGCCACGGACCGCCCTTTAATGACAGGCGACCTGTTATGATGGTGGTCGCTTAAAACAGGTTCAGCCGATATGGGTCGCTGTATCAGAACCATTTAAAGTGAGCGTTATGGATGCTTTCGTGCGGTACACAAGCGGGCAAATCATCATCATCGTCATCATCATTTGTATTCTCACCTGTTTGTAGAAGACGACCATACTGATGATGTTGGCGATGACACCCACAGTCGCAACGACGGGCAAGATGGCCACATTGACAATCAGTTCCACCATGTAGGAAGTCTTTGCGTCCAGAAGGTCTCCCGAACTGCGCGTCTGGGCCAATACCACCTTAGGCTCATTAGCAAGCTCAGTCGTGTTGGCGGAGTTAGTCTCGAGTGTCACGTTAGGCCACATCGCAAAGTCCGTTGGTGAGAAGTCAGTTAGAGGGGCAGAAGTCGACCATGTGGAGATCCAGGGGTTAAAGTCGGTGAAATATTCCATGGCGATTATAAATATTGACCCCTTTGCTACAAGCTGCTACAATTGGATTCTTTTTGTTACCTATCCGCTGCCCTGTAAATGTCCTTTGAAGGGAGACGTAACTTTGTTACAATATCTCACAGTGGACAGGACTGAGGCTGGGTGATACGCTAAGAATGGCAGAGAACAGAGAGGAATGGAGGGAGATGGTTGCCAAGTCATCAGTGGTGCCCCAAAGGTCGGCAAGACTACGGGATATAGATAGGTAGACAGATAGTAACGTTGTTTGTCTTGAAGCTTGAAACTTGACGTGTCTGAAAAAAAAAAAATCAAAGATCGCTGCTCGTAACTCTGCGTCTGCCTGATGCGCACGCATATTTATAATGCCAGCAAGAGACACATGTCCTCATGAGCCCCCGCAGACGCGGGGGCTCATGAAGATCTATGTCTCTTGCGGGTGGGGTGTTGTCTAAAGCGAGATGGTTCCTGCATACTGCTTGCACCCTCCTCATTATCAAAGGGCGCTGCGTACTTTCGTATAGTTGATTCTGATTTAAAAACAGCTTCAAAATGGTCGCAGCTTTGCTGTGGTTGTTTTCAGTGTCTGATTTTGGTCATCGAGCAGCGTATGCGCAGTCTATTTCAACCGCAAGAAAACCGCAAAAATCTGTTTGGATTTTGAAAACTAGGGGAAGTAATTAACGATCCTAATTTTGCGGTCCCGTTTCGGGGAACTGTTTTTGCTTCTGCTGCTAACTTGTAAAAAGATGAATTCGCACGCTGTTCTATGATTTTCAACCTTATGACCCAGAATCACAGATCACATTTCGATGGACCAAACAGTTTATGTTATAAAACGTAAATTCGAGGACGGCTTTGTCACAAATGGTAGTTCAAATGACAGACGTCAAGAATTGAAGAGTGAGGCCATGACATCCAACGTTCAGAGTCAAAGACTTAGACACAGATAATCCCAACAAAAAAAGAAACACGCTTAGAAAGACAATTGCAACACAACAACTGTGTTGTCGTTGTTCTTTCTAATTGTGTGGGTTTTCCTATTATTAGGGATGATATTTTTCTGTGCATTTTACTCGCTGGGCACTGACTTTTCCGTGATGATTGAGTGCACAGACAGACAGTTACAACACAGCAATTATGTTGCACTTACCGCCGTGAGATGGCCTTGGTTGCCTGCTCGGCATTAAACCCCAATAACTGTGTTGCACTTGTCCTCTGTAAGGTTGTGTTTCCTTATAAAAAATTAAAAAATAAAATAACAACCACTTCAACAACAACCCAACTTAGCAGCCTAGAATCATATATTGCGATTTGTTGTCGCGTGCTGAAATCCAAGCTCCTCCACATTAAAATCGCAGCTGAATCGCCTCTGAATCGCTCCATGCGGCGATAAAATGTCGCACCGCGCATAAGGAAACACTGCTTCTTCCTTATTTCTGTTATCAGTTCGTGTCTCTGTCGCCACCGCTGTCGCGCCGCAATTTGGAAACACCCTCTAACTCATTCGAGACGTGCCAACTCCGGAAACGCGGCTTATGTCGCGTATCCGGAGGCGGCGCGTCTCGAATGAGTTAAGCGTGTCCTTTTTGGGGGATTTTTCTTGCATTTTACACGCTTGGCAGCAAAACGTTTTGCTCTAGATTGAGCTCAGAGATCAACCAGCCAGTTTCTATCTGCAAGAGAACGACAACTCACAGAGACTCCGGTGGCCGGCCAATCGGCTGCTTACAGCTCACGTCAAAAATGAATTTTCTTTCACTCTCAGATTTTAAAGGAAAATCCTACCCAGTTAGCAAAAGACACTCAGGACTGACATCGGCTTGCATTGGGCCCGCGCACGGACGTGCGCGGGCCCACTGCAGCCGACGTCAGGCCGGAGGACCTTTGCTCACTGGACAGATCCTGGTCAATAGACGGAATTAAAAGCGCATTATCAAGGTGCTTCACGGGCTGATGAAAAAAAAAAAAAAAAAAAAAAAAACACCCACGAGCCAAGTAAGCAACAGGTCTTCGGGACGGCGTCAGTGGCGATTGGCCCGCGCCCAGATGTGCGCGGGTGCCAATGTGGCCAGATGAAGCGTTGTCCGCTGATAAGCGTCCAGGGACACCCGCGCATTTTAGTGTCAGGCTGTTTTTGTTTGCTGTGCTCTTCCATTTTGATCCGGTATCAGAAAATACGTTAAAGTGACTTTGCACGGTAAATGCTTTCAAAGTGCGAGACGTCGCCAGCACAAAGGGTTTTTGACGTTTGTCCTACCTCACCTAAGACTATTTTGCTTCTCTTTTTCACAAGCCATGTCAGTAGTCCCACCATACGAGGGGTGGTTTCTGCCGGTTGTGTACAGCCCCGCGACACGGCCTTAGTTGCCTGCTCGGCGTTAAACCCAACTGACTAACTAACTAACTAACTAACTAATAGGTAGATTTATTGCCCATGCCTACAGGTACAAAATCACTTTAAAAACTGCTATCCCGAGAAATTACGCACTCCAGCGCTGCTCTGAAACTGTTTACAGCAGACGATGTTGTTATTGTGTCTGCACGTCCTTTGCGTGCTGCCCTAGAGCTGTGTAAATACATCTTTTCATCGACTGTTAAACGAGTGCTCGCTTCAAGGTGACCCCGTAGGTACAAAGTTCAATTCGGAGCGGTCAACAAACACAAACAAACAAACAAACGAACGAACGGACGGACGGACGAACAAACAAACACACAACAAAACAAACAATTAAACGCTCTTAGAACACCTTTGGAAAACGCTTTGACAGTACTACACAATTGTGTTGTGCTTGTCCTTTCGAAGCGTGGTTTTTTTTTTTCAATTTTGTTGAGAATTTCCTTTGAAATTTTACCTGCCTCGCAATCGCTTTTTTTGTATGAACACAAAGAACATTATTTGTTTCAAGTTGGGGCTGTTCGTACCACGTACTTTAGGCAACTCTGATACGCAAATATGCTCTTGATGGCATCTTTAACAGAACAAATTCCTTGTGAATTATACCTGAATGATGCACAATTTGCGTCATTGTCTATTTATGGTTGTGGGTGGGGTGGGGTGGGGGTAGAGGGGGGCCTTGGTGGCTCGGTGGTAGAGTGTTTGACTCTTGTCCGAAAGGTCCTGGGTTCGAATCCAGCTGGGGTCAAAATTTGTCCAGACCCCTTGTCGGTGCCCCGTCTTTGAAATCACTTTCATGGTGAACAAAAGACGTTAAACCCTAAAAGTTTTATTTATGGTTGTTTTAATTCTATAAATATGCACTCAGCCCGCACTCTTACTGAAGGACACATGATATCAGTTTGTGTTAATTTAACCCATTCAGGTCTCGTACGCAACAGAAGGAGATGGGTCGACCACAATAATTCAAGGGTGGTGCCGATCTGTTCTGTCAGTTGATCTGTATGTAGAACTGGTTTGTAGTCGTTAGAGGTCAACTTCCAAATTTGGGGATTTCGAGCTTAGAACTTAATGGGTTAAAATGTAAACCGAACATGAGATATCCGTCTTTACAATTCAAAGATCGCCAGAATCTTAACCCTTTGCTTACCATTTGCTAGATGCCTGTATTAGTTCACATTCCTATTTTAAAGTGTAAGAGGCTCTCCATAAAACATTTTTGTTGACCTACCAGTAGTTGCCTGCATTTGTTCCCTTTCCCCTACAAACATTTCTAGTTTGTACTTATACGTTCGGCATCCTGTCTCGGAAGACAATGGAATATGCGCTTGCTGGGTCAGTCACTGGAGTGACCTCTCCAGTGCGCAAGCCTGGGCGAAGTGTATGGAGATCCTGGGATGCCCAGTCGTCAAGATCCCCCTCTCGGCCTCGCTGATGTATCCAAAGGAATGCAAAGCAGTACGTTTGGCACCAGTTTGGCTGCAGGAGCTGCCAGAACAGTGCGTGAATACAGGCAGCTGTCTGCCTTCGGGGCTCCACTCCTGATTTGAAGGGTTTACTCCCCCACATTTGGCCGTTGGATCCAACCTGATCTCCTCCGTCCTCTAGCCGTTGGCTGTCAGAAACAGCTCATCCGCCTAGTGGTGCAATGTGAACACCACCCCCTCACGTGGTTTAGCCCACCAGCTGAGGTGGTTTGCCAGGGTGTGGCGCTTGGAGCCAGCACGTGAGAGATTAAGGAGATGGATGAGGACCAGTGATGCCCGTCCATCCTATGTAGGACGCAGCTGCCGAACAGCAAAGGTACTACCTCTATCCAGAGCCCCCTACACCCCTGTACTTATAATGATATATACATACACTGTAATTATCACTTTCAAAGACATATATAAATATAGGAACACGCTAGGAATGGGCTTCCGAAACGTGCTTCTTTTTTTTTTTGTTTATTTGCTTTTGTAGTTTACATACTTGGCCGTCACCGTGTGTGAGTCTCAACCCCGAAACAAATATTTACTTATAGTACAGTTAGTATGACAGGCAGCCGCGCTCAGGTATTAGTCGCTATGTATGCCAGCGTTACGGTCTGAAATTTTTAACAGTTTCAAAACCAAAACAGATATTTAGTGATAGCACATTTAGCTGGACAGGCAACGCCGCTCTGGTATTATTCGCTATGTAATAATCTTATTAGGGTAGCTACTCACAAAGTTGGACTGACAAACAAACCGTTAGATCCCTGGACCCACTCCGATCGCCAGCAGACGACACTGGGATGTCGACGCACAATCATTTGCATGAGGGAGCTTAATCCTACGCAAGCATCCAGCAGAGGCACCTTGCATAGTGGCTTGGGCAGGATTTAAGCTCACTCATGACACTGACACCACATTCCTTTTACTTTGTGCCATGTGTTTGTCGTCTGCCGGCAAGTTTGGCTGCATACGCGCGGAAGTGGTCAAGGGAGCTAACCGTTCGTATGTCCAGCGTTCTTCCCCTTTTTACACTGTCTCAACACACCAACGCTGTCCTCACCTGTCGTCCGTAGTACAGTCACGTTCAAAAAGATCTGTAAGAAAAAAATACTTCAGACTGGGCGCCTTTTTATATCGCTAAGAGCCAATTGATTTTTCTTTTTGCCATTGGCATTGTAAATAATTGTTGTGGTGATCAATGCTTCAGAACCAATTAGTCATTGGTCAGAATTGTGTGTTTTTTTTAAAATCTAGAACGCATAAGAGAATATAATACGATAAATTTAGAGTTAACTCCCTTGTTTGCAGAGAAAACATCAACGCAATCCGACTGCAAAAGATATAGATCCCCATGAGCCCCCGCAGTTGCGGGGGCGCATGGGGATCTATGTCTTTTGCTGGCACAACTTTGAATCCATGTTGCTTGTATGGCTGGGGCCCTTTGGCGCTGGACTCATCAAGAGTTCTCTTAAACATTAAATATAATACGCACTTTAAACATTCATGATATTTTCTTCGACTGATCACAGTGTTTTCATTCATTGACCAGATAAATGTTTTGAATGTTTGTTTAGTACAGTGTGTGTGGAAATAAAAGTATCAGTAACAATTATTTTCATTTTAATCTTTGCAACAAAAGTAGAGCTAATTTATTTATTATTATCATTTTTTTTTAAACATTGAAAATAATTGTTAGTGATATTTCTATGTTGCGTATGCCATCCCCCCCCTCCCCCCCCCTCCCCCCCCCTCCCCCCCCCAAAAAAAAATAATAAAAAAAATAATAAAAAATAAAATAAAATAAAAATAAAAAATAAAATAAATAAATAAATGAAAATAATAAGAAGAAAAAACAAAAAGAGAAAAAAAGGCGCAGTTGGGTGGCTCGGTGGTAGACTGTTGGTCTCTCGACCGAAAGGTCCAATCTGTTCAGACCCTATTTCGGTGCCCCGTCTTTGAAATCACCTTCGTGGTGGTCAAAAGACGTTAAGCCCTATACGTTTAACGTCCCCCCCCCCCCCCCAAACAAAAAAAAAAAAAAAAAAAAAAAAAAAAAAAAAAGAAGAAAAAATTATACTGACGAGGAAAAGAAATGCGATATTTATTTTAATCGTCGGAAACCCTAATTTTTTTCCCCCGATGATTCCAAAAATGTCGCATTTCTTCCGCTCGTCAGTATATTAACAATTATTTTCATTTACTTTTGTCATAAAAATACCACTAACAATTATTATTATTTTTAAAAGAAGTTCAAAGTGCGTTTTGATCACTTTTTAAACATTTTTCTCTTAAACATTACAAATAATTGTTAGTGATATTTTTATGTTACGTATGTCAAAATAAAAGTGCGACTGAATCCTTTTCATGTGGATTGTGTAAATTAAGTCACACCTGGCATACCACGTACACTGGAAAAGGATGAGCAATGATGGTTCATAGCACCATAATAGCTTGGTTTGTAAGTTCGATAAGTGGGTGCCTCTTGTAAGGTTGTTCAAAGGTAGTTAGTACTAGATTAGCGTATCTTGTTAGTTCGCTAAGTGCGATGCCTTTCACGTGGTAGTTGAAAGGCACCAAATCAGATCTGCTTGTAATGGGACGCCTCTTACATGGTAGTTTAATGGTATCATCACAATAGATAGCCTTGTGAGTTCGCTAAGTGAGGTGCCTCTTACTTTGGTACTTCAAACGTAGCACCAGATTAGCTCGGCTTGTAAGTTCGCTACGTGAGATGCCTCTTGCATTACCGACAAAACCATCAGACAATCTGTGTTAATGACAAGGATACAAGAACGTACTTGTAATGTTGACAGAATGTCAATATTTGAACATTCATGCCGAACTACACCTGTTATGTTTTATATTATGTTTGGCTGCGTCACGTCTTTTGTAATTATCACGTAAAAAAAAAAATCAAGAAGCCTGGTCTTTTTGGGTTTAACCACTTTACTGTCAAGACACAGCAAGCGATGTCCAACAGCAAGTGGCATAAATCCTCTCGAGCCCCCGCAGTTGCGGGGGCTCTTGAGGATCTATGCCTCTTGCTGACCTCATTCTTATTCACATTCGAGTCAGACAGACGCCAGAAAATTGGCGATGGTTTCAGAGACGTCTTTTTTTTTCTGTTTACCGTGGCATGAAAAGGGTTATACAATTTGCACGAAATGAGCTTAATAAAAAAATAATTAAAAAGAAAACCTCTACGACTAAAAATGTGTAACCTTTCGAGGTGAAATTATCGGGAAAATAGAATATAACAAACAACGTTAATCCTTTTAGCGCGATGGGCGCATTTCCCCAATTTTGGAAGTGCTACTTAACGACTATGTACCACTTGCAGGAGGTGGATTGACCGTGATGATTCAAGAGATTAGCTGAAGGCGCCAAGCTAATCTGGCACTACCCTTGAATTATCATGGTTAGTCAATCTCCTGCTGCAGAGCGTTGGTGCGGAATGGGTTAATATCTCTAAATGTAATAAACAAAATAATTGGACCAAGCACAATTAATTTTATTTGAATGTGTGCACATTAGAAATATTTGGCAGAATGTTCCAGTTGTGTATTCTTTTTTTTAAAGAAAAAGTATCTTAAACTTTTACAATGAAATAGTGGACAAATAAATTAATTGGGACCGCACACAACGCAGTCCACGAATATACGTCTTATTAGGAATAATTGTTAGAATGTCCATTCAGGTAGTGCAACATATTCGTTTGCTTTGAAATCACCATCCCCATTGGCGAGTTACGCACTAAAGCAAGGGACCTTCCCTGTTTTGTTGACAAGGGTACGACGGCTTATTGCTATATTTTTCTCTCTCTCTCTCGATAGCATGATGAGATAATTAAGTCAATTAAGCTAAGAGACGGAGTTTGTACAAGAAAGAAAATAATATCTCTCTCTCTCTCTGTGTGTGTGTGTGTGTGTGTGTGTGTGTGTGTGTGTGTGTGTGTGTGTGTGTGTGTGTGTTTAGTCTTAGTAACTGACATCAAGACAAATTCCAATGTTTTTATTGTTTTGTACATGGAAACATATGGCAATAAACCATCTTATCTTATCTATCTTATCTTATCTTATAACCGCTCTCCTGCCAGTGGTCGCTGATTGAGTTTCTAAAAATCTATCGCAATTCAACACCAAAGAGCGTGGCCCGAGGCGCCCAAGGCAAAGGGAGGCAGATTGGTTTCAGCAAGAGGCATAGATCCTCATGAGCCCCCGCAACTGCGGGGGCTCATGAGGATGTATGTCTTTTGCACCCGGATCGGATGGCAAACGAAAATGAATATTTTTTTTAATATTTCCTCTCTGTGATAACGTCACGCGCCGGTTACATCCACTACAAATTGTACATGCCCTTATTAAATTGAAGGGCTTGTATTCCGGTTAGTATAATAATCTAAAAGTCCGTTAGAAACTAGAGCATCCGCAAGAGGGCACAGATCCTTATGAGCCCCTGCAGCTGCAGGTGCTCATAAGGATCTGTGCCTCTTGCTGATGGAACTAGCTACAGCGTCCGATTAGCGTCTGTGTTTACACCGTGCCAGACAGGATCATGAAATCTGTCAAACTACACAGACATTTTAAATAAAGGTTTCTGCATCGCGGTGACAAAGAATATTTTTTTTTTAATCGGTCACATTTACATCTGTGTGTAATTAACTCAATACATCGTGAGGATCAAATTATCATTTGTCTTCGATGTCCTTTGAGGTCTAAGTCACAGCACTGGATACAGATCGACCATGATAGTTCAAAGGTGGTGTCAGAATAGCTTGGCTAATGGCCTCAAGCTATTCCGACACCACCCTCGAACTATCATGGGCGATTCATGTCCTATCGTAGCACGTCAGGACTTTATGGGTTTAAAAAAAAGACCACATTTAGGTTTGTGCGTAAGAGAAGGGGATTAGGGTTTGGTTTCTAGGATTTTGTAAAAAAAAAAAAATTGCCACCGAGGAGAGAATATTGTAGATTTCTGAATGGCACGTGCATTTGGCCAGTTTGACTTCATCATGTCTTTCGAAAATGTTGGGTCAGTCGGGCCACAACAGCCTTGCGCCAACAAGCAAGAGCTCCTCGGGCGGGCGTGTGTGAGTCAACTAAGGCCGATGTCAGCCCGCGGATCTTTTTTCTCACTGAGAAATTAATTGGCTCGGGGAGTATTTTGATTGAAATTTAGTATTTATTAAGATGATTCCAAAAGTGTCGCATTTTTTTTTTTTGAGGGGGGGGGGGAGGGGGGGGGGGGACTCGTCAGTATACATTTTTTTTTTTTTGGTGGAAAAATAGCTCTAAGGACGTTGGAGGATATTATTGAAGTTCGCCCAGGGAGTGATTGTAATAGTTTAACAATGGAAATATTTTTGCCGAACCAGAATAAAAGAATGCATTTCTTTGTCGAAAATGGCAGTTGTATATTCTCTTTGTAACCAAACAAAACAACAACCAACCAACAACAAACAAACAAACAACGGCGTGTATTCTTGGTTGTTGTCATAAAACAACAACAACAAAACAGTTGTATGTATTGATGCATTTCACTAAAGAATTGTAAACGATATGGAAATTGTCATTGTCTTTTAATTCAAAATCATGAGGTTTAAAAAAGCAAGCAGAAAGAAGAACAGAAAAAATCTCCCATTTTACTAATTACCATCTCGTTATTCCAGCTCCCTAACCGCGTGATCGCGGCGAATGACAGTCCCACCCAAATGCAAGAGGCATAGATCTATGTCTCTTGCTGACGTCACAGCCCCGTAACTGAGGCAGACAGGGTTATTATATCTAATTGAGTCGATGGCAGTTTGAGAAAAAACATTGTTTGTGGCGGCTGGCAGGCCGGCGAAGGTAATGCTATCTCTGAACACAAAAACAGTTCGATAGTTTACTCATTAGCGTCGCTTTTAAGCATTTATATGCGCGTTAGATGTCGCCATTACCGGGCGTTCTGTTGTTAACCAGCCTGCTGTTGCCTCATTTAGGAAAGAGCACCAATATGTGCATTGTGCAAGGACTTGTGTCGAGAAAATGATCGCTAAACATGCATGCTTGCATAATTTCCTGTTGCGTAACATAAAACCTTTCTTACAAGGAGCATACTTAAAATAATTATAATATTTATTGTGCTATGACAGGGCGCGGACCAGAATTGCGTTTTTGTCTACCGTATTGAAAATACCATAGACTTAAAGATGGGGCTGGTCGAAGCACGTTCCGTAGCATGCAAATGACGAACCGCATAGGCGGGCACACATCAGACTCTGACAGTGACGTAAGACGATAAAAGTTACGTCATGCCTAGCTACGCTAACCGCGCTGTTGAAAGTACATTTGGCGGGAAGCGGTGTGTGTGTGTGTGTGTGTGTGTGTGTGTGTGTGTGTGTGTGTGTGTGCGTGCGCGCGCGCGTGTATATATATATATGTGTGTGTGTGTTTGTAGAGACACGAGTATCTCCTGTGTTTTTGCGTACGTAGGGTCTTGAAACTTTAGGAAAAGCTTTCTTCAAGATGTATTTCGGAGTACTTTTGTGAGCCTATTCAAAAGTCTGCAAAATGATCTCCGACTCTAAACGCAAACACCTTCAAAACCAAATCCTGGAATCCACTTCTTCCAAAACCTTCTACGCCACCATGAACACACTCCTAGGCACTTCCAAAGACTCTCCTCTCCCCAACACACACAGCAAAGAAGAACTCCCGTCCGCTTTTTCTAACTATTTTTCGGACAAAATCCAAACTCTGCGCAACGCACTCGACACTCTGACTTCCCCGCCTTGCCCTCCCGACCCCACCTTTTCCGGCACTCCCCTCTCGTCCTTCCGCCCCGTCTCTCAGGATGAAGTCCTCAAGACCATAAAGTCCATGCCCTTCAAAACCTGCGAACTAGACCCCCTCCCAGCTTCTCTCTACCGTGACGGCCTTCCAAAACTTCTGCCTTTCATTACCGACATCATCAACGCATCTCTAGAAAACGGCTCCGTCCCCGATATCTTCAAGTCCGCCATCGTCCGTCCTCTCCTCAAAAAAGACAATCTCGACCCGAACGAACTCAAGAACTATCGTCCAGTCTCCAATCTCTTTTTCCTGTCCAAGCTTCTTGAGAAGGTTGTTCTCAACCAGCTCAACCTCCACCTCACCGACAACAACCTGCTCAGTCCATTCCAGTCTGCCTATCGCAAACATCACAGCACTTAAAACAGCCCTTCTACATATCTTAAACGATCTGCTTCTCTCCACCGACTCGGGCAACATCTCCCTTCTTACACTACTCGATCTCTCTGCCGCCTTTGACACTATAGACCACTCTATCCTCCTCCACCGACTCCACCACTCCTTCGGCATCACTGACTCTGCTCACTCCTGGTTTCTCTCCTACCTCTCCGACAGACAGCAGTCCGTCACCATCAACCCAGTCACGCTCTCCTGCGGAGTTCCACAGGGGTCCGTCCTGGGCCCGGTCCTTTTCACACTCTACACCTCTCCTCTGTCCAACATCATCCAGTCTCACCGCATACACCACCACCTCTACGCTGACGACTCACAACTGCTAGACAAACTCGACAACAC
This sequence comes from Semisulcospira habei, assembly GCA_036245525.1. Lineage (NCBI taxonomy): Eukaryota > Metazoa > Mollusca > Gastropoda > Semisulcospiridae > Semisulcospira > Semisulcospira habei. The sequence continues at coordinate 185,809,555 of BTPG01000005.1, forward strand.
TCAGTCATTACTGACTCGCACGGCTGACTGTTACGAGGACGTGAACAACTGGATGACGGCAAACAAGCTTAAACTGAACGACGACAAAACGAAAGCCATGCTGGTAGGCACTCGCCAGAAACTCTCCCAGCTCCCTCCCTCTCTCCACCTTCAACTCGATAGCACACCCATCTCCCTCTCTGACTCGGCCAAGAACCTCGGCGTCATCCTCGATTCCTCTCTGTCCATGACCAGCTTCGTCTCCGCCACGGCCCAGGCATCCTATTTCCACCTCCGCCGCATCAGTCAGATCAGAAAATACCTCACCACCGAAGCTGCCACCAAACTTGCTGTCTCTCTCATCTTATCTCGCATCGACTATTGCAACTCTCTCCTTTCCGGCCTCCCTCACTCCACCACTTTCACTCTCCAACGCGTCCAGAACAACGCTGCCCGCCTCGTCCTCAGAAAGACACAATCCGACCACGTCACTCCCCTGCTCAAACTCCTTCACTGGCTCCCCATCCCCCAACGCATCCAATACAAAATTCTGTCTCTCTGCTACAAATCCCTGAACAACTGCGCTCCTGCCTATCTCTCCAACTTCCTTCACCCCTACACACCTTCCCGCTCCCTCCGCTCTGCCTCCGACCCTCTCCGAGTCCACATCCCTCGCACCAAACTCAACACTTTCGGCCCCCGCTCCTTCTCCGTCTACGGTCCATCCACCTGGAACACTCTCCCACTCTCTCTCCGTCAGAAACACTCTCTCCCCTCCTTCCAGTCCGCCCTCAAAACTCACCTTTTTCAACAGTTTTAGCACTATATCACCACACTCCCCATCCCAAGCCGACCGTCGTAATGTATTTCACCATTTGTGGTACGTGAGTCATTGTCTAAAGCGTGCGCATGCGTGCGCGAGTTGTGAGTGCGCGCTTAGAGTTATAATTATTATAAGATAAGCGCATTATAAATACCGTAATTATTATTATTATTATTATTATTTGCTCAAGAGAAAAATTACCGTTTATGTAAATCGGTTGACCCATATCTGACTGGCCGTAATTTCCGTTCTATTCACTTGGAATTTTGAATATAGCTAGCTTGGATGAGTTGTAATCCAGCGTTGTACCTCATCAACTTTTTGAATAATAATAAATTCATTTTTGCAAGTTTTGTATCCACTATATAATCCCATCAAACAGTCAGCCCTGGAATGGATGTGTGGAAGAAAACAGTCAGCCCTGGAGGAGGCTGCGTGCCTTTCGGATGAGTGACGTAAAACATCAATTTCGTCACCATGTACACGGCGTCGTGAGACTAGCGATGCCATGAGGTGAAGCTTATAGTGACGCCATTCTTCTTCTTCGGAATACCTGTCGCTACACGAGCCCACAGAGCATACTAATGGCGGGAAGCGTCGTGTGTCCGTCTTTATTTGTGTGCGCCGGCGTGTGTGTTGATCAGAGGATGGCTTAGAAAGGAGGGAAATGAATCAGAAGGATAAGCTTAAAAGTAACAAGGTGGGATGAACCATAACCCACAAAGGCCCTTCTATGTGAGAGCTGTCTTTGCTGTCAAGGGTCCCTACCTTTTGTCTTTGACTTGATTCTGATGTTGAAATATCTCCTTTTGAAAAAAAGCCTCGCAGATGTGCCAATGCGTCATAGTGGACTCTATAAGGGACGCGCGCAGTGCATACGCATCATTCGTTTGTCAAACGTCATTTGTCATGACGTATTTTTTTGTTTTTACGTAATTTTATATTTAACGTGATATAAGTTTCGCTTTCGCTTCAAGATTTTTGAAAATGGTGATAAAATTAGAATTTCACGGTACAATTTCAGTCTTGCTTTAATATGTGTGAAATCAGGTTGACTTTACCTAGCTACATGTTATACTAAGTACACCTGCATGCTCTTCTGAAAGCGCGTTTGATGTGTGTGTATGCGTGTGCGTGCGTGCATGCGCGCGCTCCAAAAATCCTCAAGAGGCATAGATATGCATACGCTCTCTGGGCACATGAGGATCTATACCTATTGGAGAGAGAGAGAGAGAGAGAGAGAGAGAGAGAGAGAGAGAGAGAGAGAGAGAGAGAGAGAGAGAGAGAGAGAGAGAGAGAGAGAGAGAGAGAGAGAGAGAGAGAGAGAGAGAGAGAGAGAGAGAGAGAGAGAGAGAGAGAGAGAGAGAGAGAGAAAGAAAGAATATCTGCAGACATAAGTTATTAGTTGAACTTTTTATTCTATCATAAATAAATAACACCACGCACAATAAAGCAGCACATGATATTACGCCTTGTCCAATATGATTGAGAATCGTGAAGATTATTGAGAACCTTACTTTTTATTTATGTTTTATGTCAGCTGTACATGCTGAATATATAACACAGTTATAGCACAATCACACAGTTTATTTCACATAAAAGCCAGTTCCCCTGTGATGGCAAAAGTTAGTAAGTACGTTTTGTGAAAAGCGAGAGTTGTACTGTAATACAATGAAAATCTGGCTTTTCACAAAAGCGGACTTACTGTCTTCTGCCTTCACAGGGCAAATGGCGTCTCGTTTACACTCTAAACCCGCACTGAAAGTTGTCACTGTCAAGCGTGTCAAATGCAGGAAAATAACCAACAGGGAAACAAACACCCTTCAGAAGAACATGGGCACTTAAGCAAAGGCCACATTTCTCAAATTTTACACTTGACCACTATGTACCAGCTGCATGAGCTGGCTCGACCATGATAATTCAAGGGTAGTGCCAGATTAGCTTGGCGCCATCAGGCGCCAAGCTAATCTGGCACTACCTTTGAATTATCACGGTCGATCCGTCTACTGCTGCAGTGATTCGAGGCTATATGGGTTAACTGTTTTGTCCTGGAGTATCCGAAGCGTGTTTGCTTCCTTTTATGCCGGTTATGCCTACCCTTCTTTTTCACTTCGATTTAGACAAATCCTGCATTTTGTTCCGTGTGTTAGTTTGGACGCCCAGTCTAACTTAGGAATAAACTTAAAACGACAATTATGCTTGCGAAATCTTAAGTAGGTCAAAATTCCACATAATAGTCTCGACAGGAAATAGTTTATTGAAAATCGCGGACAAACATGCGATATCGCATGTTTGTCCGGGCTTTTTAATACACTGTTTATCGTCGAAACACGTACAGTTTTGACTTACTTCTGATTTCCGTACGAAACTCTTGTGTACTTTAACACGCTTCTCTGACAACGGACACACACGACCCCACCCCTTCTATCCTGCCCCCACCCCCACCCCTCCCGTCCTCCGCATCCATTTCTGAATGTACCACTGACACCGCATTCGCTGATTCGTTCCCAAAATACGCCGATCCCATAATCCCGCTGTGCCAACCCACTTTCTCCTTCCGGTAGCAACATAGCGCCGCCCACTTCCGGCCGAGCTTGCGCACTCGCTGCCGGAAGTCCTTGTTGATGATGAGGAAGAGAACAGGGTTGACGGAACTGTTGGCGAAGGCCAGGAGGGTCGTGAGGAGGTCGGCGGAGTATGGTACAGGCAGTTGCTCGTTGTTGACGGACCAGAAATTGAGGATCACGTAGGGCCCCCAGCACAGAAAAAACACACCTGTGGGCAAACAAAAAAACATATGTGAAAGTAATTGGAAATGTGTCACAAGTTTCTGAGCCTACCCGCGAACAAATAAGAAATTGTGAAACGTAATTGAAAATGTGTCCTGGTTTGCGGACAGAAAATGGTTCGTGAATGGTCGTGTTCGAAATCGCGTAGGAACCCAGGCATAGAACGAATTGCGCCTGAAAAGAAGTAACGTCTAGTAAAGGCAAATTACTTATTGACCCTTTCCCTGCCGATGCCCGCATATTCCGTGTCTGAAATCATTGCTCTTTCAACGGCCAAAAGCCCCAACCGTCCAAGGAACATCGGTACAAATTGGCGTCAGCAAGAGACATAGATCCTCATGAGCCCCCGCGACTGCGGGGGCTCATGAGGATCTATGTCTCTTGCAGTTGGTGTTCTTTTCTTCTCGTCAGTGAAGGTGTTAATGGGCCTACAGTGAATTATTTTTCTTTTCTTCAAATTACACACAAAACGATCAAATGTAATTTGTCCGTTTGCATCGTAGAACACGACATAATAGTGAAGAGCGAAAAAGGTTACATTGTGAAAGTTGATTGAAGGCAAATCGTATGAGAGAAAATATGCCGTTACACGGAAAAGTCCACTAGGTTCATTTTTTTGTTTAGAAAAGCGGGACTTTCATTGTCGCACAATGAAAGTCTTGCTGTTCTCAAACATGGACCTACTAACTTTTGTCGACGGCAGAAATGTGGCGTGGACCTTACGGATTAAAGCAAAAAGGTCCAAAATCACAGACTAGCGTACAATTTTGCTTTTCTCCTCAAAGCACAACAGTAGGAGGTGGATCGACCATGATAATTCAAGGGTAGTGCCAGATCAGCTTGGCGCCTGACGGCGCCAAGCTGATCTGGCGCTACCCTTGAATTAATATCATGGTCTATCAATTTCCCGCAACGTGTAGCCCGCCGTGAGATGGCCTTAGCTGCCTGCTCGGCGTTAAACCCAAGTAAGTAACTAACTGCAACGTGTAGACCTACTTCTGCAACATTTGGGAAATGTGAACGTGGAGTTAAACGGGTTAATGCGAATAGTTCACGGATACTAGCGGTGTTGAGGTTGAAGGACCCCTCCTCCCCCCGCCCCTTCTCTCCTTTCCCCTTGTCCGACGGCCTCCCCCTTCCATTGTACCCCCCCACCCCCCGCCCTTCTTCACACATACCCCGCACAAATGCAATCGAATCATCAATCAAACTTATTCAATGTTGTTTTTTTTCTTTCTTTCTCCAAATGCATCGACAATGCTGATCTGGTTTGAGAAACAACTGTATCCCCACAAAACCCACGTCATGGCCGAGTTTGGACCCCGCACACCTACCAGCGCGCACAGGTCACACATCCTCATATCGGTTCTAACACACGGGATCACTGCGATTTACTTCTGTTTACCTCTCATGTAGGTAGTGACTAGGATATCGAGTAACGATGGAAAACATGGAGCCTAAAAGGATCAATTTCACCGGCGTAGGAAGGTTTCCGGTGGAGGTATTACCAAACCTCAGAAAATCCAACAGCTCTGTGAGTGTGTTGCGGGAAGGGGGGGGGGGGATGGGGTGTGGAGGGGGGGCGGGGGGCGGATATTTCTAGTTTCTGTGCTTGTAACAAGATTTCTACTGAGCACTCCTGAGGGATGACCTTGGAGGAGGTATGGCCCAAGTATACTTCTATATAGGAAGAGGTAAAGGGCCAAAGACACTTTTATAGGTAGGTTCTTGAGGAGGTGGATCTAAAGGATACTTTGGTCATGCCACATCCAGAGGAGAAATTCTTTCCGCGGAATGCAAAAGACTGTAAGTCCATTGTTGTGAAAAGCCAGATTTTTGCGTTGCATTACAATGACTATCTCGTTTTTCACAAAAATGGACTTGATGTCCACAGTAGATCTATGATCACTGGTCGATCATGCACACTTCTCTCCCCTGACAGTGCTATTATCTACTTTACTTTGTAACCTTCCTAAAATATTAGCACTGGCAGTCTCCCCTTTTCTTTTCATTTACTACTACAATATCGACTGCAACCCCTTCCCCTCTTTTGGTAGGTTCTCTTTTAGGGTGCATGGAAATTTAGCTCTAGGTGGTGGCATGGAATGTATGCCCTTGCAGACACCACAGTAACATGTGGTTGTCATTGCAGGTAGGCAGAAATTCCTGCCTCCTCCAGTATCGTCGATGGTGTGCTGAAGAGGTCGCCAAGACCAAAACAACTGTCCACACCGGCTAAATATCTGGACCCCCCTTGGGGGGACCTAGATTTACATTTCCATGCACTGAGTGGCTGGAACAGTGGGATATGTGATACGCCCCCTTCGGGGGGAGGGGGGGGGGGCTTCCATATACATTGCTTTCAGTCACTTTTTTAGCGCCCCCCTCTTTCCTATCTCTTTTTTTGTGCTTTGGCCACAGTAGATCTATGATCACTGGTCGATCATGCACACTTCTCTCCCCTGACAGTGCTATTATCTACTTTACTTTGTAACCTGGACTTGATGTCTTTTGCATTTCTAGGGCAATTTTTTTTCCCAGTCATACCTCTCCCACCCCACTCGTCGGGTTCCTACACATGTAACCGTACTGGATTTTTTTTTTTTTTTTTTTGTGTCTCTCTTTTTTCTTCTGTCGGTCGGTAAAGCCCGCAGGGAGCGCGGATAAAGGCAGGCACGTGTGAATAATCGACGGCTAATTCAAAAATCGATAACTCGGCAGGTTTGCCCTGATCCTTCCCAAACACAGGGGCACGCAACTTTTGACCGTATTAGCGCTTAACTCCTGCAGCTCCGACACGTCGCAGCGAGACGTGGGTCGAGCATGATAGTTCAAGGCGCCAAGCTATTCTGGCACCACCCTTGAACTATCATGCTCGATCCGTCTCTGGAGTTGTAATACAGTCTTTCAGAGGGCAAATTCAAACTTTGGGGATTTCGGTCCTGGGGCAAAATGTGTTAACCCCCCTTGTGCATGCAGCCACCGGTTCTGTGAGCAGTGTGTGTGGTATTGTAAACAGTTCCGGTGGCTATGAACACAAGAGGGTTAAAAACACCACAGTGGGAGACGTTTTGGCCGCCACGGGGAGTGCCAGATTGGTGAGAGATTCAGTCCGACCATGGTAATGCCAGGATGGTGCCAGAACAGCTCGGCCTAGCTAATCTGGCATCAAGTTTTAACTGTCTATACCAATCCCAGAGATGCAGCAATCACGATGGTGGTGTCAGAATAGCTAATATGACATCACATTTTATCTGTAAATACCAGTTTTGGAGATACAGCTACCCTATCGCCTTGTTTAATTCCGGTATTTGCTTAGTATTTAGCATGGAAATCATATTTTAGAGTTTACTGTGTGTGTGTGTGTGTGTGTGTGTGTGTGTGTGTGTGTGTGTGTGTGTGTGTGTGTGTGTGTGTGTGTGTGTGAGCCTGTGTGTGTTATTTTAGTCTCAGTAACTGACATCAAGACAAATTCCAATGTTTTTATTGTGTTTTTTTTTTTTTTACATGGAAACATATGGCAATAACCTATCTTATCTTATCTTATCCTACAGGCGCCAAGCTATTCTGGCACCACCCTTGAACTAACATGGTTAGTCTGTCTCCCGAAATGTAATTTAGAGGATAGCACCCAAGTCTGGGATTTTTGACCTTCCGGTTTAGTGCGTTGAAATGAAATATCAGACAATGCAATTAACGGAAGGAGAAGTCCCACACATTCTGTGCTTATTGACAAAGCAGTCATGTTTTTGATTAAAAATTTCCGTATTCAAGCTGAAAAGAAATACAGTTCTGAAAATACGCCCATTGGCTTACGTTTGGTTAAGCAATGTAATTTGTATTTCTGTATGAAGTTAAAACTACCAGGGGAAACACTAATGAAAACAGACGGGATTTCATTTTCAACTCAAATTAAAACCAACAACATAAATTCACTTTCTGACCGCCAGGACAAGAAAAACGTTTTAATTTCACTGGGAACAATTGTTAGATGTTGTAGTTTGTCATCCCGTTCTTCACCAGATGACGTAGGTTCTATTTTGAGAACTTGATGAATGCATCGCTAGAGAGCCCCCGCCCAAGAATAATAAGAATAAGAAGAATTAGAAGAATATGAATAATAATAATAAGAAGAATAAGAATAGAATAAGAATAATGAGAATAAGAGTACTTTATTATCTCGAAAAGAGAAATTCGTTTCGCCACCTCAAGTTATCACCTACACATGAAGTTTTAAACACTTAATTCATTCTGCGCGCGACACACCACAGCAAGATACGGCTCCACCATGATAGTTCAAGGGTGGTGGCAGAATAGCTTGGCGCCAAGCTATTCTGTCACCACCCTTGAACTATCATGGTCGATCTGTCTCCTGAATTGTAACGCAGTCCTCAGAGGATAACTCCAAAATGTGGGTAGTTCGTACTTCTGGCACAGTGAGTTAAGTAAATGCGTAGTTTGCCAACTGGAAAAAAAAAAACCCAACTCCATGACTATTACAGATCTATCAAAGTTGGGTTGAAAGGGTGGACTTCGTTATATTTAGGCGTGTGTGTACCCGGCATGAATGTACCCGGTGCACGTTTACACTGCCGTATTCCACCTACTGTGTTTACGCCACCTAGCGGCAGCAGCAGTGAGCTAAGTCGCTCATTGATTCCTATTGGGTACCGGGTGTCAATCTAGTTACAAATAGCCAGACATTAGACACTGCAAATAATTATGCGACAATTACAATACTGCGTGGCACGAGTTTCGCGATTGCTTTGAAATGGTATAATTTGAAATTAACCATCAAAGGCACACTACTTGTCATTTATCACGAAATACGCTGTGTAAATATGGTCTTTGCTATCAACAATTTGTAATCTATTATCAAACGGCACATAATTTGAAATCATTCGCCATTCAGTATATAATTTGCAAGATATTATCAAAGGACTTATTTTATAATCTGTCAATACTAAACATGAATTAAGAAACAGTATCTGGTGGACAGGGAAAATAACCGCAGGCATTATAACAATTATTCCGTTGAGTGTTCAAAGGGCATGCAAAGTAGCTGTCGGACGAAAGGCTTATTTTGTACCGCCCTTTACCTGCATTCATTTTCATGATTTGTGTCGCATATTAAAGTTTCATCAATATCATGACAGTGGATAATATTTCACGAATTTGAAAAAGGTCAGACCAAAGGGTTGACTGCCAGTGCTTGTAATGTAGAAGAAACTACCAAGTGAGTAGGAAAAAGCACTGTCAGGGGAGAGATCTATTTTGGTCCAAGCACAAAACAACAACAAAACAACAACAACAACAACAAAACAATAGGAAAGAGGGGGTGCGCTAAGCAAGTGACTGGAAAGCAATGCATATATGGAAGCTGAAAAATTAGAAGCTGATAGTGTTTAGTTGAAAAAGGTCAGTTTTACAAAATTTCTGCCTCAGTGTACAAAAACTGATCACGTTTTGTGCTTACTATATCTGCGGGAATACGCAGTCCATTAATTTAAGGAGTACACAACTGTTAACTGATTACTCGACTAGCCTGTACAAGGCATATAGACTACGGCGTGGAAGGCGGGACTACGTCCCCAAAGACCCACTAGGCTGCAATGTATGCTTGTATCTGACAAAATATAAGTCGATGTTGTTCATTTCATTGCTAGCTGCAAATAGATTGGAACACCTGCCTCTTTGCAGAATTTTGAAAGCTGGCGGGAAATTGTCATAATTTGAGGAAATCGGTGACCGTTTGGTAAGCGAAATTTGATGGATAACGTGTCCAATTCATTGGGACAGATACTGCTGCAAAACAGCGTCCACACTGCACTACATGCACTTGTCAACATTCTTGCGGGTTGTACAAGTGGTATTCTGTGTTTAAATTAGGGAATTGTAGTCTCTTTCGAGCTGAAAAGGGTACCTGATGTTGGGACTACGATGCGCCGGAATGTTCGCGGTTGCGCCGAGATGGACGACGGTGTGAAGAATGTGGGACTACACTGTGCTAAAATCGCTGTCCCACCAGCCTACGTTAAATTGTTACACGTATTCATTATGTAGCTGTCTGATTTTAACATACAGTAAAATACTGTCAATAAACTAGTTGAAATTCCATTAGAAGATACATGTCGGAAAAAGAAGTATGATAGAGGTAAAAGAAAAGTGTCTGTTATGACAGAATGCGTTTGGCATGCGTATTTTGCTAAAATACCCCGGCTGGAATGTTGACTATTTCATATGATATGAGGCTGATCAACACGGACATTTGTGGGAACAATGAACACAACGCACGTTACACTCAAGTCATGTCAGCTGCATGCAATGGCCCCCACCCGGGTCTGCCCTGGGGGACTTGGGTTTTTAGTTCCCAGGGTCACCCTGGTCAGCCCCACAGGGTGGGTTTTCCCCTCTATTCTGGGGCATGTGTTTCTCTCTACCCTTGGTCGATTCGCCTGTATTTTCCTTTTTTAAACACTCCCTACTGTCTGCGCTGCCTATAGCTTTTGATATTGGATGTGTGTTGCTAAATGGTCTTAGCTTTATTTAGGCCCCATGTCGTAGGTTTATTTAACGTATAGGTCCGGCTGGCGACATACATTCAATATTCTGTTTAGTTTTTGTTTTTTTCACAAGCAGTGCAGTCACATCCTGAGAAAGTCTTGTTTCTGTCGGGACGTTAAGCAATGTACAATCAATCAATCAATCATTGCATGCAATGGCTTATGTTACTTATGGATGTTCATTGACTAACCCCTGCAGTAACTAAATCCATGAACTATCTGACTGTTTTTCAAATTTGCACGAAATTTCAGACGACAGGAAGTCTGAAAACCACTTTATTCAAATATTTTGGAAACATTTTTATATGAATCCACACACCAATTGACATACCTATTTCTTGATCTCTTTTACCTTGACCTTTCCGATGGGTCCTCGCGCTGGGACCATATGGCGTTGAGGCGCGTCCCCTGGGTGGTGGATAGGGGGTCCCTCGCTAGAGGGGTGCACCGAATGAAATAAGGTGCCGTGAACCAACATGGTCTAAGGAAGGTGACCCCGACAGAAAACCCCTGGTCCTCCTAGTAAGGGGGTTGGGTGTGGGGGTAGCTTCCCCACCCTGCAAATAAGGAAATAGACACAAAAACGCAGACGAAAAGACAAACAGCAATTCCTTTCCTGGAGGAGGATTGATTGATTGATTGTACATTGCTTAACGTCCCGACAGCAACAAGGCTTTCTCAGGACGTGCCTGCACTGCTTGTGAAAAAAAAAACAGAAAATTGAATGTATGTCGCCAGCCGGTCAAATACATTAAATAAACCTAACACATGGGCCTAAATAAAGCTAAGACCATTTAGCAACACACATCCAATATCAAGAGCTACAGGCAGTGCAGACAGTAGGGAGAGTTTTAAAAAGGCAAATACAGGTGAATGGACAAAGGGTAGACAGAAACACATGCCCCAGAATAGAGAGAAAAACTCACCCTGTGGGGCTGACCAGGGTGACCCTGAGAACTAAAAAGTACCTAACCCCACCCAAGTCCCCCAGGGCAGACCCGGGTGGGGGTTCCTGGAGGAGGAAGGTTCTTCTACCTGAAGATTTATGACGTCCTGTGGTGAAAGCCGGAAGTCTTCGGAAGCCACAGGACCGAGCCGCCTCTCTCTATCCAGGGACACAACCATGGGCACATGGAATGTCAAGACCATGTACCAGAGCGGCAAGGCCGCCCAGATAGCAGCGGAAATGCAAAAGTACAACCTTTCACTGCTAGGTATCAGTGAGGCCAGATGGACGCAGTCTGGCCAGAAAAGGCTGTTAAGTGGGGAGATGATTCTGTATTCAGGTCATGAAGAGGGGAATGCCCCCCATACAGAAGGAGTAGCATTCATGCTGTCACCAGTGGCACAGAGAGCGCTGATGGGCTGGGAATCTCTTGGGCCAAAAATTATTACAGCAGCCTTTAGAACCAAGAAAAAGCTCAAGCTGAACGTCATCCAGTGTTATGCGCCCGCTAATGACAGTGACGAGGAAGAGAAACAAGAGTTCTACGACCGGCTCCAGAGTGCTGTGGACAAATGTGCGGAGCAAAACATCACCATCGTCATGGGCGATTTTAATGCCAAAATAGGGGAGGACAACACCGGATACGAAGAGGTGATGGGAAGACAGGGACTAGGGGAGATGAGTGAGAACGGGGAGAGGTTTGTAGACTTTTGTGCTCTAAACAGACTTGTCATTGGAGGCAGCATCTTCCCACACAGAAGAATACACAAAGCAACTTGGGTCTCACCTGATCATACTACAGAGAACCAAATAGACCATATCTGCAATAGCAAGAAATTTAGAAGATCCCTTCAAGATGTTCGAGTGAGGAGGTGAGCAGATGTCGCCTCAGACCACCATCTGCTTATCTTAAGAATAAAGCTCAAGTTAAAGAAAAGCCGCACAGAGACAACAAGAAGAGAGCGCTATAATGTAAGCCTCCTGAGAGAGACTGGAGTGAGAGAAGAGTTCAAACTGGTGCTGTCCAACCGGTTTCAAGCGCCACAGGAGCTAGTATATGAAGAGGAGGCGGTCACCACAGAGCAGCAGTGGGAGAGGCGCTGAACTCAACCTGCAAAGACACTGTAGGGTTCAGGAAACACCATCACAAGGACTGGCTGGCGGCACAGACCTTGAAGAAGATAGAAGTGAGGAAGCAGAAGAAAGCAGTTGTCAACAACAGTCGCACGAGAGCAGCCAAAGCAAGGGCACATGAGGAATACTCGGAAGCCAACCGCGAGGTGAAGAGGAGTATCAGGGCATACAAGAGGGCCTACACAGACAGCCTGGCAGCAGAGGCAGAAAAGGCAGCAGGCAGCGGCAACATGAAACAGCTCTACGACATTACCAGAAGATTGTCGGGCAAGTATGGCCATACAGAAAGACCAGTAAAAGACAAAGAAGGCAAGCCTATTGCAGACAGAGCAGACCAACTCGACAGATGGGCCGAGTATTTTGAAGAGTTACTGAACAGACCCAGCCCACCCGACCCCCCAGACATCCAGCCAGCAGAGACCGACCTACCCATCAGCTGTGACAGACCCAGCCGGGAAGAGATCAGAAGAGCAGTGGCATTTTTGAAGAACGGCAAAGCAGCAGGGCCAGAGGGCATCCCAGCGGAGTCTCTGAAAGCAGACCTAGAGACAACAGTAGAGATGCTGTACCCACTGTTTGGAAAGATCTGGGAAGAGGAGGTGATGCCGGCTGACTGGAAGGAGAGGTACCTAATCAAGCTTCCCAAGAAAGGCGACCTCAGCAAGTGTTCCAAATACAGAGGAATCACCTTGCTGTCAGTACCAGGAAAGGTCTTCAACAGGATCATCCTGGAGAGAATGAAGAGCTCCGTTGACCCCCAGCTGAGAGACCAGCAAGCAGGATTCATGAAAAACCGATCATGTACAGACCAGATTGCCACTCTCCGCATCATCGTGGAACAGTCTCTGGAGTGGAGCTCCCCGCTGTACGTCAACTTTGTGGATTACGAGAAAGCATTTTGACAGCGTGGACCGAGAGACTCTGTGGAACCTCCTACGACACTACAGTGTACCCACAAAGCTCGTCCGCCTGATCAAGAGCAGCTACGATGGCATGACATGTCGCGTGATCCACGAAGGGCAGTTCACCAGGGAGCTCCAGGTCAGAACCGGTGTCAGACAGGGGTGTTTGCTGTCTCCGTTCTTCTTCCTACTGGCCATAGCCTGGGTCATGAAGAGGACCACAGAGCACAGACGAAGTGGAATAAAGTTAACACTGTGGACACAGCTTGACGACCTCGATTTTGCAGACGACTTGGCATTACTGTCCCACACTCATCAACAAATGCAGGACAAGACCACGAGGCTTGCTGACATCTCATCCCAAGTGGGCCTCACCATCCACAAACAGAAAACAAAGACAATGAGGCTGAACGCAACCAGGGAAGAACCAGTCTTGCTTGCTGGCACTCCGTTGGAGGAGGTGGAGTCCTTCACCTATCTCGGGAGCATCATAGACAAAAAAGGCGGCACTGATGCAGATGTCAGAGCACGAATCGGTAAAGCCAGAGCAGCCTTTCTCCAGTTGAAAAAGGTGTGGAGTTCCAGAGAGCTATCACAACACACCAAAGTTCGGATTTTCAACTCCAACGTAAAAGCAGTTCTCCTATATGGAGCAGAGACTTTGAGATTGACAAAAACCACAGTCAACAGAGTACAGATCTTCATAAACAGTTGCCTTAGAAAATTTTTGAAAATCCACTGGCCAGAGAAGATCAGCAACGTCAGACTCTGGGAGAGAACAGAGCAGATAACAGCAGAGAATGAAATTGGGCGAAGGAGATGGGGATGGATTGGTCACAGTCTGAGAAAGCCAGCTTCCAGTATCACTAGGCAAGCATTGTCATGGAACCCCCAGGGAAAGAGGAAAAGAGGCAGGCCGAGAAACACCTGGCGTCGAGACCTCCAAGCAGACATCAAGAGACTGGGAACCTCCTGGAGTAAAATCGAAGGAGAGGCACAGGACAGGAGTCGCTGGAGGTCTCTCGTCGACGGCCTATACCCGGGGAGGGGTGACAGGCGTAAGTAAGTAAGTTTCCGGTGGGTCATCCAAATTAGTATGCACAGGGGGTCTTACCATCAGGTATCTTTGTTCTAAGTTTGGGCTTCGGGTTGTGAAAAGTATTTGAGGAAAAAAGGGGTTTTGTCAAAATATTGCTAGTTTTGAGGTATTTCCTGATCCCCTGTGACCCTGACCTTTGAGAGAGGTCAAATTTTGCACACTAAATTCTCACCGATTTAGTCAAATGACAGTTTGCGGCAACATTTTTTACCTCTGCAACTAGCTACAGGCGCGCCAATCTATTTGCATCTAGAGGATTTCTTAACATGAACAATATTGACTTACATTTGGTTTGATCCAAGCATAAATTGCAGCCTAGTGGGTCGTACGAGACGTAGTCCTTACTTCCGCTACGTGCACTGGCGTAGTCCTGTCTACATACCCTGCTGTAGCAAACATCAACATTGACAGAGTAAGATGCATGGACGCTAGGTCTCTTGCCAACGTTTTGAGTATGCTGTAGAGAATGTGTTATTTGTTTCGACATCATGTTTGGTTCTGCCCCTCCTTACTTATCTGATCTTGTCCAGCTGTATACACCGTCCCGCTCACTACGCTCTGCTTCAGACACTCGTGTTTTCCTTGTCCCTAGACGTAATAAGGTCACTCAAGGTCATCGTGCATTTTCGTATTTTGGTCCCATTACATGGAACGCCCTCCCAGCTGATGTGCGTCACTCATCATCTCTCTGGACTTTCAAATCCAAGCTTAAAACACATCTTTTCTCTGTTGCATTTACTTAAAGACCATTTTATCTGCCGGCTCATCATGTGTGTGTGTGTGTGTGTGTGTGTGTGTGTGTGTGTGTGTGTGTGTGTGTGTGTGTGTGTGTGTGAGTTTTCTGCTCTTTGAGTAAATCAATGTATGTTTGTTGTTAAGTTGTTGTTGTATGTGTTTGTTTTTGTATTTTGCTTTTTGTTTCATTACTGTGATTTTGAAGCGCCTAGAGCACCATGGTGATTAGGTGCTATACAAATTACCTTTATTATTATTATTATTATTATTATTATTATTATTATTATTATTATTACACTTGTACTTTAACACATTCTACCCCGGAACCAAAACCCCCAAACGTTCAAGTTGCCCTCTGAAGGACTGTATTACAATTCTACAGACAGATCGAGCATCATAGTTCAAGGGTGGTGCCAGAACAGCTTGGCGCCTATGGGCGCCAAGCTGTTCTGGCACCACCCTTGAACTAGCATGCTCGATCCATGTCTGGCTGTGGTGTGTCGGAGCTGAATGGGTTAACTAAAATAATTATTTAGCATGACCATGCCATTAAACTGATAGGTCAATGATAACAGTGTATGTTAGATGTTCTCGAGAAAATAATGGTGGGCACGCCTACTGAATCTACCAATACACCTCAATTAATTAACTTGTTCGCTGCCGGGCATCATGTACAAAATCCCTTATACGTTCCCAGACTGAAAACCTTAACTGTTCTGCGTGGGGAGCGCAGATATAAATCAACCGAGCAAGAGGCATAGAACCTCATGAGTCCCCGCGACTGCGGGGGCTCATGAGGTTATATGCCTCTTGCAGGTGCGCGGTGATCGTTATGTCGTAGTAGTGAAAGGGTTAAGAACCTGTTATGAAAAATGTTTGCCTGTTGAAGGTGGGTGGGGCAAATGGAAAAAGTGCATGTATAATGGTACTAACATACTAATTACTATGCAAAAGTAAAGGGGAGACTGCCAGTGCTAATATTTTAGGAAGTTTACAAAGTAAAGTAGGTAAAAGCACTGTCAGGGGAGAGAAATGTGCACGATCGACCAGTGATCGTAGATACACTACTACCCTCTCTTTTTGTTGTTGTTGTTGTGCTTTGGCCACAGTAGATCTATGATCACTGGTCGATCAAGCACACTTCTCTCCCCTGACAGTGCTTTTACCTACTTTACTTTGTAATCCTACTAATTACTATGATTGACCATGACAATAATAAACAAAAAAGTCAATGATCAAAAAGTATCTCTTATATATATATATATATATATATATATATATATATATTCTTTACTTTTAACAACTTTTAACTTTATGATCGTTGATGTCCTGATGACACAATGCAAGCTTATCAGCCTGGAATCCCATGGCATTAGCACAGCATTCTCAGAATTTAATGAAAAATTATATATATATATATATATATATATATATATATATATATATATATATATATATATATATATATATATATATATATATATATATATATATATATATATATATATATATATATATAGTGACGGAAAGGGATCGCTTAACCAAATTCACTTTTTTAAACTTCACACCTTGAAAAACAAACAACGAAAAAATAATGCACGTACTCACAAAAGCCTCAGCAGTAATAAAAGTCGGCTGGTGCCGATCTCTTGCACCGCGCAAAGTCAACCCCCCCCCCCCTCCAATAACAGCCCCCCACCCCCACCCCCCCCACCCCCCCAAAAAAAAAGAGAAAAAAAAAAGAGTGTAGTTTGGTTCACGTATCCAATGATACTTTCGTCAGTGATACAAGAGACCCCCCACATAGATAACAGCCAGTCCAATGTCAAATCCGAAAAGCGAACAGTTTAGTCCCTATGATATGATGATCTGATGTCCATGGTGATCGGCGTATCATATTTTGTTCGAAACTTTACACACACTGTTCTAATATCTGGGCGGAAATCCGCAAATACAACCCACAACTTTAGGGATTATTGTTCAGAAATAGTTTGTAAATAGGATCTTTATTTTGTAAAATAGGATCTTTATTTTGTAAAATAGGATCTTTATTTTGTAAAATAGGATCTTTATTTTGTAAAATAGAATCTTTATTTTGTAAAATAGAATCTTTATTTTGATACTATTAATTCATCTTCCTGACAGAAACACACATTATCAGATTTATTGATTCAAAACCCCCGAATTGTTAAAACAAATTAACCCATAAGTCAATTTAACTCATGCAGCTCTGTTCCATACAAGAGGAGATGGATAGACCGTCCCAGCGTGATCACTACAACAGATAGAGAGACTTTGATAGTTCAAGGGTGGTGCCAGAATAGCTAGGCGCCTTTAGGCGCCAAGCTACTCTGGCACCATCCTTGAACTGTAACACAGTCACTATATAATAATAATAATAATAATAATAATAATAATAATAATAATAATAATAATAATAATAATAATAATAATAATAATGATAATAGTAGTAGCAAGATGATGATTTCATCCCAAAGTCTACCGTATTATTTGTAGCTCACATGCATTTATCTTTTAGGAACATTCAGAGTTGTTCATATTTTTAGGCTTATTATGCTGATCCATTTCTCTCCTCTCTAATCCAACCTCTGATCAACACACACGTCGGCGCACACACATAAAGACGGACACACGGCGCTTCCCGCCATTAGTACGCTCTGTGGGCTCGTGTAGCGACAGGAATCCATCTCCTACTCTAACCAACCCTTTGATTCACACACACTGGCACACAGAAATAAAGACGGACACATTGCGATACCCGCCATTCGTAAGCTCTGTGGTCTGGCGTAGCTATTCTGAAGAAGAATGAAAAAAAAACTAGACCGAAAGGGTTGACTGCCAGTGCTTGTAATTTAGAAGAAGCTACCAAGTGAGTAGGAAAAAGCACTTCATATGCTTCCATATGCATTGCTTCCAGCGCACCCCCTCTTTCCTATCTTTTTATTTTGTGTGCTTGGACCAAAGTAGATCTATGATCATTGTTCTATCATGCACAATTCTCTCCCTTGACGATGCTCTTTCCTACTCACTTGGTAGCACTGACTTATAGCACGAGCAGCAAAATGACGTCAATTCAAGCTTCACGCCATGGCATCATTAGTCCCCATAAGCCGTGTTCATAGTGGCGACTCGATGTTATACGTCACTCATCGCAGTACTAACATTTGACGTATCAGAGAACGTATCAACTTTGCAATTTTGTTGCTGATTTTCACGCCTAGGGCTTACAGGTCACAATTTGACCTAATCCTTCTCTAGGGCCGGGACAAACAGCAGGCTTATGCGAACACTGTTTGTGAAAAATCATGCGGGTATTAATGAGAAGATATTTTTTTGGGGGGGTAAAAGAAAAATGAAAGTTATGTTAGCTGTTTTACAAATGACTCCGAAAATGTGGTGCAGAAACTATCTGATTTTCACACCTAGGGCATACAGGTCACAATTGACCTAATTGTACCCGACAGCCTACAACTGTAGGTTTATGTATATACCGTACACGAAAAATCATGCAATTATTAATGAGAAAAATGTTTTTTATTGTAAAAAAGATTCAATTGTTTTAAAGATTAACCCATATAATTCGTAAAATTAATACCAAAAACGTGAAAATATATTTTTTCATTCAATATCTCCATTTTATCTAGCTATATTCAAAATATCTAGTAAAAATAAAAAAAATATTACGGACTCCCGTGTGGATCAACTGTTTTTTGTGAAACGGCCATTTTCTCGCCAATGAGCGTCTTAATCAAAACATCGGAAAAAATATCCCGAGATTATTCTTCTAGGAACAATATCCTAAAATTTCAAGCTTGTCCGTCCTCAAACGCGGGCTCTAGTCGCTGTCACACACACACACACACACACACACACACACACACACACACACACACACACACACACACACACACACACACACACACACACACACAAATACGTCGTTTTGGCTCCAAAAAGGCGTTCTCTATCAAGGTTTGCGTTGCTAGAAGTAACATCTTTTTATCTTGTTACTGCTTTGCCAGAATGTCTGCCCGGCCCGCACGCCAAAAACGTCATGTGCATGGTCCGGAATGCGCTCCGACCAGCCCCATTTCGAAGTCTACCGTATTTTCAATACGTTAAACAACAATAATAATAATAATAATAATAATAATAATAATAATAATAATAATAATAATAATAATAATAATAATAACAACAATATTGATAGGTCATACTTATACAACACATTTCCTTACAGTCAGGCTCTGAGGACAATTACAGAACGAGACACGCACGGCAAAATCAGCTAATCTCCTGAATCGGTATTTAGAGCTAAAGTTTGGTGCCAAATTAGCTAGTCAATAATCTATTCTGGCACAACCTTGAACCATCAGAGTCGTGGCAGTTTGTGAAAGGGTTTGCGGTTTCCTGGTGACAACTCCAAAATTGGTAAATTTCGAGACGCTAAGCTATGCTGAAACCAATCTTGAAATATCACGGTCATTCTATCACCTGAACTATTTCCGTTTTCTTCAGAAGACAACTACGAAATGCAGGAATTTCGATCTCAGAGCTCTGGCACCACCCCAAAGCTATTACGGTCACTCAGTCACCTGATCTGGTTATGTTGGTGTCGTTGCGTGTGAGTGCTTTTTTTGAGGACAACTACCCGATTTGTGATTTTCGACCAAAGGCCTCCCCGTGCTCACTGAGTCGGTAAATTCAGCAGTCACGCTTTTGCCATGTCAAACAATCAATCAATGCCGGAACAAAAAACCGTGCAATCTCTGTATCACACCACCGCAGCTTGAACACTTCAAATCTCTAACGCCTGACAGATTAAAAACGTTCATTGAGATTGTACAAGCACAAGACATAATTGGCTATGAGACTCTGCAGCTGGCGGGTTCTCATGAGCGTCTGTTGCCTTTGGAGATGCGTGGTGTTCGCTCGGTAAGCGTAATCCGCATAGCATCACTTTCATTTGTGCTTGCGGGAGGCCGCTCGATGAGATGCCAACTAATGTCTCATTTCGATGAACATACATGTAAATGGGTTCAATATCTTCTAGAAAGGGGAAGATCCTTTGGACACCCTTTATTTGTAGGCTACAAAGGGTCATGAGCATCTGTGCCTCTGGTAATACGGAATCAAACAGATAGGCCTGAGCTTGGACACCATGCCAATCACAATTTCCATACGTTTTAGTTCTGAGATTCATAACATGTTTTTGGGGATGGTTCTCTTTAGCAAGAGACATAGCTCCTCATGAGCCCCTGCAACTGCAGGGGCTCATGCGGATCTATGCCTCTTGCAGGAAAAAGAGAGGTTAGTCCCAGAGGGCTTGCGGCTACAATTCAGTATTGATTTGCTTACCCCCACATGGCCAATCTACATGATTCCCGTATCGATGTCGGCACGGTGTAACTAACATAACTGTAACTTTTGATTCCGACAGGGCATCAGCCACGCTCCTTTGAACTTCTGATGCGCCCACACGCTACAAGTTTCTAACAGGCCATAGACAAAGATGTGTTGGATAGATCTATCTATACAGTATATTTACCAAAGGGGGATCACTCAAACAAAGACTCAAGAGTTAGATCCATTTACCCCTTACGACAAAGAAACTGTGACTTTCAGTTGCATTATGTTGTCACTGTGACCATAGGCTTAAGAGAAAGGTTCATAGTTTGTTTGTCTACTTTGAACAAAAATAAGACACTTTTCTGGTCCTTGTTTTTTTCAGCATAGACTGGTGTCATTTCCCAGAAAAGGGCTTACTTAAAAAGTGTGAGGCATTTCTCTTTAGCAATGTTCCAATGACTGTTCCTGAAGGATTTGGGTATGCAGAATCCAATATTGGAATATGCCGGACGGATTTTTGCGTTGGTTGTGAGTTATAATGAAATATTCAAAATGGCGGCTGTGCGAACGGCAAGATTTTATTACAACGATAGTGATCCAAGATCCACCCATTAATTCAACAATTTTGAGAAAAATTATTCATATCCAAACAAAACAAAAAAAAAAAAAAAAAAAAAAAAAAAAAAAAAAAAAAAAAAGAAAAAAAAAAAAAAAAGGGAACTCCTTTCCCGCCTTAATATAGCTATGGGTCCATACTTTGAAGCTGAAACACAATTGTAAATATTGATATGCACATTAAAAAAAAAAGACGTTCATTACAGTTTGTCTTGAACAGTTACTTCACCTAAACATGAAAAATCCTCCCATGTACAAATTTTCATCATCAGCAATAGATTTATCAGTCTTTGTCTACAAAGGGGAATGTTAGGAAGTGGAGGGGGTGCCTGCGTTGGGTGTATGTGGGGTTGCGGAAGTAATATTACACTGCCGTACTTAGTGTTGTTCACAAAGTCCGACACTGCAGTGCACGTTTTGTTTCCGTGAAATTAAATGTTCATTCATTCATTTTGACTCGTTCTGCATTTACATGCATCAGTACATAAAAGGTTTGAGGTGTTGCATTTGCACTTGGCCCATCAACATTGTGTTGTGCAGCTGCAGCAAATCAGTGTTATGCAGGACTCCAAAACTCACGGCAGTGACTTCAGGACTGAAACCAGGGCACCACACTCAATCTTTCATCCATTGGCCTCTGGTGGAGATAGCGCAGAGTGCTGCATGTCAGCTTGTTGCCACACTGATGCCTGGTGGTGTGCTCGCTTGATGTGAAAAGAAAGGGCATCCTGTTATGTGTTGGGGGCAGGGTTTCCAGAGGGTGGGCTTGAGCAAAGAGTACAGATCTTAAATCGTCCACCGATGCATGGGTGTCTGCTCTGTATATTTTGCAGATGAAGGCCTGTGCATCAGCACAAGTTTGTTCCGTGATATCACCTTTGCACAAAACTGACAGGATTGCATGGTGTTCTTTGAACGTGTTCCAGCATGATTTCTTTGTATGGCCAGCCAGGAAAGAGGTAGTGTCACATCCTGTCAGTGAATGAAAAGCTGGCAAGCTTCAAGCAGGATGTTGTCAAACTGAGCTGCAACTGTGTGTATAGGAATGTACTTGCGCTTCTTCCTGTCTCTATCCACACTCTGGGAGATAATATATTTGAAAAGTGTGCCAGAAGAAGCACAAAGACATCTGTGTCCCTAGCTTGAATGACGATGCTTGAAGCGTGACTCTTCACGCAGTGCAAGATGATGCACGTATCGGCTTCCTAATGACGGGCCTCAAGGTCTTCCGTACTGACTTCTAGATTAGACGACTCCACTTGCTCTTCATTACTGAATCCGCCTAAGACAACAATGGTCTTGTTTTGTAGAGCTTTCAGAATGAGTTGCTGGGACAGGAATCTGGCCAGATTTGCTTTGTTTTCCCCTAGTGTGATGAAACTGTTCCAGTTTTGAGGAAGAGGGCCGTCCCTGTATTATATCTCCCTCCTTACAGGAACAGCTTTGCCTCTTTTCTTCCGTGTGAAGCCTTTGATAGACATTTCGCGTTGTCAAACAAAATGTCAATGCGGCGGAACGCGGCTCCATTTTAAAGTACAGACGCAACAAACATGTCAGCAAGGTCACCAAATGGTTTGGCTTTTGGTCGTTTTCCAATGGCGATCACATGAGCTTGGCCATCAATGATGAGCGTTGCCTCTTCGCCAAGGTCAGCAGCCTGCAGTTTCTGGGGGCAAGGTGTGTCGCCAATCACTGCTTCTAGCAGAAGTGACTTGATCCTGATCGAAGCTCGCCATTCATTCTGCAAGAGCTGAAGGAGCCGGCATAAGCTCATGTTTCAGTATTTCTGCCAAGTCTACATTTCTCCCAGCTTTGTAGGCTGTTATGAGAAGCTGTAGGAACTTTCTATCAGCATTGATGACTTTCTTGGCACTTGTTAGAGCTTCATTGCGTTCCACTTCATAGATTGAGGAAAATGTGCGGTACTTGTTCCTGGGCAAAGGGTCCCGAAACGCCAATTTGCCTTCCGGCAACAGTCTGTCCTCTACAAAGCTGTTCCTAGCCTTTTTCACGTGCTTTCAGCAGATCACCTTCGATGTCTTCTGTGACGATGTCCTTTTGTTGCAATGTTTTGCAGTTGTTGAGATGCGTTGTCACAGAAGACATTGAAGGCCTCCAGAGTCCTGATAAGGCTGTCTTCATCTTTCAGGTCAAGCTTCTGTCTTGCTTTGTTGCACTCATTATACGTGAACAAATCGTCTCTGCCAATTCCATACACCAGCTTGGTCTCACTGGCAATGTGTGATCTGAGTATCGTAGGAGAGCGCCCAGCGGCTCAGTGCTGACTTTGTCTTGGTGATACTAACAATGCCGCCATTCTTCTTCCCGACGTTGTTCAGATACTCCTGGCTCTGATCAGGATCTACTTGGTTAAACTGTTGGGTGGATCTTTTTAACAACGAAGTTGCCATCTTCAAACTCCTTTTGCACTGGATCCGGTCCATGCTGCATCTCGCAAAGTTACAGATACCTTGTGTAGTTTACCCACCTTGTGTAGTTTACCCACCTTGTGTAGTTTACCTACCTTGCGTAGTTGGTGTTAAAGTAGACCGTTACGCACCTTGTGTAGTTGGTGTCAAAGTAGACCGTTACCCACCTTGTGTAGTTGGTGTGGTTGTAGCGCTTGAAGTAAGGAAGCATCACGCCAAAGGCATGGAGGTGCAGCTGCTACAGACCCTCTCTCTGCGCTCTGGTAAAGAGCAGTAGGATGTGCACCAACAGCATGTAGGTCCACCAGAATTTCCAGTTTGGGTTACAGTCTACGAGGGCTCCAACTCTCTCACTGACGTCTTCCTTCGCAAACAAAGAGATCAGACCAGGAGCGTCGTCTTTGGATGTCTTGTCCTGAACCTGTTGTGCAAAATCGTGATCTCTTTCTCTGATGAACTTAAGCAGCTTTGGCAGCAGAATTCTCCACAATGCTTGGACAGTAACCTTTTGTTCTCTCATCCCTTTGGCGTACGATTTTGCCAGACATGGCTTGCTGTGCAGTGTTTGGTCCGAGCAGGTTGCCTTCGATCCACGCTTCCAGAAGGCCGGATGAATGTACATGCTTCCCGATGGCTTCAAGGAATTTCATGAATGTATGGAGACCCCCTAATCTAACGACCAAAAGGTTTTGATACTCTGCCTTGGCCAAGGTAAGTTCAATGAGCCTCCGTGTATAATGCTTCATCAACAGTCAAGACAACGTAGTGTTGGCCGAGCTGACTGGTAACCTCCTTACAACAAAAGACAACGGTGTGCAGTGTGTTAAAGTCATGAGCTGGAGCTTGAACAATTGGCAAATAGCCAACACTAGTGAGTTCTGGAGACACGCCAGTAGCACTGTTGACCTGGTTGAAGTGTGTCCATCCTTTCTCGCAGCAGTCCTGTTCTTCTTGCCGTTTGACGAAGAACGCCATGTCCTTCGTTGCAGCTTGACGTGCCTGATTGCATTTCTTCGTAGACTGATGAAACCACTCATTTTCAGCAACTGTTTTGGGCTTTGCAATTCCCTCAGTCACGCCAGCAGGCATGATGTCTTCCACGACATCAGGATCATCAAGAGTCGTTTCCTGTGAGGGTTCAACAGCATCTAAGCCCACATCAGCTTCTGGGGCCTCTTTGCCATGCCGCAACTTGAGTAGCATGAAAACTGTTTTTGCCGTCAAAGTTGGAGTCGTTAGTATCAATGTTGTCACATGTGAAATGCACAAACCTGCCCGATACCAGATTTGGCGGTACAACAGCACCAGTCTCAGGATCCATTGCTTCCAGAGTTTTCTTTGCCAAAGCAGTGTCCACCTGCAGGATATTCTTGTAATGTGGGATATGTCCCGCATTGTGAAAAGAGTACAGAGCTCTTTCGATCTTGTCGCTTGGTGCAGGGCACTCCCAAGCCCAATGTGCTCCCTCTGGATCTTTTTCTATTACTGCTGTTGCATAGATACATATTTTAATTGAAAATTTAACATTTTAGTCTACTACACGTAAAAAATGATGATATATGTCGTAATACCGTTGTGCGCTAAAGTTGCATTTGATCCGTCGGCCATATTTCTTTCGTCCGTTGTCAAGGGCAACTTAGGCAAAATTTAGCTCGGCATATTCATGAAATCAATTAAGCATACCATAAACGTCCAAAAATGCTATATGCCATAAGCTCAAGAGAAATGCCTTGGGATGTCTGCTTTCTAGAAAATGGCACCAGTCTAGCAGCAGCTTATTTATTTTGAAGATTTGCTTTCATTTTACACGTTTGGCATTCAACCTTTACGCTCCATAAAGACAAAAGACAAGTCAGTTTTGTGGAAAGTGATATCTCTCTTTTCACAAATTGGACTTACTGTCTTTTGCCGTCAAAAAAGCAGCCATTGGCTCGGGATTTCACTCATTCGCCGCGAGCCGCATCGGGATACGCGACATAAAGCCGCGTGTCCGGATGCGGTTCGCCGCCAATGAGTTAATTAAGTATCATGTATTTACTGACAGCTGACAGCGTTCAGATGTGACCGACTGTAATATTTTCGATATTCATCCCGTGGGAGTATTGTGTGTACACAGTGTGCGTAGGAAACTGTTCACGGTTCAGTTACTTGCGCTGACGTAGGCGGAACGAGAACCAGGCGTTCTGACCAGTCGGACCAAAGCATATTGTGAAAAGCGAGATTTGCATTGTAATATAATGAGGATCTTGCTTTTCACACACACACACACACACACACACACACACACACACACACACACACACACACACACACACACACACACACACACACACACACACACACACACACAGACAAAGCGGACTTACTCCAAGTCAGCTATGTCCTGATCGCACACTTTTTTTTATAAGCGTCCAGTCCTGTGATTTCTGCACGTTTCCACCAAATCCTACGTTTACACAACTCACCCACACACCCACAACACCATCACAAAGTAAATAAACCACTGACGCACATACACCTACCTACCGACACCCATTCACCTAACCATACATCCAACTTAACAACATAGTAGCAAAACCGACGCACGATCGACCAGTCAGCCAGCCCACCAAGCAGGCAACAAACCAACCAGACAACACCCGTCCCCTCCCCCTTCCCAATCAAAAATTGATAATGAAAAATAAAACACATTTGACAGTAAATTAAGACTAGTTCGAGATGATGATAACGATGCTGATGATGATGTTTGTGATGGCTGACGACGACAGTGTGTCAGCTGGTTTGTGATTTTGGACCTTATGGCTTCAAGCCGTAAGGTCCAAAATCTCAGACCAGCACAACTATAAAAAATATGAATGTCATAACCTACCCACAGCAATGAAAACTCTGTTGGCGGTGCGGACACTTTTGGAGAACGTCCTGCTTAGGGAATGTCCCGATATTCTTGCCGACATCCCACTTCTGACACTCACTGTGCTGTGTCTCTTCCGCGGTATCAAACGGTTTGAAGTTGACGGTTCGGGAATCGTGACACTCACGGTGCTGTGTCTATTTGGCGGTATCAAACGGTTTGAAGTTGACAGTTCGGGAACCGTGCCATTTGAAGACCCGTGCAATAACGGAATGGCCAGAGTGCCAGTATTGGTATCTCTTATATCTGATGAAGTTGACGATTCTGAAGCTCTGCCATTTGAAGACGAGTGCAGTGTGGGAATTGAGAGAGTGTTGTTTTTTCTAGTATCTAAAAATCGGGCAGAGTCTCGTTTGTGTTGCTTGTTTTCCGAAGGCATAGTTTGGTTTGGGCTGTGTGATTTTGGAGTTTGCTTTTGATTTTGGTCCATATTCATGTCCGTGATGATTTCCAAACTTTCCACATCATCAGACAAATCCTGTGCACTACATACAGCGATTTCAGTTTTCACTACACTGCCCACTATATCGTCAGAATTGTCTACTAGTGTACATACTGTACTTTTGGTGTCTGACCTTGTCGTCAATGTTTTGTCAGAGTTTTTCTTCACAATACATGCAGTGTTGTTGTTATTCAGTTTTCTTTTATCTGTATCATTAGACGTTTGTTCTTTGCTATGTAGTGTGAGTGTGGTCCTCGGGCGTCTGTTTCGCAAATCGTCAGAGTTTTCCGGTAGATTACAAACACTACCTCCGTTCTTTAACGTATGGTTATTCTGTGGTGCACACTCTCGACGTGTATCTACTTTTGAAGGTCCGTTCCGCGGATCTCGAAATCCACTTTTTACAGTGACCACAGAATTTTCGTTCCGTCGGTCAGAAAGTCCACTTTTTGCAGCAAAAACAGAATTAGTTTCGTTCTGCTGCTCACTGAACACACTTTTTACAGCAACCACAGAATTTCCAGCATTGTGGTTGCTGTAAAAAGTGGAATTCGGGACCCTCGTAGATGCAGTGCGTGTCTCTCGTACACAAACTGTGCCACAATTCGTGTGATTGTTGTTAGGCTGCAGGGCGTTTTCTGTGATCTTTATTGAAGACTTCCTGACATGTCCGTGTACATTTCCGGGACAAGTTCCAGGAGATCCGCTATGAGGGTCAGCATTTTCTCGGGCAGCCAAAGAACCCAGGAGATGCGACTGAGTGGCTTCAATCTTGGCGATATGACGTTTAGCGATCTGCACAATCCTGATGTAAGCAATCAGCATGACGACAAAGGGCAAGGTCAGGCCGCACAGCATCAGGAAGATGGCAAACCCAACCTGCACAAAAATATTACAAGCTGTGGGTCAGTGTGTGCAACAAACAAACAAACAAACAAACAAACAAACAAACAAACAAACAAACAAACAAACAAACAGAAAAAATATAAATACCAACAAACACAAAAACCAAACATTCTTGGGTTCGTCAAGATACAATAAACATGATACAAAACCACAATTATGTCCAACAAAAGTAAGACTGATGTTTCTGTGTGTCTTACTTTCACCTAGCATAAAATGTACTTGGAGTACAGGTGAGCGTCATCATATCACCATACCTGGGAGTACAGGTGAGCTTCATCATATCACCATACCTGGGAGTATAGGTGAGCTTCATCATATCACCATACCTGGGAGTACAGGTGAGCTTCATCGTATCACCATACCTGGGAGTACAGGTGATCTTCATCATATCACCATACCTGGGAGTACAGGTGAGCTTCATCACATCACCATACCTGGGAGCTATAAAGTCAAACCGGCCGTGTTATCGGCGTGCGCATTGTGTTCGGCATCCTGTCTCGAAAGACAATGGAGTATGCGCTTGCTGGGTCAGTCACTGGAGTGACCTCTCCAGTGCGCAAGCCTGGGCGAAGTGTATGGAGATCCTGGAATGCCCAGTCGTCAAGATCCCCCTCTCGGCCTCGCTGATGTATCCAAAGGAATGCAAAGCAGTACATTTGGCACCAGTTTGGCTGCAGGAGCTGCCAGAACAGTGCGTGAATACAGGCAGCTGTCTGCCTTCGGGGCTCCACTCCTGATTTGAAGGGTTTACTCCCCCACATTTGGCCGTTGGATCCAACCTGATCTCCTCCGTCCTCTAGCCGTTGGCTGTCAGAAACAGCTCATCCGCCTAGTGGTGCAATGTGAACACCACCCCCTCACGTGGTTTAGCCCACCAGCTGAGGTGGTTTGCCAGGGTGTGGCGCTTGGAGCCAGCACGTGAGAGATTAAGGAGATGGATGAGGACCAGTGATGCCCGTCCGTCCTATGTAGGACGCAGCTGCCGAACAGCAAAGGTACTACCTCTATCCAGAGCCCCCTACACCCCATTAATGTGATGCTAATCTGACATAGTTTGTGAAGAGAAAAGAAACCCACCAAGAAAGCAAAAAGTCATGTGGCCGACGTCAGCCTTAGCTGGCCCGCGCACGGCTGTGCGCGGGCCAGCTAAGGCTGTCGTCGGCAACGTTTTCTTATCGAGTATGGACCCTGGGAACCTTAGACCGCATCGCGTTATATCCAGTCTTGTGATATTCTGATGCGTGTAATACTAGTTCTGACCAGTAATGTGTCTAATACGTGTTTGTGGTACGTGTGTGCTCGCGTCTCATTTCTTGTGTATTCATGTTCATTACAGTCATCATTACCTCAGTGACCCAGACAGGATTGCAAATTGGGACTGTCTGGGGCTGAAATCTGTACTGGCCCCATCCGATGAGCGGCAGTCCAGCTACCAGGAAGCAGAAGGTCCAGATGGCTATCAGCAGAATCACCAGCCGTGCTGGCGTCACCTCATTTGGATATCTAAAAGAAAATGAGTGAAAGTGTTTCTAACTGCTAGGGTAGATTGACGACAAATGTTCAAATGTGCAAACGTCCAAAATCCCAATGTCCAAAGTCCAAATGTCCAAGTCCGATTGTTGAAAAGTCAAAAAGTCCGTAAAAGACCGCATAAATGTTATTGCCTCAAAGTCCAGATGTCCAAAAGTCAAAATTCCAAAAGTCCACAGGCAAAAGTCGAGAAATGGGTTTAAGATGTCAGTGTTTCCTGGTATGGATAATTTTTACACTTAAATAATCCCCCCCCCCCCCCAAAAAAAAAAAAAAAAAAAAAAAAAAAATCCCAACAAACCATCGAGGTCCATATTACTGGGGTGCGTGGGCCTTATTGTCTAACACAAGCCGGTGAAGTCATGTTAACATTCTTTCTCACGACAAAAACGCAACTACGCAGCAAAAGAAAATAATCAAGGAAAAAACAAACCCCAACACAATATAATAATAATAATAATGAGTATTTATATAGCGCTTAATCTTAATCAATAGCTCTAAGCGCTTTACAATCTGTACACAATAATAAAAATACAATGATATATGCACATAACAAACAAAACACATTACCCGAACACACCACTTTTACAATAAACTAAACAACAATGCACACATAATAATTTATATTCTAATTAACATTCAATCTAAACAAAATATTATGTGTGCTGGTCTGTGATTTTGGACCTCACGGCTTAAACTTTAAGGTCCAAAATCACAGATCAGCGCACTTCAGTGCCCTGTTTACCTGAATGGGTAGGCGAGGATAAGGTATCTATCCACAGCGATGGCGGACAGGGACAGTATGGAGCAGACCATCAGAGTCACGGTGAAGAACGCCGTACCCACACACAGGAACCTGGGCATTGGCCACGCTAGACTGGCTGTAGACACCATCCACATGGGTAACACCAGCACGCCGACCTGAATACACAGAGACAGGTTCATAAGAAATGGCGATGAAGTGTTGAAACTAGAACAGAACTGTCTTAGTAGGTCCACTGTGTCTGAGATGGACGGATGGACCTGCTTCCGGACACTAGCATCAACATGTACACGACACACCACTCCTACCCATATCATAACAAACCAACCCTACTCAAATCTTTCTGTGATCACCGAAGAAGAAAACAGTAACAAGAAACCAACAACAACACCAACAACAACAAACGAACAACAACAACAACAACAACAACAACAACAAAAACATAAACAAAAAGAACAAGAAATAGAAACCTCCAAGAAACTAGCAAACAAAAGAAAACGAACCAACCCAACCCAAACCAACCCAAACCAAACCAAACCAACCCAACCCAACCCAACCTAACCCAACCCAACCCAGCCCAACCCAACCCAACCCAGCCCAGCCCAGCCCAGTCCAACCGAACCCAACCAACCAAATTTAATCCAACCCAAACAACCAATAAACAAGCAAACAAACACTCGACTCACCAACCTTAAATCGTCTGTTTGTCTAAATTGAAACCAAACGAATTAAAAAAAAAGCATTAAATTCAATTCATTCAATAAATCTTTATTATCACTCTGGGGTGACATCTGAAGCATAATTAAATGAAGTCTATAATTAAATAATGACAAAATATAAAAGTATAAAATATGAAATATTACAGTAAAATGGCCAAACATACTGAAACATAATTAAACCCGTAAACACTTTGTAGAATTGTGCATATCTGCCTGTGTGCTGGTCTGTGATTTTGGACCTTTGAATAGCCGTAAGGTCCAAAATCACAGACCAGCTCACGCGTTCATCCGGCCTGACTACAGTACTTACCAGCAGGTCAGCAGCGGCCAAGTTTATGAGCAGAAGCGAAGAGGCGCTGGCAATGGCGCCTTTCCTCGTCTTGACAACAGCGTAGATCATCAGCCCGTTGCCAAAGAGACACATCACCACCAATATCCCGATGGCGAACACCTGGGACGCCAGTCCTACAGGCGTGGTAAAGTCGTCGGCGTCGTCGCTGGTGTGGCAGTAGACGCCGTCGTCGACGGTGACATTGTCTCGACACTCCATGAGCTACTGGGTCACCGCTGTGGGCGTCCAGAATTTAGAATGTGTCTGAATCAGGCTGTCGTGTATGCAGTGCTGGCGAACTTCGTTTGCCTGAGGCGCACATGTATAAATGGGGTCAGCAAGAGGCAAAGATTCTCATGAGCCCCCGCTGTCGCGGGGGCTCATGAGGATCTATGCCTCTTGCATTTACTCACACACCAGATAGGTCAGGCTAGCGCTGGTAGAACTGTACGCATACCAAGGGGACTTACTCTCAGCGCTGGACAGACAAACAGTCAAACGCTCTCCTTATTTAAATCACTTCTCAAAACCCACCTCTACAACGCTGCCTTTCACTAGTTCATTGCCCCAGCCATGCACAATTAATCACCGCTGTCACGTGTGTGTGTGTGTGTGTGTGTGTGTGTGTGTGTGTGTGTGTGTGTGTGTGTGTGTGTGTGTGTGTGTGTGTGCATATGTTGTGTGTGAGTGTGTGCGTGTTATTTGTTAGCCTTTTCATTGTATCAGCGCTTAGAGCTACTTTTAGAATAGGCACTTAACAAATCTCCTTAATTATTATTATTATTATTATTATTATTATTATTATTATCCCCTACCAGCACCTATATATAGGGATGTATATGATCGTCTTGTTCCATACCTGCGTATTTTTTTGTGGGCTGGCGATTGGGTGCCTGATAGGAGGGGGCAGGGGATCTAACTGTTTGTCTGTCCAGCGCTGAGTAATTCCCCTTGGTATGTGTACTCTTGCATTTAGTTGTGACTTGTGATTACGACACGCCATTGCTAACTTGCATCAGTAAGAGAGAGATCATTAGACATGTATCAGTAACATACAGTATCCCTAAGCGGCGGCAGGCTTACAAAGCTCCAGCTTCCATCCCTGCGGTGCCAATAGCATCTTTATCTGAAAATACAGCGTTTATAGAAGACACCACACCAATACCAACAGGTGTTCAAGCTTATGATATAGAAGACACCACACCAATACCAACAGGTGTTCAAGCTTATGATATAGAAGGCACCACACCAATACCAACAGGTGTTCAAGCTAATGATATAGAAGGCACCACACCAATACCAACAGGTGTTCAAGCTTATGATATAGAAGACACCACACCAATACTGACAGGTGTTAAAGCTTACGATATTGAAGACACCACACCAATACCGACAGGTGTTCAAGCTTATGATATAGAAGACACCACACCAATACCAACAGGTGTTCAAGCTTATGATATAGAAGACACCAAACCAATACCAACAGGTGTTTAAGCTTATGAAGACACCACACCAATACCAACAGGTGTCCAAGCATATGATATAGAAGACACCACACCAATACCGACAGGTGTTCAAGCTTATGATATAGAAGACACCACACCAATACCAACAGGTGTTCAAGCTTATGATATAGAAGACACCACACCAATACCCACAGGTGTTCAAGCTTATGATAACAGAAGACACCACACCAATACCGACAGGTGTTTAAGCTTATGATATAGAAGACACCACACCAATACCAACAGGTGTTCAAGCTTATGATGATAAATTGTAATCAGGTCCTGATAAAAGGACAACACTTCATGTTGAAAAAGCTCTTGGTAACAGAGACAACTGTGAACA
Source organism: Semisulcospira habei (assembly GCA_036245525.1). NCBI lineage: Eukaryota > Metazoa > Mollusca > Gastropoda > Semisulcospiridae > Semisulcospira > Semisulcospira habei. Next base: position 185,842,389 of record BTPG01000005.1, read on the forward strand.
CACTGATATCCAATGGACTCTTGATACTCGAAGGAGATGAAGACTCAGGTATTTCACGGAGTACTCTGAACGTGCAAAGAGACACAAAAAACAAACAAACAAACAAACAAACACAACAAACAGATTAATAAATAAACATAAACGTTCAAAGAGAAAGCATACCATCTCTCCTAAATGAAAATGGTGCAGCCCACACGAAGAGTGAAAGTATTATTTGTGGCATGAATCTTCGCAATAGCCTTAGAGCACATGTGGAGTTGTCCACTTTCAAAGATTTTTAACAATTAAAAATAAATATATAAATGTAATCCGAAGAGACTGTTATTCTTGTCACAAGTTATTCGAGCTTACTTTTATTCAGGGTTACCTCCTGCATTTTGCGCGCATGGCAGTCGAGTCTAGTTTTGGTCTGGATTGCGCACAGCCGTTCGTGTGACAGATGCTGATCCTGCGACTGATCCGATGTTGCTGATCGAAGATATTGGTCGCCGAGAGAATGATATCCTTTGCTCCACCCGGCCCATTGTGCTCTGTAGCCAGCTTTGGCCTGCCTCGGGGAGTCTTGACTACCGCACGACTAAATTCACTTGCAATTGTGTGCAGTTGACGAAGCCCTGCGGCCAACTATTTGGCATCTGCAAGTGGCATAGATCCTCTTGAGCCCCTGCAATTGCAGGGGCTCATGAGGATCTATACCTCTTGCCTGCAAGGGTCATGAGGATCTAGTCCTCATTTGGTCAAGTAATATTTGGTCGTTTGCTTGTTTTGCTTTTTTCCCCAGCAGAGAAGAGCAGGAGAGGTGGGGGAGAGAGGAGGGGGGGGGGAGAGATGGTTGGGGGGGGGGGGGAGTGGGTAGGGGGGGGGATCCGGGGTCCGCTGCAAGAGGAGTAGATCCTCACGAGCCACAGCAACTGCAGGGGCTCATGAGGATCTCCTGATGTCTCCTGTGGTCAAGCCCTGTCAGATTTTGGCATTTACATTTGTGTTTCTTAGCAGCACAGAAGGAGGTGGGACGGAGAGGGTTTGGAGGTGCCCGTGTATGCAGCAGACAGGTTGTCCCCCATGCCGACTGAGGTCTCTCTGTGCAATGTCAAACGGGTCGATAACTGTGTTTTGTGCCCATGGAAATGAGTGACAATGTAACGTGTCAACTGATTCAGCAACTTCTTTTTTTTTTTCATTTTTGCGTCCGTTTTGTCATTAAATGTTTCTTCTTTCGGTTGCAAAGCAAGTAAATTAGCCTTTATGGAGCAAATTACTGTGTTTACTAGAACAAACAAACAAACAAACAACTCAAAAAACAAACGAACAAACAAACAAACAAACCAACAAACAAACAAATAAAACTAGCACAGAAGCAAGCGGCAAGGACGCAAAAGGCAAACAAGTAACTTGCGAGAGCAAAGAGCAGTCACTGAAACCAGAAAAACAAGTAACTTGCGAGAGCAATGAGCAGTCACTGAAACCAGAAAACAAGCGAACAGGTAAGCAAGCAAGTCAACCCGTCAATTATAGCAACCCGCAACCGATCAAGCAACAAACAAAACAAAACAAAAAGAGGGAAATTATCATTGCAAATGGATAGAATAGGGAACAGAATAGAATAATAGGAAAGGGGTTTGAACAAACTGAAACAACTTGGAAATCATGAGTTTCAGAACTGACTTGATACAGTTGTATAGTGACAAATGAGTCCGGCACTGAGGCCATATTAACCCATTTAGCCCCGAGTCCCTACAGCAAGACCCCTGAGATTGATTGACCGCCATGCTGACTTGACTGAAAATTCAAGGGTAGTCAGCCAGATTAGCTTGGCGCCTGAAGGCGCCAAGCTAATCTGGCACTACCCTTGAATTATCATGGTCAATCCGTCTCCTGCAACTGATTCAACTGATTCATTACTGAGTCAACACCTGCAAAATTTGATAAAGTTGATGGGACCTTGGGGCTAAAAGGGTTAGATACTGCCTGACATGCCACTGACTGACTTAAAGTGAATTCGATTAAAATCCATTTTAGGCTCTTTTTTTTAAGTCGGTCAAGTGTCGATGCTTGTGGTCTAAGTTTTTTTTTTTTTTTTTTTTTTTTTTTTTTTACTTCTGTGGTTTTACTCCAGTAAACCGGCTACTGAGTCAACATAAATTTTTCTGTGCGTTTGCCAGTTACGTTATGTAACATAGTGAACTGAACTGTGTGTCTGATCTGTACTCATCATCAATATAATTATTATGTATGTCACAGCGATCTATACTCACTATACTGTACTTAGCAGGGGCGGATTTTGCCATTGTTGAGGGGGTGTGCACTCTTCCCTGAAACCATTAATCACCCGTGCGAAGTGGCGAAGCCGGCCACAAGCGCGAGCCTGCGAAGCAGGCGCCGGAGTGAACTAGGGGGGTCCGGGGGCATGCCCCCCCCCCCACCCCCCGGTGAAATTGAAAATAATGGTTAAAATCTGTGCAATCTGGTGCATTCAGGGGTGTGTGCACGTGCACAAGTGCACACCCCCAAAATCCGCTCCTGCTTAGTTACATTGGCTTGTTGGCCGTTGTACTCTTCACGGACTCGAGTCAGTCACTGATGCTGCACCTGACCGCTGGGTGTATTTTATTTGATTATTATAGTTCTGATTATTATAATTATGATCAGTATTATTGATGTCGGATTAGAATGATTTTTGTTTGTTTGGTGTTACTAGGATTGAATGGGCCATGTCGTTTGAGTTGTTATGTTCAGTATAGCATCAGTTCTCAGTCCCTGGCGCGGGCCGGCAGGCCCGCGGCGGCGGTGCCGCCTCAGTGTAGGCTGCATGAGTCTTGGAGCAGATTGATTAGTGTGCGCTCTTTAATATTTATAGTGTTCATTCTTAATTGTATTCTGTAGATTGTTCTGGCTTTGATTCTTTTGAATTATTTGGTTTTGTAAATATTTATTGTCAATGTTATCGATTCATTAGTTTCAAGTGTCATGAGTTTACCGGGCTACACTGAGAAAAGTGAATGTTATATTTATTTATATCAGTTATATTTATGTGGTGTTAATATGTATTTCGATGTTTATTTATATATATATTGATTTGTCTTTCTCAGGGTTTGCTTAATAAACGAAAGGAACCCTTACTGTGACTTTTCGCCTGTTACAGTTAGGTTCGTGTTGATAGCCAGTAGACGTTTTTGATAACGCCGAGGCGTCATGTGACATTGACAAGAGCAAGATGGCGGACGTTTGTTTTGGTTGTGGAGGATGAGTGTGGTAAGATTGCCTGACTGTTAAGCTTAGGTCATGACAGCGTGGATTCAACAAGAAATATGTCAACTGCTGGAGTAAGGAGATGCAGTCAGACGTCTGCCGACAGGAATGAATCATTGTCAGACGATGTTCTTTCCTTGGACTCATGGTCGGAAAAACTGGAACCCAGCACAGAATGGCCGGTAGATTTCGGCTTACCGGAGTTTTCAGATTCGCACCGAGCTCGTATGTCATCTTTTGATGACAGGACGGGTATGAGGCAACAAACAGGAATGTCGCGTCCGCGATCTGAAGTCAGGGTTGAAAGGACGGTCCCGCTTCGATCGGAAGCACCGAGAAATCGAGCTCCGAGTCACAGGTTAGACGCAATTCCAACAGTGTCCGCTACAGTTCGCGATCAGGACTGGGTGTCCGGTTCAGCACCAAGCCCCGTTGAGTCACAGCTTGGACCCTCACAGTCACATCTTGGACTCTCACAGTCACATGTACGTCATTGGAATCAGTTGGACTATCAATCACAAAAGCAGTCCTTGTCACCAAAACGGATACCCGAGAGTGGAACACACCAGTTTCAGTATTCGCCGCACCTACAGCCACGGTATCAATCTTCACAGCATCAAATGTTACAGCAGCAACATCCCCATGGAGTGAGGCATATGTTCCGACATGGTCACGGGCATGGCCATCGGTAAGAATTCCTACATAGTGAATTGTTTGTGTGTGTGTTAAATCCACTTTCACCACTTCACCTCAGACCAACATGAACAATAGTTAACCCAGTTAGCCCTGATGCACTACAGCAGATGGATTGATGATGATGATTCAAGGGTAGTGCTAGATTAGTTTTGCACCATCTGCTGCCAAGCTAATCTGGCACTACCCTTGAATTATTATGGTCAGTTTGTCTCCTGCAACGGGTATTGTTGGCATGACGACCTATTTGTACATTGTGTGAGGTCAACTATGTATTACATTACAAGAATAAATACCTTAACCCATTTCATCCTGATACACTATTGCTTGAAGTAAGTTTGACTAGGCTAGTTCAAGGTGGTGCCAGAATAGCTTGGTGCCTGAGGCACCAAGCTATTCTGGCACCACCCTTGAACTGAAATGGTTGATCTGTCTCAGAATCTTTAAAGGTCCGGGTTCAGCAATTAGTCAGTAGAGGACATCGAAAAAAAAATTTCAAAGTCCCTACCTGACACAGAAAGTGCAACCCTGATAGGGCCCCGTGTGATAGGATCCCCGAGCACGCACGTTACTATAGCTGCTGTAGAGTGTCAGACGTCCTTGACGGCTGTCACAGTTCACGAAAACAGGTATACACCATCCAGCTGCCTAAGGTCACTTCCAGTTGCATCTGTCCGTGCGCGGTAACATCCAATTCCCGTGCAACTACGACTGAAAAATATCCAACTTTCATTTTGCCGCACTGGTGAAGCCTGCACGGCCGCCGAGCCGCGACGTCCAGAGCGTCCAAAAAAGGTCCAGCGAATGGTGGCGGTAAGTCCAACATGATATGGTGTGGTCTTTTCACTTTTTGTGGTACAAATATTACTTTTGTTGGTAAGTATATTTCCAACAACAACAAACACCTATGCGCGTGTAGCTGACGTCGTGTTTACAAAGGGAAGGTACTCGTAAATATGTATTATCAGGGGACACCACTCTAATGACCACTTCCTTGTCAACAACAAGAAGCCCTAGCGATCGTAATGTTATGTGTGGTCTGGTGTACAGGACACTAATTTCGGGGGAAATGATGACTGAGGAAATAACAGCAGACGACAGTGGTGAGAAGTAGGCAGAATACATCGATGAACAAGACGAAGAATAGATTGGAAATCTTAGCCTCACTGTTCGTCTCTTCTGTAGTTACTATATATATACGTCACTATAGTAACAGCCTGAAACTTTGTTTTTAAATATTCTCTCCTTTATAAATAAGTGTAATAGTTTCTGGGCAATTTTCTATTACACATATTTGTGTTATATACATAATGAAATATGCGATATATTCTGAGCTCTGGTCTGATGTACATTTAGAAGTTTCCACTTTTAGTTGCGATTTGTTTTGGGGGTTCGTGGTGGTTGTTTTTGTGTAAATATCTTCAGAACGCCACGCCATTTTCTAGTACAAGACCCGTGTGTGCATTACATAACTATACAAATACCAGTCATTTGATTCTTTTTCAGTGCCACACCAAATGAGCTCACAGAGCAGCAAGCAGCTATTATTTCTGTGGATACATTTGTGAAGCTAGTACAAAGTGAAGGTGCATCAGTAATGGAACAACGCCCAATCTCATCACAATACATAACAGATAATCGCAGTGGCAAGGTAAGTTGTGAACCTAAAATGTGTGTGTGTGTGTGTGTGTGTGTGTGTGTGTGTGTGTGTGTGTGTGTGTATGCTTGGGACAAAATGTACAGCTGGCTTATATTTAGAACAAAATATACAGCTGTCTGAATACTTGGTTTGAGTACTGACAATTCTGCCAGCGCTAGCCTCACCTATCTGGTTTGTGAGTAGCTGTCTGAATAGAATTAAATATACAGCTGTCTGAATAAAAAACAAAATATACCTGCAGTTGTCTGAACACAGACAAAATGTTCAGCTGTCTGAATGAAAACAAATGTACAGCTGCTCGCTGTATGAAAACAACATCAGCAATTGTCTGGATGAGAATATAATCAACAGGTCTAGGTAAGGATAAAATATACCACTATAATCAACCTAAAATATATTTGTTCACAAAATAACAGCACATTTCAGTGTGATGAAATAGAGCAATACATGTATGTGCATAATTCATTATGAAACTCACAATCAGGTATATAAGTGGTCTATTGTAAGTTGGCTTGCCACTGATACAATGTATTTCTCATATTTTCCTGAAACCACAAGCTTATAAACAGGAGAAATATGAGTGACAAAAACTTATAATATCATTCTTGTATACCAAAATATTTTATTGCTAGTTTTTCTGTGAATCATGTAAATACATGTATGTATATATTGCTCCATATCATAACACTCAAATGTGCTGCTATTTTGTGACTAAGCCATTTTTAGAAAGCCACACGCACATGCGTATGTGCACACATGCCTATTTTCTGTATTTATTTCTTTTTCAACAGGTTTTGTCCATCCATTACTGTGTTTATGGTTTGTTTCTAGACAGCAGGGCTGTCACAAGGTCAGGTGACTTGAAACTGGTGAATGCACAGCATGGCATCGAGTTTCTGAAGACAGCAAGACCTGTCCGATAAGTTGTCACCGACAGAGTTCTACTGTAATCTCCTGCTACTTTCAGGTAATTATCAGTTTGGTGGCATTTGATTTTGAAGTATGGTACACCCGTGCGCTTGCACAAAATCATTTTTGTTTGTAAAAGTGTTATCGCATCACACATAAAGTAGCTTATAGTGTCCTGGAAATATTGCTGTCACAACACTAAGTTATGATTTACATATGACTGCTACCTCCACACTGTAAGTATATTTACAAGTTGACAGTAAACATTATTATCATGGTGCCATGGTGGTTTTTCTCCCAAGTCTTCATAACAGCTAGTGCTAGCTACCGGTCAGTTTGCCACTCTGTAATGCATGTATCTTTTTTCCAGTATGAAATAGATTTGTATATTATTACTGACTTGATCGCAGCCACTGAAATATCTGGATCATTACTTTGATGTGTGGCACAAAGGCAAGCGAATTGCATAAAAGGTTTGAGTTGAGCTGTGTGTTTACATGGAGGATTATATCCTTGAGTGTATGCAGAACAAAAACACACGAAACTGTCCTGTCATCGAAATAACCTACTCAGTATAAACTGCTGCTGGTACATTTTCACTTTTGTGCTTTTTTTACTTTCAGGTTTTGCTTTATCTATTATATTGGCCATCTGTTTTCAGTTTCTTTGCTGCTGCCAAAGGCTAAACACCACTTGAAACAAGGGATAAAGCCTGTTATCAACCATCACCACACATTACGAGTGTCCTTGCCAGGCATGATCAAGGTATCATGTCTTATTTATGCACTTATTTTGACTTAGAGTTTAGATATGTTTCAGTCTCATCATTGAGTGTTTTGAGTGTTAGTCAAGGGGATATATCTATGTGGCTGAAAATGAAATGGCCCCCCCAAAAACTTTCATTGGCTACAAAGGCTACACAATGCGCAACAGGCTTACCATCCTTGACTTCAACCACCAAGTATGCAAGCAGTATACCAAGATTAGCAACAGGCACTCTGTGGCATACCAGGTAGCACAGCAGAAATATGCATAGTACATGTATGTTACACACTTGTGCAATTTCTGGTACAAGTGCAGTATTGTACATGTCATTTTCAGTATCATTACAGTACATGTATTTGTAGAAATATACTATTTAGGATTGTGACACTGACCATGAAAACTAATTCTTTCTTATGGCAAGTCAGGTGCAGAATTCCTGTTCATGTGCACTGTTTACAGTATGTAGTTATAACAAGGATGAAAAATGAAAGCAGACATGTATGCAATTTATGAAGAAGAATGTCCAAATATATTGAAAACAAAAAATGTCCAACATTTTGCTTTTACATTCAACTTTAATACTTTCTTGTATAGAGAGTACAAAGTGCACAATATGGAGTATATATTACATGCATGTGTCCATTTATTCATGTCCCAACTACTTGTACAAACAGATGTAAACAATCTCCATGACAGAAAGTAAATTTTAAAAGTTAATGAAAATGTTCTCTTCATTCTGTTTTTTCTCATCAAGGAATGTGCTCCGTGGCCTTGTATCCCCAATGCCTCACTGATGAGAAGCTCTCCAGTTTGTTACATTACCTACGCAGTACAGATGACAAGATTGAGCGACGAGTGGATGTGGTTTTTCAGCAGAAGTAAAGACTTGGAGGTTGGTTTCACACACATACACAACCAGATAGTGCCCTCAGGTAGTTTAGATTGGGGCTTAGAAACTGCCATCTGATTATGGCCACCTGACAAGAGCAACAGTGTTTGCTGTTGCCAAGCCCCATATGGCTCTCATGCCACAACTGAAAAAAATCTGTATGTAGAGTGTTGGTGATGTTTGATTGCTATTATAATGTGGGAATTTTATTTGCAAATGTGATGCTATAATTTTTGACGCTGCAAAATTTGACTTCGGTCTGCTTCTTACAAATATCTAGAAAAGTTGGTTCTTCTGTTAACTCGATCAGCTGGATCAAATTCAGTAGTTCTTGTTGTCCATTATTATTAGATGATTCCCACACAAACAGTAGGCCGGATTGTCTTCACTGGTCACGCGCTGATAAGGTGTCGCCTCTACTCCCACATTCGATATGGTCACCAGGGGCTGCTCATCGGTTGAGTGCATCTTTAGTCTCCCCCAGGGAAAAGTTGGTTATGTTGGCCTGAAAACATATTCATATAATATCATGTTACCAAGCAGCATTGCAAAGCTACAATGTCTTTTATTATTAGAACAAAACTGTATAAATCGTTTGACCATCACCGAGACAAAGAAATTGTTTGTAAAAGTTATTTTGCAAATCTGTCTTGTATGGAGTTTATTGATTACACTGGCTGTGATTGATTCATTACGGTTGGTTTCATGTTGAGTAGATTATACTGGCTGATACCCGGTAGCCAAGTAAACTCATCTAGAACAGTGTTTGCAGTACATCTTCACATGTACTAACTGACCTTTGTTCTTGTCTTGCAGCTGCCTGCTGAGAGCAAGTTGGGGCACACTGCACTGCATCAGGCTGTTTGCTGTTCCAAAGTTTCTGTGTGACATTGCTGCTAACGCCTCTGCAGTTTGGTGACATGTTTGACACTGGCCAGTCTGTTGTCTCTTCACTGGTTGGACCTGTCCATGAAGGCTGTCTGTCTGCTGTGGAATCATGGCAATATTAGCATTTTGGTGGATAGCAAAATTTAGCATATGATGATAGAACTATATTGCCATATGTAACATTACATTAGGAAATCGTTGCGGTATATATATATATATATATATATATATATATATATATATATATATATATATATATATATATATATATATATATATATATATATATATATATATGCCTGCATGTGTACCCGCCCCCTCCAGCCCCCCCCCCCCCCCCCCCCCCTCTCCCTCACTTACCAAAACACAGTGACCAAGTTTGAATGACAGCATCATAAGCAAAATATACCATGCATATAATTCAATGACATCACTGAAATTGTTTCTTTATAATTAAAATGGTTGTCTCTGTTCTGTTTGTGTTTTTGCCTCATGTATTATTACAGTTATATATGGTGCAGGAAGTAAAAGTGCACATGTATGTTGTTCTGTAGAGAAGAACCCTATGAGGAAAGAACGTTGCTTAGAAATGACAGTTACAACACAATTTATTACTAGATAATATGAATAAAATTGTGTTGTGGCTGTCTTTTCTAAGCGTCTTTCTTTTTTTCGTTGAGTTCGTCTCTGCATTACACACGCTTCGCAGTCACCATTTTGATCTGGACTATGTGGTTCTGTAGGGTACATAGACTACTTGGTCTTGTTGAGGATAGACATACTCATTTCATAAAAAAAATCAGCTGTATTTTTAGGAATTATGACAATCATGGTAATTGTGTTTTATTTATGTATACACTTATTGATGTAAACCTGCCTGTCCCGGATTGGCCTCCGCAGCCACGAAAATGCCTGCAGACGACGTGGGCAAGCCCTATAGAATCTTCGTTCGTGAAGTCAAGCCAAGAGACACTTATTGATGTACTTGACGATTTTGGTAAACTCATAAGAGAAGCCTCACAATGAAAGGCATTTTTAACAGTTTCACTCAGTACAGATATAAACAAATAAGCCATACGTTGAAGTGTATTTGAAAACAATGTTTTTGTCACAAAATGAAGATCAAGTGAGATATACCTCTTGCTGTTGTGAACTGATATATTTCCTTGATATTTATTTTTGCGGGTTGAGTCATTTCAGTTTTCTGATAGAGAACATTGCTATATGGAGTAATCAGAAATAAATCCCACATGGTTTGCTGTCAGTGCAAACATAGATAAACTATGAATGAAATATATTGTGGTTAGAATACCAATTACATAATATATATATATATATCTGTTTCCTAACATTTATTTCATATCTCATAACCATAGCACGAGGTGAAAGAAACCTAATGCTCCAGCCGAAGGGGTGCATGCCTGCATGATGCCAGCTTGCTTTCATCTGCTTCCTAAAGTCAATCGGGCAGGGGGGGGGGGGGGGGGGGGGGGGGGAAGAATTCGCACAACCCCCCAAAAATGGAAAAATTAGTAACATTTAAATTAATTTGGGTCGAGGGCATAAACAGACATAATTATATGGTCTTGTCAAAAAAATGTATACATTATTGGTATGGCGAAGGCCGGAACCATCTGCTGCGGCCCTGTATCTAATTATTTTGAAACTTGCCTCTCGTTTGCTCGTGCACCCTTTAGCTTGTAGTTGGTGTATCGGTGTTTGCTGTCAGGCACCTGCATGAGGTATGCATTGGGCAGGGTGCATTGCGTGTGCATAGACAGCAGTTGGTCTGGGGAGAAAATATTATCACTGAACTCATCAAGTTTGCAGACGGTAATTATCTTTTGTGATACAAAAAAAACAAAAAACAAGATGAGAAGTAAACGACAAAGCAAAATATTACCTAGTGCTTAGATTCTTATAATGGAATCAAATTTTATGTCCGTGTAACACACACGAACAGGCACAATCACATCAATGGGTGACCGTCTTCACTCCTAGAAGCTGATTCAGCTTTTCAAAATCCCGAAAAGCTGAATTTCAGCTGTTTGGTTCAGACAGAACAGGCCTTCAGCCAGCCTGTTCCAAATGCAAACGTCATACATTCTCATGAGCTCCTGCATCCGCAGGAGCTCATGGGAATGTATATCGCTTGCTGGCTATGGATTTATGGGGCATATTTATGTCCCGTTTACATTCATTTCATATTCTCGCACTGTCACCCATGCACATCACATTGTTGCATGATGACCTGTAAATTATCTCCCAGGCTTTTGTGAAAAATAAAATCGTTTTGAGGTGGGCGTTTGCGCGTTGCTTAGCACGGGAGTGCTGTCCCTTACACAAACATTATCTAGTAGCTTCCCTTCGTAAAAATGGCGACTACCATAAAGACTTGTTGTTTGCAAACGCTTTCGAGGAAACCTTGTTTTGGATAAATGCGAGGACATAAGAAATGAGAAGACCACGATATAGCATGTTCGACGTACCGTCACCATTCCCTGGGCCATTTTTGGACGCTGTGGACGTCGCTCAGTGCTTCCCAGTACCGGCCCAGAAGTGAAAGTTGGATAGTCATCTTTCGTTGTTGTTGCACGAGAATTGTGGGTGTTACCGTGTACGGACAGATGCAACTGGAAGTGACCTTTGGCAGCTGAGTGGCGTATACCTGTTTGCATGAACTGTGACAGCCGTCAAGGACGTCTGACACTCTACAGCAGCTATAGTAACGTGAATGTTCGGGGATCCCATCTGATGAGGCCCTGTCAGGGTTGCACTTCAAGTCAGGTAGGGACTTCGAAATTTTTTTTCGCTGTCCTCAACTGACTAATTGCTGAACCAGGACCTTTAATGTAGTCTTCATAGTAGGTACTGGCAGGGCTCGCCGCTGACCATCCGCAGCGGTGCCGCAACACAAATTTTACTCATCTTTGAAACAGCAATTGTACTAATAAAATGCTCGCATACTGCAGTCAAATGCATACCTCAATAAAATTGAGCTATTTCTCTTTCTCAAAAGTGTCTTTCTTTTTATTGGGGGTGCAACCAATGATTTTCAGCGATTTAAAAAAAAAAAACACCTTCAAGCCTGCACGCGCTGTGTTGGCAACTGTACTGCGCGAACCCGCAAGCAACCCCCTCGGGAAAACGACTTGCTACTCTTCCCCATGCAAGCTACACATAAAAAAATAGCACAGGGCCATTGACCGAGTTCAGACCTACACATTGGTAATGTATAAAGAAGTCTAATATTTTCTTAAATTCAGCGTCAAAATGTAATAACTGAAGGGTTATATTATTTTTTTCAGAGGTGGCCACCAACATGCCAGTGGTCACTTTGCACACAGTGACATGGAAACAATCCAACTCAATAATCCAGGGGGCCTGAGTGGGGGTCAACACTGCCGGGGACCATCCCATTCCTCACCTTCTCACCACCACCAGGGAGCTGAGGCCTTCTATGCCAATGGAAGACAGGTGCCTATGGACCAGTTAATCGAGAGGGAGGGGGAGAGAATCAAGACCAAGATGAAGTCCATGTGGAACAACGTCAAATATGGTGCGTTCAGAGTTTACTACTTAACCCTTTGGGTGTCAGCCGTTTTTGTCATGATGATTCCTGCAAGAATCGTCCAGATGAAAAATGCTGATGACACTGACAGCCAAAGGGTTAACTCTTTGGAGACGTGTTTTTTTGGGCTTGGCTATTCCGTGGGAACGCACTTTTTGGGGGTATTGTGAAAAAATTATACAGAGGACAGTTTTTTATGCACAAGAATACTACACATATCAGTAAAAACCGCATTATTTCAACTTTCTAATGATATATTATAAGTTTTATGTACCAAAATTTAAAAAAACGTACCGAAATATTTTTTTTTTGCAATACACCACCAAAATGTATGCAGACTTTTTTCCGCCATTTATTTTGGATCATAGAAACTGCGTGAAAAAACCTTCAGTTGCTCATATAAATTCGAAACTGCTGATAGACAAATTGTTTCTAAATCATATAACAGCAGTTGTTTCCCTTTGACCATATTTACCATCATGGGGGACAAAAAAAGTCGTACGCGCTTATATCGTGTACACGTCGCCAACAACTATGTTTAGGGTGTACGCGCTTAAAGCGTATACGCAGCTTCAAAGTGTCAACCCTCTTGTGCATGCAGCCACCAGTGCCACAAAAACAGTTCTGGTGGCTACATGCACAAGGGGTTGATCCATTTAGCCTTGACACTACAATGTGAATATGGATGAAGGGATTTACACCAAGCTATCCTGGCAGCACCCTTGAACTATCATGGTTGACATGTTTCCTTGCCTCAGCATGTAATCTTTTGAGTCAAATTTTGTGCTTTGTACTGATTTACTGCTTTCCTGCTGAGTTGGTGCTTTTCGACCTAAAGCGAACTGTACATTGTGTTATTATAATATATTGTTAAACCATTCGAGACGTGCCGCCTCTGGATACATGGCCTAAGCCGAGTATCTGGAGGCGGCACATCTCGAATGAGTGAATCCCTTCACTGCCAGCAAAAATGGAACACTACACAACTACTGTAGGTATAGATCCTCATCAGCACCAGCAACTATGGGGGCTGACCACAATCTCCGCCTCTTGCTGAAACCAGTTTCTTTGATGACTGGGGCTCTTTGTTATTTCATTTTCAATGACTTGAAAAACAGTCCACTGGCAGCGAAGGGTTAAGTTCACGGTTCCTTATTTCGCAAACTGTTCACAAATGCATAGAATGGTTGGTGTTCTGTTTTCAGGCTGGACCATTAAGACGAAGACTCACTTCAAGTACGACAGTCCCATTTTCCTCCTGGGAAGGTGCTACCACAGAAGAGCTGAAGGTATTTACTATCTTGTGCATGCAGCTGACACATGACCAGCAATAGATTGCCTGCCTCTTGTGAAGACGGGGAGCGTTGTGTACAGTGACGTACAGTGCAAGTTATTTTGAGTGACCACCCTTGTCGGAGGTCACCCGTCATTTAACCCTTCTCATCCTGATTCACTGTTTTTTCTTTTTCCGTATTTGTCTATTGTCACCTTAGTATCATTTTTTGTACTGAGTGCGTCTGTACTTATTTAGTTATGATTTTTGTTTGCGTTAAATATATATATATATTTTTTGCTTGTCTTCAGTATATCTCATGTTGTAGTATGTTAGCAATGGCAAGTTTGAAAAATGACGTACTTGCATCTGTCAAAACTTCTACCGTTGTATAATAAAGTTTCATCATCATCATCACTATTGCAAGAAATAAATTTAACTATGATAGTTCAAGGATCGTGCCAGAATAGCTTGGCGCCTGAGGCGCAAAGCTATTCTGGCACCACCCTTGAACTAATATGGTTGATCTATCTCTATATCCAACGGTCCTTTTCTTTCCAAGCTTCCAAAGTGTGGAATGGTCTTCCCCATGATATTCGCCATGCACCATCTTTGGCCATTTTCAGGGCTAGATTGAAAACATATTTTTTCAATCTGGCCTTTGAAAGGGATTGATCAAACCTACGTTTTTCCATCAACATGTATATATATGATCAGGCTCTTGACATGTTATGTTTATTATTTTAGTATTGCGTCAGTGTGCATGAATGTTTTTGTACGTTGTCAGTACTTTAGTTAGTTAAATTAGATTATCTAGATGTAAAGCGCTCTGAGCCTTTCTTTGTGGGGATATTGCGCTATAGAAGGGTTATATATTATTATTATGTAGCCTTCATTAGACAGTAACTTGAGTAAGCAAAATTGTAAAAAATTCAGCCTCAGGATGTACTAGGTTAAAGACCATCATTACTCCATTAGCTGTCTGTAGCCACCTAAATTATGTTCTTTAATGACAGGTGACACGTTTTGCCCTTTAAGACTTCTATTGGCGGTAATACTTGTCATTTAATCCTTTGACTGTAAATTTCACATATAATATTAATAACAAATCACCGAGGGGCTCAAGTTTTCCTCTTGTATCCAAAGTTTGTTACATGTATGTGTAACTAAGGGAGATAATTTACGTAGGAGAACTGCCGTTGGTCCCTCTGTAAAAGTGTTGTTATTTTATCTGCCCTTGTAAAGAAAGTCGGCTGTAATTGACATTTTTCATTTTGCCTTTGTTGTAGAAAATGAGCCAGAGCCCCAGGAAATGCAACCTGTTTACCAGCAGCGGTACAAAGTCTCAGCACTCGATGAGTTCCATGCTGATTTCACCAGTCGTCTCTGGTTCACGTACAGGCGAGAGTTCTCACCCATTGGCAGCGCGAAGATGACAACAGACTGCGGATGGGGGTGTATGCTGCGCAGTGGCCAGATGATGTTCGCACAGGCTCTTGTGGCACATTTTTTGCGACGAGGTTTGAAATTTTTGAAACATTTCTTTCGAGATAGACATAGGTATTTATTCACCAAGTAAACGTTACAAGGATTTTTGTGTGACATGGCAACAGTAAAATACATCCTCACTTGTAGGGTTGCACATGCATTCATCATGTCATACACTCAGTTGGCGATCGTCCTGTATACAGCACTAAGGATAGATAAACACAATATTTACACACAAATCAGTCATGATTATGTCACAATCATGGAATCACGTTGTTCCATGGGTGGTGATGAACTGAGGACAGCTTCTGGAAAGAAACTGCATCTGAATCGAGAGGTTCTGGCTATCAAAGCACGAAACTGCCGGCCAGAGGGCAGAAGCTCGAAGAGATGATTGGCTGGGTGTGACAGATCGCGAACGATCTTTCCTGCCTTCCGTTCCGTACACGTTTTGAAAATGGAGGCGACAGATGGAAAGTCCCGATAAGAGAGGTCAAAGCTTGTGCGTGGCGAGCTTGGTGCCACCCATTCAAAGAGCGTATCTGGCACTCCCATGGATCAGCCATAATAGTTAACCCATTAACCTCACAGCTTTGCGTTGAAGGTGTCATCTATCGACTATCTGCCAAATGCATGAGACAGATCGATCGTGATAATTCAAGGGTAGTGCCAGATTGGCCTGGTGCCATCAAGCACTGTTCCCCCATCCACAAAATTGCAGTTGTCCTTTAACAGATGAATACTTAAAAAAAAAATTGATTGGAATTGAATTGAACCTCGCTCTACTCTTGAATCTTGCTGTAATGCGTTGAGTCCAAATGCAAGTCGTACACAGCTCTGCGATTCTGTCTTCTGTTACTTGAAAAAAATAAGACATAAGGTCTCAATGTTTCAAATTATGAAAATCATAATGATATTATTCAAAGGTAGTGCAATATTCACTTGATGCTATCAGGCACCAAGCTAATCTGTCACTACCCTTGAATTACATGTATTATGTTTGATTTCGTCTCCTGTTGTAGTGCGTCAAGGCTAAATACCTAAACCTTTTGACTGTTGGTAGTACTTTTTGTCACGACAATTTCTGTAGGAATCATCATGACAAAGAGCAATACCAACACAAAAAATGCTTCAGAGCCGTAGGGTTGGCACTTATTACTGTATTATCCATCTCCCACAGCTGGTACACAATTGTTATAGACGCCTGCCACAGATGGAAAAGTTATGATTAGG
The DNA here is from genome assembly GCA_036245525.1 of Semisulcospira habei. Lineage (NCBI taxonomy): Eukaryota > Metazoa > Mollusca > Gastropoda > Semisulcospiridae > Semisulcospira > Semisulcospira habei. Next base: position 185,859,007 of record BTPG01000005.1, read on the forward strand.
TGTAAGTCAGCGATATAATCATACAGCAACAACTTATAAGTTCTGTATAGTTGCACCAAACGTCCGATGTAAAAAAAAACAAAGTATATTTGTTTGTTTTTTTATTTATTGACATTTTTTTGTTTATTTATTTATTGATGATTTCATCCATATTTTTATCCAGGGGGAAAATTAGGTGTTCACCTCCAGTGACAGTGCATTGTAAGAGCAACCCTACCTTTTTCAGTTTTATATAAACTTGTTTTTCTTACTTGATCAAACATTTAATTTTTTTAATATTAATGGACTATGGTAAAACTTAATTTGTTTTGTCCAGATTGGAGAGTTTATAGTGAACAGCGACCAGAGGACTTGGCGTTTTACCGTGAAATTATCCGATGGTTTGGTGACTACCCATCCGATAAGATGCCATTTTCCCTTCATCGGCTGGTGGAGCTTGGAACTTCTGTGGGGAAAATGCCCGGAGACTGGTATGGACCCGCCTCAGTGGCACACATTTTCAGGTGAGATTTCTGGTGTTTAACCCCTATAGTCCTGAAAGACTACGACGGGATGTGGATCGACCCTGATATTTCAAGGTTGGTGTCAGAATAGCTTGGCGCCTAGAGACGCCAAGCTATTCTGACACCAACCTTGAAATATCATGGTCGATCTGTCTCCAGAACTGTGATACAGACCTTGGAGGATATCTACACAAAATTGTTAATTTCGTCTTCAGGGCCCCCACCCGGGTCTGCCCTGGGGGACTTGGGTAGGGTTAACTACTTTTTAGTTCCCAGGGTCACCCTGGTCAGCCCCACAGGGTGGGTTTTCCCCTCTATTATGGGGCATGTGTTTCTGTCTACCCTTGGTCCATTCACCTGTATTTTCCTTTTTTAAACTCTCCCTACTGTCTGCGCTGCCTGTAGCTCTTGATATTGGATGTGTGTTGCTAAATGGTCTTAGATGTATTTAGCGTGTTAGACCTGCTGGCGACATACATTCAATATTTTTAGTTTTTTTTTCACAAGCAGTGCAGGCACATCCTTAGAAAGTCTTGTTGCTGTCGGGATGTTAAGCAATGTACAACCAATCGTCCTCAGGGCGTAAGGGGTTAAAATCCTCACCGTCCATATTTACAGTCAGGGAAAGACAACTTTACCTGTATGTAGTCATTAGCCTGTAACGCCCTGACATGCTCAGACAGATGTAAAGCCATGATACGCTATCAGGGCAGATTCGGGTCAACCATGATAGTTCAAGGGTGATGTCAGAATAGCTTGGTGCCTGTAGGGTGATGTCAGAATAGCTTGGTGCCTGTAGACTGTAGACAAAGACTGTCTCAAGAAATCACTTAGTGCCTGCCAAATCGACACCGCCAGTGGTCTTCGCTTGCTGTGGACTTTGACTCCTGGCGCTCCACCATTTACAAGGCAGCCATCTCCTTTGAGGACTCTCGCAGAGCTATCCTTAAGGACAAGCGGCTCAGGAGAAAAAAACAGAGATGCCGCAACTCAGAACCCTGGCCAGACCTTCCCCTGCAGCCACTGCGGTCGAACCTGCCTGTCCCGGATTTGGCCTCCGAAGCCACGAGGAGGCCTGCAGACGTGGGCAACCCCTATAAAATCTTCGTTCGCGAAGTCAAGCCAAGAGAGATTCCAACACCACCATTGAACTATCATGGTCGATATGTGACGAGAGGAAAGTCTGTCTTAAAGGATATCTAAAAAAAGAGTATAATTTCGTCTGATGGAAGTAATGATTTCTGGTGACAAAGCTGATAGATTCAAGGAAAAGAGATTAGATTAAGGAAGTATCTGCACCTTTATTTAACTTTTCTTGATTACCTCCCCTTGACTGTCATGTGGCAGTTTAGACTTGGTTTGTCTGTCCTCAATTTTTCCCAGTCTGTAAATGTCTATTTTATTGGTATGTGTTACTTTATGATTTTGGATCTTAAGGCTGGAAACCATAAGGCCCAAAATCACAGGCCGACACATTTGTGTATGTTTAATGCATGGGTGGGACTTTTCCGGATACAGCTGGATTTCCGGATTAAAAAAAAAAAAATCTCTTAAAAAGTGCCCCAAGACCCTCGCTTCAGGATTCAACTTTTTTTTCGGTCCCACCCATGTTAATGTATCCACTGTGATTGTCTTCTAGTTTGCAACCACTGATGATCAGTAGCAAATTGGTGGAGACAACCAGTGCGCAGTGCATGTACGTTACACTTGCTTGTATTTGTCATCACAGAGACGCTCTGGACAAAGCACACAGGTCTCTGCCCATACTGAGTGACATCAGCGTGTACGTTGCTCAGGATTGCACAAGTGAGTGTTTATTTTCGTGACCAGTAGCTATACTAAGGCAAGACCTGCAGCACCAGTTATGAGTGGCCACCCTTGTTAACTCATTCTACCCCAGACACACCACAGGAAGATAAGGATCGACCATGATAGTTCAAGGGTGATGCCAGAATAGCTTGGCGCCTATGGGCGCCAAGCTATTCTGGCATCACCCTTGAACTCTCATGGTCGATATGTGTCGTGCACTGCAATGCAGTCTTCAGAGGACAACGGCAAAATTTAAAGATTTCGGTGTTGGGGTAGAATGAGTTAATTAATGTAAGAGATGACCTGTCATAGAAGACCATGATGTAGGTGGCTGCAGCCAGATAAATTATGCTCTTTAGTGACGGGTGACACCCTTTGCTCTTCAAAACGTTTCTTGAGACAGCACCTGTATTTTGACACAACTTTTTTTTCTTTCAAAATAGGTTCTGCTGTACAATAATAGGTGATAGTAAGGGAGACAAGTGTGCTGTCAGACCTGAGATTATCAAAAAAATAACCCAGCGCAGTTCACTCCCATTCTGCATGTTTCTTCCTTCTTACATGTAGCTCTCTTTCTACTGTGGGCGTTTATAAGAATAAAACAACGAAAACACTATCACAACTCTGTACACCACCCCTTCCCCACTTCAAGCACATCAACACCACATACACATACACAATGTAAATGCCAGGCTAGGTAATTCACAATCCAACCTGTTTTACTGGTGTTCTCGCTTGGTAACGTTCTGTCCTCTCACGTCTAGGCATGTAAGTCTTTCGTCGCACCCTTCCAAGTCGTCCCGTTTCTCGTACCGTGGATGTCCTCTGGACTTGCTCCGTAGCCAAACCAGTCAACGCTACACAACCGAATTACCTCTTACTAACGCATACTATCTTTAACTCAGTAGCCACCAATAATACATATAAAAACATACCTGAATTCTAGGTTTCAGAGTCTTGGAATACGGGCTAGGGTATCTCACACACGTCTGTCCACACTGACAGTATAGCCCCGTACTGCCTATTTAGACCTCTGATAGACTGAGCTCTCGCTAACATCCCCATGCAAAATGTTTCCCTATGATTTCACGTGGCCTCCTGCCCCCACGGAATAATTGTCACAAGACAAACCGCTGACTGCGAGAGACACAAGCTTGGGGACTTTGTAGCAACTGTTCCCAGTGTCACAAAATAGCGGAGTGGAATCTGGCAATTATGATCATGTTTAACAACATTCAAGACAGACGAATTAGTCACAACTAGTAACACTTTGGTGAATATTTCTTTATTATGTTTGAAACAAACACAGCATATCCAAAACAGCATATCTTGAAACAAATGGTGTGTGTGTGTGTGTGTGTGTGTGTGTGTGTGTGTGTGTGTGTGTGTGTGTGTGTGTGTGTGTGTGTGTGTGTGTGTGTGTGTGTGTGTGTGTGTGTGTGTGTGTGTGTGTGTGTGTGTGTGTGTGTGTGTGTGTGTGTGTGTGTGTGTGTGTGTGTGTGTGTGTGTGTGTGTGTGTGTGTGTGTGTGTGTGTGTGTGTGTGTGTGTGTGTGTGTGTGTGTGTGTGTGTGTGTGTGTGTGTGTGTGTGTGTGTGTGTGTGTGTGTGTGTGTGTGTGTGTGTGTGTGTGTGTGTGTGTGTGTGTGTGTGTGTGTGTGTGTGTGTGTGTGTGTGTGTGTGTGTGTGTGTGTGTGTGTGTGTGTGTGTGTGTGTGTGTGTGTGTGTGTGTGTGTGTGTGTGTGTGTGTGTGTGTGTGTGTGTGTGTGGTGTGTGTGTGTGTGTGTGTGTGTGTGTGTGTGTGTGTGTGTGTGTGTGTGTGTGTGTGTGTGTGTGTGTGTGTGTGTGTGTGTGTGTGTGTGTGTGTGTGTGTGTGTGTGTGTGTGTGTGGTGTGTGTGTGTGTGTGTGTGTGTGTGTGTGTGTGTGTGTGTGTGTGTGTGTGTGTGTGTGTGTGTGTGTGTGTGTGTGTGTGTGTGTGTGTGTGTGTGTGTGTGTGTGTGTGTGTGTGTGTGTGTGTGTGTGTGTGTGTGAAAGTAGGTTATTCCCCCGTTGGGCCATGTTTCTAAGAACTACCCACACAGATTTTTCAACAATGGAGAAGAGGTCCTGTCACTATTTTCTCGTTTGGAAACCTTCTAGTAAGCACATTGTCCTCAGACCATCATTGGCCTACGAGCAGGACAATGTGCTTACTGGAAGTGTTTGCAAACGAGAAAATAGTGACAGGAGCTCTTCTCCATTGTTGAAAAATCTGTGTGTGGGTAGTTCTTAGAAATATGGCCCAACGGGGGATAACCTACTTTCACTTAGCTGTGCTCTGGTCAGCTACAAGTGATGTTGGCCAAAGGATTGTTTATTATACCTGGGTATGGGTAGGCCACAACTGATTGAAACAGAACATTAACACCCTTCAGCAAGAGATTGATTGACCATGATAATTTAAGGGTAGTGCCGGATTAGCTTGGCGCCTTCAGGCGCCACTACCCTTGAATTATCATGATCAATCCACCTTCTGCATCTGGTACATAGTCTTTAAGTAACACCTGTGGGGCTAAAAGGATTAATTTGGCACTGATGTTTCTTTTTTCATATACCAAACACAAACACAAATTTGGTAAGCCATATGGTTCAGCTCTTGTGGCTGTGCAGTTGTCGCAAAAGCATTTAACCCCACGGCTGAATTTCCCCCAATTGCGGAGGTGTCGCCTAACAACCATGTACCATTTGCAGGACATGAATCGACTATGGTTATTCAAGGGTAGTGCCAGATTAGCTTGGTGCCTTCTGCTGTAGGATGTCGGGACTAAATAGGTTAAGGGACAATAAACAAGTTTTTTTTAAAAAGAGGAAAAAAAAATGATGTGTCAGATTGCAATGGTATTTGTTGTTGTTTTTGTTGTTCATATTTAAAAATAGGAACAATATGAAGTGCTGGGCGAAAGGGCCCCACATATTGGCAAAGAAGTAAAAAGATAAAAAGAAGTCACGTCTAGCTCTCAAACCATGCTGGAAAATTTACTATTGGCACCAAAGTGCTGTGTGTGTGTGTGTGTGTGTGAGAGAGAGGGGCTAGAGCCCGCATTTGTGGATGGACAAGCTTGAAAATTTAGGATATTGTCCTTAAAAGAATTATCTCGAGGTATTTTTTTCATTTTTTAATTAAATCACCTTGGTGAGAAAATGGCCGTTCCACAAAAAAAAAAAAAAAAACCCGGTTGATCCACATTAGTGTTAATGTTTCATATTTTTACTTATATATATTTCACATAGCTAGATTAAAGGAAGACATTGAATGAGTTGTTAACCAGCATCGTACCACTTCAACATTTTGAGTGATAATTAAATATTAAAAAAAAAAAATAATGTTTTGGGGGATTATTCGGATTATTCTGACAACAATTTAATCTTTTTACAAAATAAGCAATCTTCTCATTAACCCATTATCAGCCCTTATGCACTACACCATGACATGGGTCAACCATGACAATTCAAGGGTAGTGCCAGATTAGCTTTCCGCCTTTGGCACCAAGCTAATCTGGCACTGCCCTTCAATTATCATGGTCGATCCATCTCCTGCAACTGGTGCATAGTCATTAGATGACACCTCCAAAATTTGGGAAATACGGCAGTCAGGCTGAATGAGTTAACTCTTTCGAGACATTCCGCATCCGGATTCGCGGCTTTATGCCACAAATCTGGATGCGGTGCATCTCGAAAGAGTTAATATCCTCATGACTTTTCATAAGCTGTATGTACATAAATAAACCTACAGTTTGTCTTGGCTGTCGGGTACAATCAGGATAACATTGTGAATTTAGGCACAACCTTTTTAGAGTTATTTTAAAAACTGTTGACATAACTGATTTTGTTACGAAAAAAAAAACCCTCATTAATACCTGCATGATTTTTCATGAACTGTGTTTGCTTAAGTCTGCTGTTTGTCCTGTCTCTCGGGTAGGATTTGGTCAAATCGTGGCCTACAACTTCTATGTGTTAAATGTGCTAGCTAAATTGCCAAGTTTGATCATCTAATACATAAAATGTTAGTCCTGTGATAAGCGACATATAACATCAAGTCATCACTATGAACATGGGGTCATGGGGCTAATGATGCCATGACGTGAAGCTTGAAATGACATCATTTCACTGCTCGTGCTATTCTTCTTCTTCAGAATAGCTATCGCTACGGCCGTCCACAGAGCATATGAATGGTGCAAAGTGCCGTGTTTCCGTCTTTTTTTCTGCGTGCCAGTGTGTGTGGATCAGAGGGTGGGTTAGGCTAGAAGGAGATGGATCAGAAGGATAAGCTTGAAAATAGGAACGACTTTTAGTCCAGCAGCTTTTCGCAATTTCTGCAGACTAAGTAGTTCGTCAAAAGAGTAACAATGGTTTGCAGGTACGAAACGAAAGTACTAATGCCATATAGTTTATGCATGGCAACAATATTTGTCCTTAGGATGGAGACATTTTTGTAGAAGTGTTTTTCGAAAGCTATTTTTCGATGTGAGGGAACCAGTCCTCGTACACCGCCCGGATAAGGTACAAGACATTTTTTGTGCATAACATTGAAAATTTCAAGCATACAAGTTACAAGTTTATTCCAGTGAGTAAATTAAAATCATCAGCAAGTAAACATGCATACATATATACGATAAAATAAGTTTAAAAGTATTATTTTTAATGCGGTAAGCATAGTCGCGTCGCTAGTTTCAAAATGGCGGTCAGCGAGAAGCCTTCTAAAGAAGTCAATCAGACGCGCACGGTTGATGAAGTTTTACTTTGCTCCTGAATTGAAACAGAGATTATTATCGATTTGAACATCTTATCAACGTCAAATACGTTATTTTTCCTGGTCTTGAAAACAGCCTTTTCCACAGAACTCGGTCTTTTGTGGGAGGAAAGCATATCGAAAGTAAACTCCCTTTGTGCATGTTGTGCAATGTGTCAGCCGACCATCTTCAACATCATGCATGTTGTTCGTCTGTTTTTCAGCCTAACGGCTCTAAGTGCAGGTCTGCTCTTTTTTTATTTATTTTATTAGTGGAGATGGGATTTTTAACTGGTCAAGCACACTCGTATCCGACTGGTCTTAAGCACAAGCCAGGCAGAGTGAAATCCATCTCCGAACCGTTTCCATCAAAATCACCATGTTCAGCTAAACACCTAAATATAAAATTTTAGTTTTTGCAACTAATTCAACCAATCCGCACTCAAGTACTCACAAGGACTCTTATGATGAGCTTTATCAGGACTGCATGAGACACAATACAGATAGTAGCCCTCTCTATTATATTACAGGTTTTATTTATTTATTTTTATTGATTCATGTATGTATTCACTTACATATTTATTTATTATTTATCCTTTTAATTATGGATGGAAGGAATTCCTTGATGCACATGATCACTATAGTGGTATGGTAGTGGTCACCAAGGAGAGGAAATTTGTTTTCAATATGCATACATCTGTGCATATTCATAATCTATCCTTTACTTAACATGCATATTTATAGGTCCCAGGTATTCCCAACTTATTTTATTAATTTATTATTTTTTTGTTTGTTTGTTTGTTTGTGATGTATGATTGCACATACACATCAGCATAAAATGATTGATTGTACATTGTTTAACGTCCCGACAGCAACAAGACTTTCTCAGGACGTGCCTGCACTGCTTGTGAAAAAACCCAAACTAAACAGAATATTGAATGTATGTCGCCAGCTGGTCTAATACACTAAATAAACCTAACTAGACCCTTTAGCAACATACATCCAATATCAAGAGCTACAAGCAGTGCAGACAGTAGGAAGAGTTTAAAAAAGGTAAATACTGGTGAATGTACCAAGGGTAGACAGAAACACACGCCCATGAATAGAGGGGAAAACCCACCCTGTGGGGCTGACCAGGGTCACCCTGGGAACTAAAAAGTAGTTAACCCCGCCCAAGTCCCCCAGGGTAGACCTGGGTGGGTATGAGAACATACATATACACATATATGATGTGAACATAACATGTACACATATGGTAATAGGTGCATACCACCCGCTCCCCACCCCACATACAAAACCACAGAACAAACATCTGTGCATGTTCATAATATATCCTTTACTTGGTATTCATATGTCCTAGTTATTTAAATTTATTATTTATTTTTATTTGTTTGAAAAGTAGGTTTTGTTCATATGCTGATGTTCACATACACATAATATATGGTAATACTGCCCACTCCCAACCCCACTCCACAACCAGAGAACACCCACCAAACGACACTTACATCTGTGCATGTTCATAATCTATCCTTTACTGAGCATTCATATGTCCCAGGTATCTTGACTTACTTTATCTTTTTTATTTAACCGCCATGAGATGGCATTGGTCGCCTGCTCGACATTAAACCCAAATAAGTATATATTTAAATTATTTATTTATTTTGTTTGCTTGTAATGAAGGTTTTGTACATACACATCAGCAAACAATGATTGATTGATTGTACGTTGCTTAACGTTCCGACAGCAACAAGGCTTTCTCAGGACGTGCCTGCACTGCTTGTGAAAAAAAAAAAAAAACTAAACAGAAAATTGAATGTATGTCACCAGCCGGTCAAATACGTTAAATAAACCTACAACATGGGGCCTAAATAAAGCTAAGACTGTCTAGCAACACACATCCAACATCAAGAGCTACAGGCAGTGCAGACAGTTGGGAGAGTTTTAAAAAGACAAATACAGGTGAATGGACCAAGGGTAGACAGAAACACATGCCCCAGAATAGAAAGGAAACCCACCCTGTGGGGCTGACCAGGGTGACCCTGGGAACTAAAAAGTACCTAACCCCACCCAAGTCCCCCAGGGCAGACCCGGGTGGGGGCATCAGCAAACAAGAAAATATACACATATATAGATGGTAATAGGTGCCATACTGCCTGCTCCCAACCCTTACCTAAATACACACATAACACCGCAGAACACCTACCAAAAGAAGGACATACACATCTGTGTATGTTCATAATTTTTAATCTATCCTTTACCTAGCATGCATATGTCCCAGGTACCTTAGACTTACTTTATCTTATTTATTTAAATTATTTATTTATTTTGTTTGTTTTGTTTTGTTTGTTTGTAATGTAGGTTTTGTACATACACATCAGCATACAGCTCAAGAACATACACCATGGTGCCCCTGTGCATGTGGCCACCAGTACTATTCTGACAGATCTGTCACACCCAGCCAATCATCTCTTCGAGCTTCTGCCCTCTGGCCGGCGGTTTCATGCTTTTAAAGCCAGAACCTCTCGATTCAGATGCAATTTTTTTTCCAGAAGCTGTCCTCAATACATCACCATGCACGGAACAACGCGATTCCATGATTTGTGACATATGACTGATTTGTGTTTAATATTGTGTTTATCTATCTTTTAGTGCTGTATATAGGATGATCGCCAACTAAGTGTATGACATGATGAATGCCCTACAAGTGAGGACATATTTTAAAGTCGCCATGCCACACAAAAATCCTTCTAACGTTTTACTTGGTGAATAAATGTCTTATGTCTTATACACGTACATGGTAATAGGTGCAGTATCACTCGCTCCCAACCCCAATCCAGTTACACACACAAAACCGCAGAACATCCACCAATGTACATCTGTGCATGATCATAATCTATACTTTACTTAGCATTCTTATGTCCCAGGTATCTTTGACTTACTTTATCTTATTTATTTAACTGCCATGAGATGGCCGTAGTCTACCGCGCGGCGTTAAACCCAAATAACTATTTATTAAAATTATTAATTTGTTTGTTTGTAATGAAGGTTTTGTACATACACGGTAATAGGTGCCATACCGCCCCACTTTCAACCCCAGCCCACATACAAAACCACAGAATACCCACAAAAGACATGCACAATTGTATACTGATGGGCATTAGTGGACTGTAAAATCTATATATAGAGACTTCAGGTTAAGCAAGTGGCTTGTATTGACTGCCTGTATTTTAGCTGCCCACCTACAAATTTCATGTGTCCAGTTAACCACACTGCACATGCAGCCATCAGTTCTGTGAAAAGTACTGTTGGCCTCATGCACAGGGGCACCAAAACTTAGAGATAAGGCCACACCTGATAACAATAACAGTACTAATAATAATATGCCTACTCAGCCACTAGTTCTGTAAACAGCACCTTTGTAAACAGTACCAGTGGCCAAATGCACACATACATCATGGATGTTGCTACCACTGATCACTTCAAACAATAGGCTGCCCAGTTCACATTTTGATACCGTGAACTAGCCTGCACATGCAGTCATCAGTTCTGTAAATAGTACTGGTGGCCACATGCACAGCGGCACCAAACTTAAAGGTGAGGCCAAAACTGCCACCTCAAACAAAACCAAACGCTACCTACACACACATATCAATGATACAGTCAACCTCTGTGTGCGTTAGGGGGAACACGCTTAAAGTATGTGACTGTAAATCTTACAGCGAAATGTCAAAACCAGTAAGAAGATAATGTAACAGCAACAAGTACATGTATTTTGTAAACCACTCAAAACATGACAACTCATCGAGTCTAATGGTGTTATGAATGGGTGATGGAAACACTGAAAAAAAATAGTACGTGTACATTATAAAGTATGTGCCTCCTTCCCCCCCCCCCCCCCCCTCCCATAACTAGCTGTTTATCATAAAACATAGATATCTCATTCATTTGATCACTTGACTGATTTATTAAATCATCTCTGTGTCACCTTTCTCCGTTTTCTTTGTCGTTTTAATCCCAATATGTCAGTGCTAATGTCAGCTGCTAAGAATCCTTGCAGCGAACTGCAAATGTCTATATGCAGACAAACTGCAAATAACACAGCAGCAAAATAAGTTCCTCTTTTGTGCAGTAGCAAGATAGTGCTTTTGTGCTAGCAAGATAGGGTTCAATTTTAAACAAAGCATTGCATGAACTTCCAAGCGTGTTCACATTGTACTGTGTATTTTTTTTTTTCAGTGTGAAGTGTACTGTACCATCAGTGATCACTGAGACTGCAAAATTGGCACTGGCAGTGATCGCACATCACAACATAGCTTGTCAGTGCAACTGATTAAAATAAATGTTACTGCTGCATAAAATAATTAATCAAGTTCCGAAACTTTGCTCAGCCATGACAGTTAAAACCAAGTGGTGTGGCACTCTTTTTCTTTTACAGAATGCAGCATAGGTTTTGAAGATAGCGTTTGTGTTGTGGGTTACGTTTTGTTTTGGTGCTGTGTTGTCGAAATGAAACGGGCAAAGCGATGGTAAAGTGAATGGAAATAAACGTGACAAACCTTTATCAAGCCGTAAAAATGCACACAGCAACTTGACACGTTTGCTTTTTTTTTTTTTAAACAAACAAGCTTATGTAGAACAAATAAAAAAGAACCCGTCGGCACACAGAAATTCACGTCCGCAGAGGTCGTGGCGTCACGTGATGTTTTGATCACGTGATTTTGGGATACCTTATTGTTGCGAAACGATATTAATTTTGCGTTCAAGGCAAGCGTTTTCGTAATTGTTTCTTCTCTTAATATATCTAAGTGTGAAAATATTACTTTAAAAAATGAAATCCTTTTAAGTGACATATAGTGCATACTACCACTGAATACAGGAACAATGAGACCCGTGTAAACTACTGATCCCCTGTAAACATGGCGGTAAGATCCTGGTTTCGTCTGCAGCCATACTGGAAACAAAATGTGCTACAGAAAAATGTCTCCATCCTCCGGCGGTTTAAAACGAGTGCGCACTGCTTTTATTCATACTAGACTTCATTTTGATATACCCAAACCTTTGTTACTCTCTAGAAAATCACTATCTCGTAAACGGCTGATCGTCTATGAAGGGCAGCTGCTAGACTATTTGGGCTGGGGTCCCATATTGTTTTGTTTGAAAAGGTTAGTTAACAAGATAGAATCGTTAAGAGGTAAAGATCCTAATGAGCCCCCGCAGTTGCGGGGGATCATGAGGATCTATTGGGTCCCATCTTGTTTTGTTTGAAAGGTTAGTTAACGAGATAGAATCGTTAAGAGGTATAGATCCTAATGAGCCCCCTCAGTCGCGGGGGCTCATGAGGATCTATTGGGTTCCATCTTGTTTTGTTTGAAAAGGTTAGTTAACGAGATAGAATCGTTAAGAGGTATAGATCCTAATGAGCCCCCGCAGTCGCGGGGGTTTATGAGGATCTATTGGGTCCCATCTTGTTTTGTTTGAAAAGGTTAGTTAACGAGATAGAATCGTTAAGAGGTATAGATCCTAATGAGCCCCCGCAGTCGCGGGGGTTCATGAGGATCTATTGGGTCCCATCTTGTTTTGTTTGAAAAGGTTAGTTAACGAGATAGAATCGTTAAGAGGTATAGATCCTAATGAGCCCCCGCAGTCGCGTGGGTTTATGAGGATCTATTGGGTCCCATCTTGTTTTGTTTGAAAAGGTTAGTTAACGAGATAGAATCGTTAAGAGGTATAGATCCTAATGAGCCCCCGCAGTCGCGGGGGTTCATGAGGATCTATTGGGTCCCATCTTGTTTTGTTTGAAAAGGTTAGTTAACGAGATAGAATCGTTTTAGTGGTGCAGCAAGACAACAAAATGTATAAGTGCCAAGCTTATCTGGCACTACGCTTGAACTCGCATAGACAATTCATTTCACATCGTCTTAACCCCTCTCCTTGCTGTTGAGCTAGCAAGAGACACAGATCCTCATGAGTCCCTGCCACTGTGGGGCCTAGTAAGATTAATGTCTGGCGGTTGTATGATGTTCAGTTCGTCTCAGCAGTGATAGGGTTAAGAATGATTTTGCTGATTTAGGCACAGTGTCGCTGGTAAAGCTCAAGTTGGCTATTATTACGCATCGAGGAAGGGTGAGCAAGTGCTGTTTCATTCTGCAGGTAGCATTGCCTATTGTTGGGTATGTACTCAAAAGTTACACAGTTGGTTTTCGCATTGCACCTGATTTTGCATTCATTCTGGGAGATCTCAGACCAGAACCATATGTCGCTTCCCAGCATTTGTAAGGACCTGTACAGCGTGTAGTTTGGCCTCAAGTTTTCCACTGAGCATGCTGAAATGTATAAATTAGGAAGTACATGTACGCGTACAGGAAGTGAAGATAGGGTAAGTGCATCATTACTGCACAAGAACAAGACATAGATTTTTACATTGATGTTTAGGTGATACTGAGACTCTCACTCTCGTGGTCATAAAACCTTATCCTACTCGCAAAAGCGAGTAGATATCGTCTAATCACAAATGTCAGAATTTATTTTTTACCCACCTTTTTCTTTGCATAAATCTGATGCGAGTTGATTTTTGGCACACACCTAGTCACAACACAGCCGCCATTGTGTCTTGGCAAATATCTTGATGTAATTTACTTTGTAATGTGACGTGAATATTTTTTTATGCCAGACAAATCTACATGATGATGTAATAGTGCAATACATGACGCCAGCGTGGCAGTCATCTCTATGAAATGATGTCATTGCGCGTGAGCTGAAAGTAGGTCAAGTTTCAATATCAGGCGTGCCTGTACCTTTTTTTGACCAGACTGTCCACAAGACAATTTTGTGCACCTGTGGCCGTTCATGCAGCACATCTGTATATATCACCCATATCTCTCAAAGGTCAAAGTCTTGTTTTTTTCCTTCTCAAATACTATTCACAACTTCAAACCCAAACTTGGTAAAAAGATAACTGATAGCAAGTCCTTTCTATGAAGCAAATTTGGTTGAACCCTCGGAAAGGTCAAGCAGTTTCCGTATGGTCTGTGAACATTTGTGAAAGTTGTTAAAAAATGACAAGGCTTTTTCAGGGCCCTGGAAAGTCTGTCAATTTCAGTCCTTTTCCTTAAAGTCTGTGAAAGTTTGTAAAAAATGACAAAGTGCTGGCAAACTTTTGTCTACTTCTTTTTTTTTTTTCTCCTCCAATTTGTGACTATTCCATTGCGAACGATCATGCTGACGCTTGTTGCAAGTGATCTATATTTTAATTTAGCTCTGATCATAAAGTGACTGCATGGCCTTTCTGCCGATTGGTTGGTTAGTTCGGGTTTAACGTCCACAGCACCGAGGTGATCATGGACGGCCCTGACGGGCGGGTTATGAGGAACAGGGAAATCTATTGCCTACGGAGTACGACCTGAACACTGATCAATTCAGGCGCACTCCAACTGTGCCACTTTGATTTACCAGGACCTTTCAACGGACATGCTATTGAATAAATCCGTTTTTTTCCCCTGGATTGTGAGTCCAGCTACCGGAGACGGGATGGGATTCGAACCCACGACCCGCCGATTCCCTTCGCTCTCCTGCTCCGACGTTTAACCGCCTGAGCTATTTTGGACTCATGTTTTTCTGCCGAACATTCTGATTGGTTGTTTACGCTTCTACTGAGCTCCGCCATTTAATTCGTTAAGCGTTCTTTTATTTTGGTATCTCTTCATGCATTAGGCACGAAAGCTTCAAGTGAGCTGCTGATACAGAGTGATCTAATTAAAGTGTGTAAACCTTCAGGCTTCAGTTTGGGTTTGTGAAACGTTTATATGAAAAGTTTGTGAACTTCGTCCCTGCTTTTCTGTATGGACCCTGTCAAGGGGCACAATAGATCAGGAAATAGGGTAAAATAAATAGCCATATTTTTGACAAAAGATGCTTTTTTCAAATACTATTCTCAATGTTAAACCCAAACTTGGTACAGTGATACCTGATGCTAAGACTTTAAGGTCTTTAGCATCAGGTATCTCTGTACCAGGTTTGGGTTTGAAGTTGTGAATATGCATACTAATTTAAATGACTCTTTGGAAAGGTCAAGGGTCACAAGAGATCAGGAAATAGGTCACAAATAGCCATTTTTTGACAATTCTACAGGCACATGTGCAGCAGCATGCACACAGTCGCACATACACACATGCACACACACAAACACACACACACACACAGACACACAGGCGTGCATCAAAGCAGGCACCTTGCAGGCACAAATACTTACCCAAGATACATTTCTTGGAGCCTTCAGAGTAGAAATAGCCAGGGGTGCAGAGGCATTTTCCATCAAAACACTCCGAGTTGGCAGCATAACACTCTGCGCTTGTTGAACAGCCAACCTCCAGCCAGTCTGCCAGTAAATAATAGTCAAGATTCAGCATAACACTCTGCGCTTGTTGAACAGCCAGTCTGCCAGTAAATAATAGTCAAGATTCAGCATAACACTCTGCGCTTGTTGAACAGCCAACCTCCAGCCAGTCTGCCAGTAAATAATAGTCAAGATTCAAGATAATATAAAAGTAGGTAGGACAAAGCTTTAGGAAGCGGAAGAACTGAGCTGTAGTCGTAGACCAGAGCATGGACCAGTTTGCATAGCACCAGTCCAATGGTCAAAAGGCCATCTGGACAACATCGGCCAACGTTTGCCAGCTGCCGCTTGCAGAGCCAGCCAGTGTTGGCTGATGTAAGCCCGAAAACGTTTGTGCATTTAGAGTGTATCCATGATGGAAAGAGAAATCACTTTTTCACAAGCATTTAGCCCGTTCAGCCATGACACACTACAGCAGGAGATGGGTCGACCATGATAATTCAAGTGTAGTGCCAGATCTCCTGCAACAGGTGCATAATAGTTGGATGACGCCTCCAAAATTTGGGAAATGCGTGCTCTGGGCTGAATGAGTTAACTCATTCTGCCCCGGGACTGAAATCCCCAAATTTTGAAGTTGCCCTCTGAAGGACTGTATTATAATTCTAGAGACGGATCAAGGGTGGTGCCAGAATAGCTTGGCGCCTGTGGGCTCCAAGCTATTCTGGCACCGCCCTTGAACTGTCATGCTCAATCCATGTCTTGCTGTGGTGTGTTGGAGCAGAATGAGTTAACTACTTCACAATCAGAATCAGTTCAGGCCCAAAAAAATCAGACGATAGGAGGGGAGGGGGGGGGGGGGGGTACAGAGGAGTGGGGACGGGGGTGGAGGGGGGGGAGGGGGATCAAGGCTCACAAAATCAAACAATGGGAGGAAGGGGGAGGGGTAAGCTCAGTCAGGTCTATAGGACGCAACATACACATGCGTAGACATTGCAAATCAATCAGTTCATTACAATTTCCAGTATTCTTCCACGATTTCTGACATCCTTTCCTGTACAATGGGTATATTTGTCTTTACTATAACCCATATACTGAGGCTAAAAGCTTCAAATTTGTTCACTGCCATATGCAAGCTACATTACAGTACTTACAAATAAGGATATAGACCAATGGCTTTAGTTCAAGGGTGGTGCCAGAATAGCTTGACGCCTAGAGGCGCCAAGCTATTCTGGCACCACCCTTGAACTATTTTAGTCAAAGATATTTTACAGATTGGTGTATTCTAAATGATAAAATGGATAATCAGTAACCTACCTCCGTGATTAGTATTTCTCTTTTCTAATCAGGAGTTTCATGTACCTTGTCAATCATCATTTCTCTTTTCTAATCAGTACAGGTCATTTGACATCGGAGCACACAACATTTTTTGCAGATATCTCGGAAAAGAGCCAGTTTTCTATACCAGTCTTAGAACAAATATCATTCAGTGACAGTCGATCTAATACCATTCACTTCTAAGAAACTTGAACAATGTGTCAGTTTTGATGCACTGTCATAAAATTTCAGAATGATTTCATTAAAATGACAGCTTTTGCATCCCTAAATGTGCCGTAGATATAAGTTAAGCCCAGTATGAGAAAGTTGCATGTTCATGTGAATTGGCCAAGTTTTCAAACGTGAAACAGTGCAGGTATAAATGAAGACTGCATGCTTGACCTCAATATTGAAATCTCCTGGGGGCTTTAGGGTATTGAAAATGGCTTGTTCTCGTCTTTTAAGCAAATTTTTACGACTGTACAGCAAAATCGGCAAATCATAGTAGTACAATAAACATGTTCCATATTAGGTCAAATGGCACTGAAATATATTAACCCTTATCATTCGGAATACACCAGTGTGTGAAATAAATTTGACTAAAACAGTTCAAGGGTAGTGCCAGAATAGCTTGGCGCCTCTAGGCACTACCATTGGTCATTGGTCTATATCCTTATCTGTAAGTACTATAATGTAGCTTGCATATGGCAGTGTACAAATTTGAAACTTTTAGCCTCAGTGTGATATGGGTTAAAGTGGTACAGAAAAGTTGGTACATCAGGCACTGCCCTTTAATTATCATGGTCAATTCATCTCCTGCAGCTGGTACAAGGTAGTTCAGCGACGCCTCCAAAAACTGGAAAATGCCGTCTTGGTGTTAAATGGGTTAAATGTTTTAGATTAGTCTGTAACTTACCAGCAGTCCTGTAGGCGTTGTTACCAAGAAGCGGCATAGCCAGGCTTGACGGCGTCATGAAGGTGGAGTGTCCTCGGCAATACTTATCCGTTTGATTTTTGTAGAAAGTAAACGTTGCGCAAGTTTTGGTTCTGGCACACTGCCTTGCACAGGAAGCAAGCGACTTCTCCACAGTAGAAAACAGAAGGTTAGATTCGAACATCATGTCATTCGTCCCAAAGGTTTTCCACAGGAATGTCTGTATTTGTGCGCCCTGGCAACCGCAGACGGCCAGTGAAAAGAGAAGAATGATTGACAGGGCAGGCATCTGCAATTAGATGGCGTAAGCCCGGTGAGACAGGTCTTAGGGCCGATGTCAGCTGCAGCTGGCCC
Source organism: Semisulcospira habei (assembly GCA_036245525.1). Classification (NCBI taxonomy): domain Eukaryota; kingdom Metazoa; phylum Mollusca; class Gastropoda; family Semisulcospiridae; genus Semisulcospira; species Semisulcospira habei. The sequence goes on from BTPG01000005.1 coordinate 185,877,019, forward strand.
ATGCAGACATTCTTAAGCCAGCTGTGGTTGACGTTTGCCCGAGGATGTTTTGCTAACTGAAGTTTTTTTTGTTTTTATGTCTGAAAATACAAAATAGGTTTTGGGATGTTGCCCATGACCAATATTAAACCCGTTTCTATAGGGACACAGCAGACAAGACCAACTGCAAGTAGCAGAGATCCTCGTGAGCTCCTTCAGATGTGTGGGCTCGTGAGGACTCGGGTCTTGCTGGTTTCATACTGAGTCCTTCGCTGTCAAGAAAGTGAACACAATCCAGCTGCAAAAGAGACATAGATCCTCATGAGCCCTGGCGACTGTAGGGGCTCATGAGGATCTATGCCTCTTGCTATTTGTATCAATGTTTCATGGACGGTTTTGACTGTTGGTTGTTGAATGAACAAAGAATACAGTGGCTGGGAAGGGGTTAATGGCGGTGGATTGTTGATGGTATCCATCATCATTTTTAGGTACTGGTAATGAGAGATTTAACCGTTCCCTTTTAGTCTTGAGTCCCTACAGTGGGAGATGGATTGACCAAGATAAGGCGCCAAGCTATTCCGACACTAACCTTGAAATATCATGGTTGATCCACATCCTGTCATAGTCATTTAGGGCATTATGGCTTAGAAGTTCACTATAAATTAAAAAAACAAACAAACAAAATCCAGACCAAAACGGTGACTGCCAAGCATGTAAAATGCAGAGAAGACCCCAACAGAGAAAGAATCATGACTGTATAGAAAAGATAGTTACCACACAATTTATTAATATTTTTGGGGTAAATACCCTTTTTCAAAATAGACATGTTCCTTCTGCGATAATGAAGATAAGTAGTGATTGATCTCTCTATTTGTTTGTTTGTCTTTTTTTAAAAAGGGTATTTACCCAAAATATGAATAAATTGTGTTGTATCTGTCTTTTTTAAGCATGTTTCTTTCTCTGTTGGGTTCTTCTCTGCCTTAAAAGTTTACTGTAATTTCTGTTACCTCTGGTCTGAAGGCTTTGATGATCAGTCGTTATTGGAGACAGGAGGCACGTACACCAGGTGGCTGTGTTCAGACACAGTTTGTCAGAGATAATGAGCCATGCGGACTGTAGCCTGGCACAAAGTTTGAAGCACAGTATTGTGCTGGTGCTGTGATTTTGAACCTTAAGGCTTCCTGTTCCAGACCATCATGCTAAGCTGTTCACAGAAAGTCAGACCAGGACACGCACTGCAAAAGAAATTAAGCTTACATCCATAAAAGGCATAGATCCTCATGAGAACGTAGACACAGGAGGGTGTATATATATATGTATTTTGTGAGCTGCTTTATGTATAGGTCTTCATACAGTAGAGGAGAAGGGATTTTTTTACACCATAATTGATGTAGGGATGACCCATAGCAGCTAGTGTTACAGTGTAAAAGTCTGTACTAATATTCAAATTGTCTGCCAGAATAGCTTGGCGCCTCAGGCGCCAAGCTATTCTGGCACCACCTGTGAATGATCATTGTAAAATTGATTTCAAACAATGTGTGTATCTGTTTGAAAAGGCTTAATATGTCAAAGCATTGTCTGCTGGTCATCGTCTAGGGAAGCCATATTGCGGTGCCTTCCTTCACACGCTGGCTCAACTGGCATTTTCTCTCGACGCTGCTGCCTATACTATCACTGTTTTTGCATTGTTTTGGTGTTGAGTGGTTACCTTAGGCATCGTAAACCCCTGCATATACTTTTGTCATATTAACCTCTCGGTGTTATTAACATTTTTACCCAAGGAACGCTGCAGCAGGAGATGGATTGATCAAGATAATTCAAGGTAGTGCCAGATGAGCCTGGCAGCTGAAGGCACCATGCTCATCTGGCACAACCCTTGAATTATCATGATCAGTCAATCTCCTACAACTGATACATAGCCGTTAGGCATCACCACCAAACTTTGAGAAATGGGACCATGGAGCTAAAAGGGTTAATCTACCTGTTTTGTATCCAGCAGTGTAACAATGTATGCTGATCTCTGAGTCTGCTGATCGTGTCTGCAACCGACTATAGATAGCCCTTAGCTCTGGCCGTTTTATTTTTGTATCGAGCATCAGTCATATTCCATCTTCAGCACTACATGACTGGCTATCCAACAAATCACAAAAGAGTCACTACAGGTAATTCCTTGGCAGTAACTGAGATGGAATTTCATTGAACAAGACAAAGCAGATGACATACTAGCCATTTTGAGTGGTCCTGGTATGAATAGCCTCGGTTTGCCCGACCAGACGCGGTGAAGGCCAGAGGCCAAATCAATTTCGACGAGCAGGTTCATCGAAGTTTGAAGGCACTTCAATGACTTCATCAAAGTGACCAAAGTAGCTTTGGCGAAGTCTCCGATGTACCCTTGGGACACTTTGACGAATTTTGTTGTTGTTGATATATTAGGATACAGCATAAGGTAGTGACCACGTGACAACAGAGGCACCAGTTACAATGTATTATCTGATGTTGACTGCAGTTGGCCTGTGCACGGCTGTGTGTGGGCCAACAGGGCTCGGGAAGCTGACGTCATCACACTAGTCGTGGCGGCCATTTGGAGAGGATATGTGACTCATGCGCTCATTGGGAAATCGCTGTCAGGACAATTTGAGGGAAGTCCTGATGTGCTATAGGCAATAACAGCAAGTCTTGCCATCACCGTAGAAAACCGCTCACCAGAATCAGTTTTTGTTTGTTTCCAAAGAATAAGAAACATGAAGAAAAACGTGTTGAAACCCTACTTTGCTACTATCTTAAGTCTATCGTCAGGCTAGCGTGTCCTCTTAAGATGGCGGCACGGCAGCCAACGCTCCTCGGCAACGTGGGGAACTTCCCGAGCCCTATTGTACCTGATGTCGGCCCAAGTCATTGAGGTGATGTGCATAAAGCTTTATCAGCCAGAAACATTTACTTAACTCATTCAGCCCAACGCACGTATTTCCCAAATTTTGGAGGTGTCGTCTAACTAAGCTAATCGGGCACTACCCTTGAATTATCATGGTCGACCCATCTCCTGCTGTAGTGTGTCGGGGCGGAATGAGTTAACTTGATCTTCACCCATTAGTTGACGCAGATTGTGTTTCCGAGCACTTTGTCAATAATGACCATGAGCCGTAGACATCCAGGGAACATGAATACAAAGTGGTCTCCTGCCGAGCCCTCCGCAATTGTGGGCGCTCATCTGTGTCTCCTGTAGTTGGATTGTACTCACTATTTCTCATCAGTTAACCCCTATCATACTGAGACTAAAAGTTTCGCATTTGTACACTGCCATATGCAAGCTACATTACAGTACTTACAGATAAGGATATGGACCAATGGCTTTAGTAAAAGGGTGGTGCCAGGATAGCTTGGCGCCCAGAGGCGCCAAGCTATTCTGGCACCACCCTTGAACTATTTTAGTCAAACTTATTTCACACAGGGATGTATTCCGAATGATAAGGGTTAAGGGAATACAATTCTGACCCAATAGAATACCCCAGTTTGCAAAAGGTCCTCGGAGTGATGTTGATCACATTTGTCCTGCACAACACAGCCTTGTGAGGGTCGACATCGGTCTGAGGACCTCTGCACACTGTGAGTGTGATAAACATATCATGATTGGTGCATTACAATCAGAAATATCTGATTACAGCTATAACCTTGCACAGAGTTTAGAAACCTCATCGCATCAACAAACATAGATCCTCATGAGCCCCCCACAGGAGTGGAGGCTTATGAGAATCTTTGCCTCTTGCAGATGCCATTTCACATCCATTTGCCTTGAAAGAATAAGTACTGTGTTTTTTTTTTAACGAAACTTTAATAAGACAATCTGCATTCACTTGCAGGGTAGGGGATCATTGTATGATTGTACATTGGACAACATGATCTGCTGTCTGCATATTGTTTTCTACACTAACATGTGTCATGTTTCCTGTGCCTTTACAAATGTTAAAATCATTCGTGGATCAGAACAATGCTTTATGTGTGTTGCACTATAAACACGTAAAACAACTGAAGTAAGTCCAGTGATGGTTTTCTCTCCTGTTTATTTCAGTCTAAAGCGCATTGTCTGGGGTTGGGCAAGACCAACCACAGACTACAATTCGGTCGTTCTCTCACTATTCGCTCTCTCTTCTACTTTCGTCCATCTCTCTCACTCTTCTTCACTCTCCGTCTCTCTCTCGCCCCCACCCGGGTCTGCCCTGGGGGACTTGGGTGGGGTTAACTACTTTTTAGTTCCCAGGGTCACCCTGGTCAGCCCCACAGGGTGGGTTTTTCCTTCTATTCTGGGGCATGTGTTTCTGTCTACCCTTGGTCCATTCACCTGTATTTGCCTTTTTTAAACTCTCCCTACTGTCTGCGCTGCCTGTAGCTCTTGATATTGGATGTGTGTTGCTAAATGGTCTTAGCTTTATTTAGGCCCGATGTCTTAGGTGTATTTAACATATTAGACCGGCTGGCGAGATACATTCAATATTCTGTTTAGTTTTTTTCACAAGCAGTGCCGGCACGTCCTGAGAAAGTCTTGTTGCTGTCAGGACGTTAAGCAATGTACAATCAATCAATCCGTCTCTCTCTCGTTCTGTCTCTTGTTGTGTCTCTTTCCGTCTCTCGTTGTGTGTTCCCCTCTCATTGTGTCCCCCAGTATGTATATATCGTTGCCCTTATCAATCATCTTCCCACTTAGGACCAGCCCCTCGTTTAGGGCCGGTCCCGTTACGTGATTAGGGCGTCCCCGCGTGCCGACGGTCCCGTTAATTAGATGCCATCCATTTCCCATATAGTAACAGTTCCGGAGGGCCGGTCCGTTACGTGATTAGGGCGTCCCCGCGTGCCGACGGTCCCGTTAATTAGATGCCATCCATTTCCCATATAGTAACAGTTCCGGAGGGCCGGCCCGTTATCTTGATTAGGGCTGCCCGGCGAGTCCGGTAGTTACCTACAGACCTTACCGTATGGTACGTGACCGGAAACTACATCCGGATGCCGGATGTGGAGGCACGCGTCAGTAGTGTAACATTTCTCCCTAACCCGAGAAAAACACATCCCATTCAGGATTATTTTTCTTTCTTGCTCAGGGGGTTTACACTTCGGGACATAATAACAATATAATTACACATCATTACACAATCAAAATACATTTCAAATCGGTGCTTGATATCTTGTCCAATTATAACAACAACTATTCCATCAAAATACATATAACATAAAATAAAAGAGAAAAAGTTCATTGTCAACACTGAAATTGTTCGTCTCTCATGGGCACCGTTGCGCTCACAGTCCCAACATAATTCATCCACCTCATAGGTAGCCTCATTTCAAGGCTGGGTAGAATTTCACGAATGGCGATGTCGTCTTCAGTTCCAACCTGTCTTCCATCATCAGTGCGGAGGCACTTGCTCCGTAGACGTCATTGTCGTCCGCCACAGTTGTAGCCACCAATCCCGGGTCCAGTGTAGGTCGAGTGACCCCGCTATGTCCTCGCCTAAGTTTCGATAAAGGGCCAGCTTTTAACAAATCGAAATATCGGGCTACTCCCACTATTTCGCCTACACTTGACATGATTACTGCCATTACTAATAAATTATAAACGCTATCTGCTAAACCCAATATCCTGAGACAGAGGACGAACCTCATCTTGCACGTCTGCAAAATGTAATTTACACCCGTAGTCGTATATTCATACTCCCAAAACTGCATTTTCTGCACGATTTCCTGATTGATCCTCTCTCAATACCACTTGAGAGTTGCATTTTAAATGAAGCCTAAAATAGATCTCCTATAGCCTTTAATAACCGCCTCACCCCTTTACTCCTAGACTTAGGCAGGATTGCGTCCACATGCTTTATCCTATCATCATCAGAGTTATCTGATGTGCCTTCGCCCGAGCTAACATCAGCCGATTCTGCTTCGACTGTTTGTCTCCTCTCCTGGCGTCTAACCCTTTTAGCCAACTCCATGAAAGGTATGTCGTCTTCTGAAGACGAGTTCTCCCGTTCCCTACGCTGTCTTTTGATCCAACTTTCTCTTGAAGGTAAGTCGCCTACATCTTCGCTGTCACTGGAAGAGCTGTCTTCCGATGCGATCGCATAATTAGTCTTTCTAAGGGGCCTACTTAACAATCAGTCAGGCGAGTTCTTCAGGACGACGATCGGTGTCCGTCAAGGATGCCTGCTCTCTCCTGTCCTTTTCAACATATTCCTGGAGAAGATCATGCAGGAAACCCTCCACGACCACCATACTTCAATCTCTATTGGTGGCAGATCCCTGTGCAATCTTCGATTCGCAGACGACATTGACCTCATGGCAGGCAGCAATAGTGAGCTCCAAAACCTGACAGACAAACTTTCAAGTAGCGCAGGGTCTTATGGCATGGAGATCAGTACGGATAAAAGCAAAGTGATGATCAACACCACAAGCGACAGCAGCAGCAACATTCACATGAACGGCCAGAAGCTAGAAGAGGTCAATAGCTTCAAGTACTTGGGAGCCACCCTGTCCAAAGACGGTAGTTGCATAGCAGAGATCCGTATCAGGATAGGTACAGCAACATCCGCAATGGCCAGGCTGGACAGGATATGGCGAAGTAACTCCATCAGCTTCACCATCAAGTACAGGCTTTACAAGTCCCTCGTAGTGTCTATTCTACTCTACGGCTGTGAGACTTGGACACTGCTTGCAGACTCAGAAAAGAAAATCCAGGCCTTTGAGAACAAGTGCCTGAGGAAGTTGCTCCGCATCTCGTACCGCGAGCACAAGACCAACGAATATGTACGGAGCATCGTCACTTCCCTGGTGGGCCCACATGAACCCCTTCTGGCAACCGTGAAACGGCGCAAGCTTGCTTGGTTTGGCCACGTGACCCGACACAACACCTTGTCCAAGACTATCCTCCAAGGCACTCTCGAAGGAAGTCGTCGGCGAGGTCGTCAGAGAAAGAGTTGGGTCGCAAACATAAAAGAATGGACCGAACTCGAGATGCCAGACTTACTTGCCACCGCCCAAAATAGAACTCAGTGGAGAGCACTGTCTGTTGCTGCTGCCTTTCAGTCCCCCCAACGCCCAGTTCGGGCAAGGGACTGATGATGATGATGATGAAGGGGCCTAATTGTTTCCGCTGAGGGTTTAGGCCACTCATCTAACTTAGCGAGTCTTATGCTCTGCATGCACTTTAACTACTTCACCAGTCAATTGGTTCCTGATCCTGTACGTTACTGGGGTTGTTTGCTCGACCACTCTATAGTAAGGTTTCCATTTGCTGTCTAGCTTGTTTTTCCTTTGATTATTTTTATAGTACACTGGGTCCCCGACTTTGATTTCGTCACTTTTGACCTGTCGGTTTGCATATTTTGCCCCCCTCTTCTGTGATTTCTTTATCCGTTGGTGCACCTGGGTGAACAATTTGTGCTGTTGTTCTAAGGCTACCTTATGAAGGTCCTCTCCGACATATTTCCGTCTAGGCCTCAGTATGTTATCTAATGGTAACACTGGATCTCTGTTATACAGTAGAAAGAATGGAGAGCACTGAGTCGTTTCTGAAACGCTAACCCTGTATGCCGACATCGCATGATTGATGTGCAAATCCCACGTTTGGATATCTTCCTGTATTTTCTTCGACATGATATCATTCATGGTACGATGAAATCTTTCTACCTTAGCGTTAGACTGTGGATGATAATAGCTCGTCAAGACATGATCTATGTTTAGTTCACTGAGAACCTCCCTCATGATCCGATTGACGTTTTCTGTGCCATTATCGGTAACCACCTGCAAAGGACAGCCGTGTCGAGGAATTATCTCATCCATCAAGATTTGAGCAACCGTTTCTGCCGACTTATCTGGTGCTGGAAAGCACTCTGGATATCCACTGTTATGGCAAACAAACCCTAAAATGTACTTGTTCCCGGACAGACTAGTAGGGAATGGACCCTGTATGTCTACACTAACCTTCGCAAAAGGATATGGAGGAACGTCCATTTCCTGCACTGGGGCTTTCTGTTTCTGCAATACCCTTTGCTGACAGGTAATGCAACCGCCTATGTACTCGTTCAACCCCCTGTACATGTTTGGCCAAAAATACTTCTGTTTGATGATGTCGTAAGTCTTATCAAGGCCCATGTGCCCATTTCCGTCATGATACTGGTTTACGACATGCTCCACCAAATGGGATGGCACCACTAATCTGGCTACTGGATCGTCATCAATATTCGACAAGAAATACAAGACATCTTCTATGAACAAATACCTCCTTTTTACACTGGCCGGTGCTTCCTCGTTCAGTAACAATGTCTGGATCCTTGTCTTGCTCCGTGATCATATCGAACCCTGTCACCTCTACCTTTTCTAAAGTTTCTCTCGGATCTTCCGTCTGACAACTTGCAAACTGCTTTGGTCTAAACTGACTAGAATTAATCACCCCTATCTGGAACGCATTGTCGCTCACTTCTGTAACTATTTCTTCCGTCACCTCTGATACTAACTCCTTTCCGTCTGTTTGCGGCACTCTAGACAACAAATCAGCCAACACATTCTGTGGCCCTGGAATGTACTCTCTTGTGCAGTTGTACCCTGCGATCCCTAGCGCCCACATTTGAATCTTCTTATTCTGCATGGGTGACTCTAAGAGATACTTCAACGGTTTGTGATCTGTGCGAACAACGAAATAGTGGTCTAACTTCTGTAATGCATAATGGATTGCAAATGCTTCTTTTTCTATGGTAGACCACTTCTTTTGGCTCTGGCTCAACCTATGGGACAGAAAGTAAATAGGTTTTTCTGTCTTGAGTCCTGTGCTGTCCTCACTTTCTTGCGTCAGACACGCCCCGATACATGTGTCACTAGCATCCGTGTACAATACATATGGACGTCTCATGTCCGGATATACCAACAAAGGAACTACTGACACACTTTGTTTGAGAAAATCAACCGCCTGTTGACACTGATCAGACCATTTGAATCTTGCAAATTTCCTTGTCAAGTTGATGATGGGTTCGGCTATCTCAGAAAAGTTGGGTATGAACCTGCGATAGTATGACATCATTCCAATGACACTGCGACACTCCCTTATACATGTTGGATTCGGCAATGTCCGAATTGCTGACACCTTTTCTGGGTCTGGTTTGACTCCTTCCTTCCCTATCACAAACCCTAAGTACTGTGTTTCCTCGGCGAAGAACTGACATTTCTTCAGTTTCAACTTGAGTTTATGCTGTCTGAGCCTACCGAACACATCCTTTATATGCTGATAATGCTGTTCCTTTGTTTCGGAAAAGATCAGAATATCATCCATATATGCCGAACAAAATGCTCCTAACCCCATCAACACTGTGTTCATCAATAGCATGAACACACTGGGTGCCTGGCAAAGTCCAAACGGCATGACTGCAAACTCAAAAAGTCCCTTGTGACAAGCGAAAGCCGTTTTCTCACTACTGTCTTGATCCGCCATCTCTACCTGCCAGTATCCCGATTTCATATCTAACCTTGTGAAATATTTTGCCTTCCCCAGCAAGGACAAAATATCGTCTATGAGCGGTAGTGGATACGACGACTTCTTGGTAATCTCGTTTAGTTTTCGGAAGTCAACGCACAACCTTTTTGAACCATCTTATTTTGTCACTAATACTAAACTGAAAGACCATGGCGACATTGATCTCCTGATGATCCCTGCCTCTAACATCTCATCTACTGCTTTGTCTACTATCTCACTATCCTGCAAAGGAACGCGGCATATCATCACAAGCTCCTATATAGCGTCCCAGTAGCCCTTTTGTTGACAGACAACATTTTAATAGGGGCGGCACGCGCCGCCTCCCATCTGGTTTCACTAAATGCCGGGCAGGGGTGGGGGTGGGAGGGGGGGGGGGCGGTGGGGGTGGGTGGGTCTACGACCTGTCCGGCCAACACTGACCTGTAAATTGATACACCCAGAGCAGTGTCAAATGTCCGTGACCCAGATGTTATGCCGAAACAAGGCCTCGCTAGAATCTGGTGCCAGACTGCCTCTTACCCCAACATAACGACAGAAACTGTCAACGCCTCGGCCGCTTTAACAGCTCGCCGCTGCCGCTTTATCGCTCCCTGGTCGTGCCGGCGTGTTTATGTGTACTGTAAACAAATTCCCAACCCTTTCCCGAGGTCTCTGTACAGTCTATTTTTACTCTGAGGCCTTCCTTTGTAAAAATTCTCAGCTTTTCAAGTCGGTAAAGCGATCGCTGATTCCATTGCTAACGACGCGGTCCGACATCTTGGTTTTACTCTCTTCGGTTGTTTTTCTTTTTTTATGTGATACTGTGGAAATTGATAATCTATTGCTATATTGCCAGGAAACTTGTAGCAATGTTTCGAAGTGTTTAAAATCAAATGTTTTATTTAGAATGCTTTAAATGGTCAGCTATTGATAAATTACTTTTGTTTGAGTGTATTGTGTTGACCTCACGTGCTACGAGCGTTAGATTTGATGCTGCACAATCAAAGTATGCGTTTGTTTGGCCATTCATTTGAAACCTAAAGCCAGGAACTAGGCTTCTAACGTACACAAAAGCGCCCGCATTCGTTTGCGAAAATTCGCCGGCCGCCTCGGGGTTTACACGTTAGACAAACCCTACTCTGATGCGGGAACTGAGGAGCACTATAGTATAAATCACGAGAGAGGTTTACCACCGAAGGTTTTCAAAACTTGCACAGACTCATTACAATCTATGTATTTTCACCAAGCTGGTATTGCAGGCCAGTATGCTTGCTGAAACTGAAACCGTGCAGGAGACAGGCCAATATACCGCTTCTAGTCCTAGCATATATGTACATTTGCCCCTGCATTTACAAAGGCTACTGAGAACCTGCTGCCGCAAACGAACTGCGCAGTTCTTCTCAGAGCGGACAAAGTCAGGTTTTAGCATAAGACTGAACACATGCTCAAACTTATAACGCCCGGGGAGGGGAAGAGCTGTTACGCGCAAGCATGGATGCCGTGTTCACAGGTCACAGTGTGACTAGAATAAAGAGTGGTCCGCATGTGTTGTACACGTTTCTAGGTTGCCAATATTATCCCTGCTACCTCACCTATTGGGATAAATCAATAAAGCAGCTAATTTAATTTATTGTTCGAAAGACTTTATGTACAGGAAATTCACCTATGGTGCAACTTGCAGCCACTCAATCACACTCGTAGATCATGATCATAATATTTTATTTATACACACACACACACACACACACACACACACACACACAAACACACACACACAAACACACACACATTCAGTCCAATGGAATAAAGAGGGGATAGACTGTGCTACAATTAAAATCACCTATCCTTCTATTTCATGCTTAGGGCTTTTAGTCCCTCAGTTCACTCTGTTAGTATAAACATCCGATGCAGATCGGTTTCCAGCAATGAGGGCCACATGTGGGGCTGTGTGGCTATCACTACTGGACACTGACCGCGTCCACATTCATAGGAACATCTGGGGTGGATTACGTTTGGCATACAGGACAGGATCTCACGAGCCCCTGTGACTGGTAGGGGCTAATGTGAATCTATTTCTTCTCAGGCAAAGAGGGAGGGGGGGGGGGGGGGGGGTGGGCAGGATGGGAAACTGTACAGAACTGCAGCGTGCGTGTTGGTGGGTTATATGAGTCTTCCCGGACTCCAAAATCTTCAGTGATTAAATTCTCCCTGCACATTCCATTTAGTTCTGTTCCCTAGTTAGAGTGTACCAGAGACGACTTTGCTAATTTCCACGTCAGTGCCCTCCGAAACTAAGCAGCATCAGCCCAAAATACACTCAAAACAAAAACTATTTCATTAATTGCTGTCCATTTTTAAATGAAATTTTATCACTTTTTGTTTATTTTGCAAAATCACATTTTGAATGAAATAGGCGATAGATAAAAAAAAACCCACAAGAAACGTTATAAAAAGAAAAGCATTTGACGAGAGTTAAAAACAAAGATGGCCGACTGCGTCGTTAGCAATGGAGCCAGTAGTCGGCATTACCGACGTGAAAAGGCTGAGTTTTACGCTTGGGAGACGAATGTCTCAGAGTCAGTAGTTACCAGACTTTGCAGCCGTGAACTAAAGATCTGGGTCAGTGCATTTGCCCTGCTCTGGTTGTGTTTCAGTACAGGTCAGTGTTGACCTACGGCCGCCCAACCCCCAACCCACCCCTCTCCGGCCCGGCATTCAGTGAAACCAGATGGGAGGCGGCGCGTGCCGTCCCTATTAAGAAATTTCTGTCAACAAAAGGGCTACTGGGACGCTTGTGATGATATGGTAAGGCTTCACCCTTATTAGAGCGTGGTCTCCAGTGTCAATACTACTAAGCTGAAAGACCATGGCGACATTGATCTTCTGATGATCCCTGCCTCTAACATCTCATCTACTGCTTTGTCTACTATCTCGCTATCCTGCAAAGGAACGCGGTAAGGCTTCACCCTTATTGGAGCGTGGTCTCCAGTGTCTATGCTCATTTTGACAGTGTTGGTGCGCCCTAAGTCCAGATCGCTACCCGCGAACAAATCGGAATGCTCCGATACCAGTTTAGTGACCGTGGACCTGATTGCGTCAGGCGCATCGATTTCTGTCAGATCAATGGAAGCGACTTCTCGTTCTTCCGTTCTGTTAGACACTGACTCTACCTGACTTACGCTGTTTGCCCTGCCTACCACACATCCCCTTTTTAGCCTGAACGTTTTGTTGGTGTGATTCACAACTAACAAAGGAAATGTCCTACCTTTGTTTCTCACTACCCCGCTCATCACAGATAGTCCTGGCTCTTCTGCAACGAACCCCCTATCTGTCGCTGAGACTTCTAAACATTCTTCTTTACTGAAGTACTGTGTACTCTTTATTCTAACCTGACAAATCTCCGCTGTATATGGTTTCAATACTTTTGTCTTGTGTACTCTGACTAACAATATATATGTGCATGTCTTGTTTGTATGGTACATACGCATTCCCGACCCTAACCTTTCTCAAATCAAAATAAATGCATGCTCCGTTCTTATCGAGCCAATCGTTTCCCAAAATGAAATTTCTATTCATCTCTTTCACTACATAAAAACGATGTTTGAACGACTGCTTTTCAATTTTGAAGTCCAGTTCTATGCATCCCACAACTCCTAGCGCTTCCCCACTGACTGACTGTAGCGACACACTTCTTTTCTCTAGCCTCGGCTTGTTCTGCAATTTTTCATACGACTTCTTGCTAATCAACGATACTTCCGCCCCCGTATCTATGAGACTTCTAAACTTTTGACTTCCTACCTTAAAGACTATGCATTTTGGACTCCCCGCTAAGTTGATGCTAAAGGATCTACTGTTTCCCCCGTTCTGCTCACCGGCTTCTCGTGGTGCAGAACGTTCTAGTTTCCCTGTCGCTCCTGTCCTACCCTAGCCCTACATTCTCTTTGTCGGTGGCCGTAACCCCCGCATCGCCAACACCACACGTGTTGATACCTTTGCTGTGACAAAGACGACTTTTGCTGACCGACTGCGTTGATCCACCTAGCCTTGCAATCGCGTGCCTTGTGGCATGGTGAACTGCATCGAAAACACGCCCTATCTCTAGAGTGATCCACTTCTTTTGCACCCCCACCCGGGTCTGCCCTGGGGGACTTGGGTGGGGTTAGGTATTTTTTAGTTCCCAGGGTCACCCTGGTCAGCCCCACAGGGTGGGTTTTTCTCTCTATTCTGGGGCATGTGTTTCTGTCTACCCTTTGTCCATGCACCTGTATTTGCCTTATTAAAACTCTCCCTACTGTCTGCACTGCCTGTAGGTCTTGATATTGGATGTGTGTTGCTAAATGGTCTTAGCTTTATTTAGCCCCTTGTGTTAGGTTTATTTAACGTATTTGACCGGCTGGCGACATACATTCAATGTTCTGTTTATTTTTTTGTTCACAAGCAGTGCAGGCACGTCCTGAGAAAGCCTTGTTGCTGTCGGGACGTTAAGCAATGTACAATCAATCAATCACTTCTTTTGCAGACTGTTGCTGATCTCCACTGAAGGTGGGGATCAGCTTTGAAATGGTTTGTAAATTAACTAAGGATGACAACCTCTCTATCTGACTACCTAATGCGGCCAACACCGGTTTAAGTGGGTGTGGTCTTCCTACATATTCCTCCGCCATTTTCACTACTGACTACACAATATTGCTGGCCCTTACTCAAAACTGTAGCGATGACACAAAAAGGTCACTCACCTGTTTGTCCAGCGTTGGTGACGGTAGTTGTGGCCCGAGGTCGTTTTCGTCTGCGGCCGGCTCCTTCTCAGTCTCGTTTCACGATCTTCTGTCTGCCTCTCGTTGCGTCTTCAGTTCTCGGCGTCGTCATACTTTTGACGTAGCGTCATTCTGCCATCCTCTGCGATAGTTCTGTCTTCCATCTCGTTCTGGAATCTGCGATTGTTCTGTCTTCCATCTCGTTCTGACATCCAGCGATGGTTCTGCTAAACCCGTTCTGACATCCTGGTCACGGCACCAAAATTGGTTGTTACGTGTTGCACTATGGACACGTAAAACAACTGAAGTCCAGTGATGGTTTTCTTTCGTGTTTATTTCAGTCTAAAGAGCATTGTCTGGGGTTGGGCAAGACCAACCACAGACTACAATTCGCTCGTTCTCTCACTATTCGCTCTCTCTTCTACTTTCGTCCATCTCTCTCACTCTCCTTCACTCTCCGTCTCTTTCTCTCGTTCTGTCTCTCGTTGTGTCTCTTTCCGTCTCTCGTTGTGTGTCCCCCTCTCGTTGTGTCCCCCAGTATGTATATACCCTTGCCCTTATCAATCATCTTCCCACTTAGGACCAGCCCCTCGTTAGGGCCGGTCCCGTTACATGATTAGGGCATCCCCGCGTGCCGACGGTCCCGTTAATTAGATGCCATCCATTTCCCATATAGTAACAGTTCCAGAGGGCCGGTCCGTTATCTTGATTAGAGCTGCCCGCGTGTCCGGTAGTTACATACAGACGCTGACCATATGGTACGTGACCGGAAACTACATCCGGATGCCGGATGTGGAGGCCCGCGTCAGTAGTGTAACATTTGCAGTTGTGTGTTATTTAACCCAGGAACCCTGCAGCAGGAGATGGATTGAACATGATAATTCAAGGGTAGTGCCAGATGAGCTTGGCACCTACAACTGTTACATAGTCATTAGATGATGCCTCCAATAGATATAGATTGGAAATGTGGCCATGGTGTTAAGAGGATTAATATGTCTGCGCAGTTTAGATGTCCTATCTGTTCTTGGAAAAACCATTACGCTGGCTGCCAATTTTGGGCAGAATTAACGTTGATACTGCTCTGTTTTATGTAGTTTAAAACATCTACAATATTTATAACATTAGCATATGCTTGTAAAATAGTTATGTATGTCTTAAAAACATTACAGTCAACAGGAGATGGATTGATCATAACAGTTCAAGCGTGGCGCCAGAATAGATTGGCACCTGGCAGCATCTAATAATAATAATAATAATGGATATTTTTATAGTGCCTAATCTCCTGACAGAGCTCTAGGCGCTTTACAATGGACACATGGTATGCACAAATAAATATACAAATACATATTAACAAACTAGAAAAATACAACTGACCAGCCACAAAAACACTGGTGTGTACACACACACACACACACACACACACACACACACACACACACACACACACACACACACACACACACACACACACACACACACACACATTCAGTCAGATGTAAGGCAGCACAAGGGTAAGCATGATGCCTGAAACTTGAGTCATGCTTTACAATCACACATGCACGCACAGATGTGTGCCAGATGCAATGCAGCGCAAGAGTAATGCAAGACGGTCTTTACTCGAGTGATGCGTTGCACCACACACACACACACACACACACACACACACACACACACACACACACACACACACACACACACACACACACACACACACATTCAGTCAGGTGTAAGGCAGAATCACACACACACACATTTGAGCGTGCAAATATGCTACAAGTTGAATGTATGATAGCAGATCAAAGTAGCATGATACAGAATCAGAATTAATGATCATCTTTATGATACTATTAATAAAGTTTGTAGATACATCTAATCTGTCCGATTATTTCTGAGTAATACTGTAGTAGCTGGGCTTTGAAGGAACTCACAGACTGTGCTGATTTAATCTTTTTAGGGAATGCATTCCACAGTAGTGAACCCGAGTAAGAAAAAGACGTCTTGAATATGTCTATTCTGGGCTTTGGAACTACCAGGTCATTTTTACATGTGTTGTAGGGTGTGCTACAAGTCTTGAAAAGATTATATATGTAAGCTGGTGTTTTTCCTACTGTAGCCTTGTATACCATTACTAACTTATTAAAAACAAAGTGTTCACAGAGAGGGAGCATACAAAGTAGTGCAAGTTTTTCGTCGGTACTGCTTTGTTGTGGAATGTTTTTATCTAATATAAGTTTCGCTGCTCACCTATGGAGTGAGTTTAATCTTTTTAAATTTGCATCGCTACAGTCATCCCACACAGATGAGAAATAATCAATATGCGATTTAATATGTGCATTATAGAATAGTTGTCTCGTTTTTCTGTCAGTGAAATATTTTAGTTTAGCAAGAAGAACCAAATTTCTTGAGACCACCTTGCATATCTTATCTGTTTGGCTCTGCCAGCTGAGGCAGTTATCAATGTGTGTGCCAAGTACTTGATGTTCTTTAACTTGCTGAATTTTGATCTGATCCCAGAAACAAGTTCAAAGGAGCGGGATTGAGCTGATGTTTGTGTCTGGTGGCGATGAGCAGGCACTTTGTTTCACAATGTTTGGAATCATGAAATTATCAGCACACCATTTTGATGTAACATTTAGACTTTGCTGAAGGGTGAAGTTGACACTGAAAACATTTGCATCAGAAAAGTCTAATGTGCCATCATCTGCAAAAAGGCTAGAGGTGACTCCAGCGGGAGAAATATGTAATAATAATAATAATAATAATAATAATAATAATAATAATAATAATAATAATAATAATAATAACAACAATAATAATAATACATAGTCCTTGTATAGCGCTGTTCTCCAGGAAAACACTGGACTCAGTGCGCATGCACAACAGCACACCCTCTCTCTCAGACACACGCATGATTATACACTACTTTAAACCACCCCATCTCTTCCCAACACCTTACATTCACTTCCTCTAGGATCAGAATAAAAGGCAGTCAACAGTTAGCTAAAGATGAGCTAAGTGTTAAATGCCCAACAGAAAAGAAAAGTCTAAGTGAGCTTTGAACTGTGACAATGTGGGCAGATTCCGCATTTCAGTTGGCAGGGAGTTCCACACACTTGGGGCTAAAAAGGTGAAAGAACGCTCCCCGACAGTTTTCATGTTAAGCTTCAGGATTTTAAAAAGTTTTACACTAGAGGAACAGAGGGTGCATGATGGCTGATAAACAGACAGCTTGGCAGAAAGGTACGGCGGGAGAGATCCGTCAAAATGCCAATAGGCAAAAAATTGCAATTTTGTACTGGCAGCGGAATTTTACGGGCATCCAGTGCAGCTGCATCAGTAGAGGCATAACGTAGTCTCTCTTTCGTTTCTTCAAGATGAGACGCGCCGCATTGTTTTGAATCATCTGCAAGCATGAAATCCGATCTGCCGGTAAACCTGCCAGTACAGATTTGCAATAATCGAGCCTGGACGTAATGAATGCATTTACAAGTCTTGATGCCGCTCTTTCTGTGAGATACAGTCTGAGGGAAGAAATTCTGTGCAGCTCAAGGAAACCAGCTCGGCAGATGCTACTGATATGATCATGCATGGAGAGCGTCGAATCAGTCTTCACACCCAGATATTTGACACATTTCTGGAAGGGAACGCTGCAGCCACCAATGTTTGCGAACTTGCCGTTAATCAGACTAAGGCGAGACTGAGAGCCAACAGGCATGACTTCAGTTTTGTCGGTGTTAAGCTTAAGTTTGTTGCTTGTCATCCAGGACAGGACGTCGTCTATACAACACTGTACGCTCATCTTAGCGGAGCTGAAATGGCTAGGCTAGAGGAAGATCATTTATAAAAAGAGAAAATAATAAGGGGACGAGTATTGATCCCTGTGGCACACCATGACAAATTATACCCTCTGCAGATTGTTTGCCATTTACAAGAACAAATTGAGTTCTATTCTCTAGGTAAGACTGAAAAAACTCCACAGCATTGCTACTAAGCCTATATGCTCTACGTTTCTGTATAAGTAGATTATGATTGATTAAGTCGAAAGCTTTGCTAAAATCTAAGAATACTGTCCCTGTCGTTTGCAGTTTGTTCATTGCATCGAGCCATCTATCAATCAGATGAATCAGCGCTGTATGACAAGAATGGCGTTGTCGAAAGCCTGATTGCAAGGGGTGTAAAACTTGATGATTTTCCAGGAACTGCTGTAAATGATGGTGAATATGTTTTTCTATTGGTTTCGACAAAGTCGAAAGTAAGGAAATGGGCCTAAAATTATTTGGCTTAGAAAGATCTTTAGTTTTGGGCAAAGGAATGACTTTTGCTTTCTTTAGGCTGGACGGAAATGTTCCCTGTCAAATACAAAGATTGTAAATATGCGTCAGAGAATCAACGACATGGGAGAGCTAGTTTTAGTATCGCAGTAGTAATGCTGTTGATCTCTTATTTTTTAGTTGAGATATAGTTTTACCAACGTCATAAACCGTTATAACAGGAATGTTGAAAATACTTGACTTGAGCTTTTCAGCAAAGAATTTATCAAGTACGTCTGATATCTGTGACATGTTTGGACTAGTTTAGGGCTGTCTTCATACTGGATGGCTAGCGCCTAGTTTAGGGCTGTCTTCATACTGGATGGCTAGCGCCTAGTTTAGGGCTGTCTTCATACTGGATGGCTAGTGCCTAGTTTAGGGCTGTCTTCATACTGGATGGCTAGCGCCTAGTTTAGGGCTGTCTTAATACTGGATGGCTAGCGCCTAGTTTAGGAAATATATACACTAAACTTTGGATATAATAGATTACCAGGGGACCCAACGTGTTGTTGTTATTCCCAAGTTTGTTATAAGCGAAGTAATTATAAGATAAGATAGTTTATTGCCATATGTTTCCATGTAAAAAAACAATAAAAACATTGAAATTTGTCTTGATGTCAGTTACTAAGACTAAAATAACACACACACACACACACATACACAGACACACACACACACACACACACACACACACACACACACACACACAGAGTAAACTCTAAAATATGATTTTCATGCTAAATACTAAGCAAATACTGGTATTAAACATGGTGAATGGGCACTCCTCACTGATTCAGTTAAAAGCTGACTGTACACATTCTGACAAGTTCTTACTCGCCACTCATGCTCTCTCCAATCAGTCTGGTTGATCAGAGAGAGTGCTCTCTCCAATCAGTCTGGTTGATCAGAGAGAGTGCGAACAGCAGAGGAAAAAAACTGTTAAAGAATCTGCTGGTCCTGGTACTGATGGACCTGTAACTACACCCTGATAGTAAAAGTTGGAAAAGCTCATTGCCGGGGTGGGTGGAATCACTTGAGATAAGACGCTGCCTGGTACAGTGAGTCCAGGCTAGGAAGATCTCTGCCTATGATTTTTGAAGCAGTCTTGACCACCCTGCTCAGTCTGATTTTCTCTTTGGCCGTGATGAAACCATACCAAACTGTGATCGAAAAGGTGAGCACGTTCTCAATCACAGCTCGGTAAAATTGCAACAACATGTGGGCACCGAGACCGAAACGTTTCAGACGTCGCAGGAAAAACAAGCGCTGCTGTGGTTTTTGGACGATGAGGCGAGTATTTTCCTCCCACTTAAGGTCACATGACAGGGTAGTGGCAAGAAACTTAAAGTTCTGGACTGTTTCAATGATTTCACTATTGATCACAAGAGGGGGAGGGGACTGTTTCTTTCTAAAGTCCACAATCATTTCTTTTGTTTTGCCAGTGTGCAGTTCAAGGTTGTTGTTATTACACCAGCTAATTAGAGTCTCAACCTGACTATAGGCGGATTCGTCCGAGTTTGTAATGCACCCTCTACTGTGGTGTCATCTGCAAATTTCAGAACTTTAGTACTGGCATGGCATGAAGCACAATCATAAGTAAACAGGGAGTAGAGCTTATGGGAGAGCACGCACCCCTCAGGCGTACCCGTGGATAAAATAAGGGCGGATGACACATTTTCACCAATTTTAGGGACCTGTGGTCTCATCAACAGGGAATCGAGGGTCCAGAGGCACAATGTACCAGTACCTAGAGTGGAGAGCTGTTGGGACCTCTGAAAGTGTTGTTATATCCGATTTTATTTTATCCGTCCTTGTTATAACCGCTAAAGCAGTGCTTGTCAAGTGCAGACAATGTTTGTATCAGACCTTGCTGTAAGCGAAGTAGACTGTATGGCGTGTGTTCAACAAAGCCGCTAAGGCAGTGCTTGTCAAGTGCAGACAATGTTTGTATCAGACCTTGCTGTAAGCGAAGTAGACTGTATGGCCGGCCGGTGTGTTCAATAAAGCCGCTAAGGCAGTGCTTGTCAAGTGCAGACAATGTTTGTATCAGACCTTGCTGTAAGCGAAGTAGACTGTATGGCGTGTGGTCAATAAAGCCGCTAAGGCAGCGCTTCTCAAGTGCAGACAATGTTTGTATCAGACCTTGCTGTAAGCGAAGTAGACTGTATGGCGTGTGTGTTCAATAAAGCCGCTAAGGCAGTGCTTGTCAAGTGCAGACAATGTTTGTATCAGACCTTGCTGTAAGCGAAGTAGACTGTATGGCGTGTGTTCAATAAAGCCGCTAAGGCAGCGCTTGTCAAGTGCAGACAATGTTTGTATCAGACCTTGTTACAAGCGAAGTAGACTGTATGGCGTGTGTTCAATAAAGCTGCTAAGGCAGTGCTTGTCAAGTGCAGACAATGTTTGTATCAGACCTTGTTACAAGCGAAGTCAGTAGACTGTATGGCGTGTGTTCAATAAAGCCGCTAAGGCAGTGCTTGTCAAGTGCAGACAATGTTTGTATCAGACCTTGTTACAAGCGAAGTCAGTAGACTGTATGGCGTGTGTTCAATAAAGCCGCTAAGTGCAGACAATGTTTGTATCAGACCTTGTTACAAGCGAAGTAGACTGTATGGCGTGTGTTCAATAAAGCCGCTAAGGCAGTGCTTGTCAAGTGCAGACAATGTTTGTATCAGACCTTGCTGTAAGCGAAGTTGACTGTATGGCGTGTGTTCAATAAAGCCGCTAAGGCAGCGCTTGTCAAGTGCAGACAATGTTTGTATCAGACCTTGCTGTAAGCGAAGTTGACTGTATGGCGTGTGTTCAATAAAGCCGCTAAGGCAGCGCTTGTCAAGTGCAGACAATGTTTACGTAGCATTGTCTGCTATAATCATCATCCAGTTGTTTAAATGACCTCTGTCAACGCGTATAGCGGTGTCAGACAAAGCCTGTTATTGTTTGGGGGGACTTCGGGGCGGTCCGTGGCGCAGTGGTTAAGGCGCCTGCCACAATGCTAAAGGTGCGTGGTTCGACTACGGGTTCCGGCGTCGGATTTTTCTCCTCTAGTGTCACCGTTAATTCGGGCGGACCGTCGGGGGTTCTTTCTCCGGGTACTCCGGCTCTTCCTCCCCCTCCACTTTGGTATCAGTTTCAGCCCACTTAATCAAATTTCAAATACAAACGATTTTGAATTTCCAAAAACTACAGTAGCTCGCTTGAGCTTGCCCTTAGCACCACGTGAATGTTCTGTGTTTATGTACGGTGTGAGTGAATGCGCGTGATTCACGTGAGCGTGCTTTTTGGGTTCAGTTCGCGGCGGCGCTTTGAGCCGATTTTCAATTGGGATAAAGCGCCTATTTAATGCGCTTATTATTATTATTATTATTATATTCCTCGACTGGTCCACTAGCCGGCCGACAGGCAAGCTAACCACCGCACTGAGCAGACAGCTACAGTTGCAGTCTTGCAGATGAGTCATCACCATTGCGTCACCCCTCTGCTGAATATGGACTAAGCGGGCTGAGCCAAATTTACTCGCCGGGATGGGGCACAAATTTGACCCGCACACCCCAACTTTCCATGGTTGTACAGAAAAGTTTCTGCGAGTGGCATACATCAGATACATAATCAGGGGGGTGTTGGACAACAATAATCCGCTAAAACATTTGTATTTCCAGCCAAACACACTTTGGTATATTTTACAGAGACCCACACCTGGACTTCTACCTTTAACAAATGGTGGAGGTGTATCTTAACCCTTTTAGCCCAGAGTCCCTACAGCAGGAGCTTGATTATCC
The DNA here is from genome assembly GCA_036245525.1 of Semisulcospira habei. Classification (NCBI taxonomy): domain Eukaryota; kingdom Metazoa; phylum Mollusca; class Gastropoda; family Semisulcospiridae; genus Semisulcospira; species Semisulcospira habei. The sequence goes on from BTPG01000005.1 coordinate 185,899,319, forward strand.
ATGATAATTCAAGGGTAGTGCCAGATTAGCTTGGCGCCTTCAGGCGCCAAGCTAATCTGGCCCTACCCTTGAATTATCATGGTCAAGCCATCTCCTGCAAATGGTACATAATCTTTAGTCAACACCCCAAAAATTTGAGAAATGGGACCTTGGGGCTGAAAGGATTTATGACTATTATACCAGTTGCAGGAGATGAATATGATAATTCAATGGCAGTGCCACCTAAGGTTTGCACCAGCAGCCCATCATTGCACCTGAATGATGGTCTTTGCTGACAGGTAATGTATATGATGAATGCGGTCACTCAAACAGATTGTACTGCACTATTATGTTTGCTTCTTTCAGTCTATCTTCAAGACTTGATCGCCATAGCATCCAGCCGTCCCAGGACCGAATCCCAACTGAGCAGCTCTTCTGAGTCGGACTCCCAACCTCCCTCCACCTCTTCACCTCCAGTTCACCAGCAGCAGTCACTGCGCCAAGACGTCACCAGTTCTGACACCTGGCGATCGATGGTCGTGTTGGTGCCGATGCGACTGGGCGGAGAGTCCATGAATCCGATTTACGTCCCATGCGTGAAGTCCATGCTGGCTCATGACAGTTGTATCGGGATCATCGGAGGGCGGCCCAAACATTCCCTCTATTTCGTGGGGTGGCAGGGTTAGTTGTGTATCTGTGGTTTAGTAACTCATTACATCTGGAGGATGAAAGGTTCGGTTTTGGCTCATATGCAAAGCAAAAGTGAGAATGTTCTGTTTCAGTGGTTGTCCGTCCGTCCGTCGTCCGTGGTAAACATTAACGTTGACATTTTCTCGGAGGCTATTCAAGCCACAGTCTTCAGACTTGGCCCAAGGATACTTTGTGGCAAGACCTTTCTAAACATACCAATTTGAGTGACCTCTCTCAAGGTCAAGGTCACAGTGGGTCAGGAAATAGGTTAAGAAAAGCTCTGTTTGGCAAAATTTATGTTTTCTCAAATACTATTCACAACTTCAAATCCAAACTTGGTATAAAGATACCTGGTGGGTAAGACCTTTCTATGCATACTAATTTGGTGTCCCATCGAAAAGGTCAAGGAGCACAAGATCAGGAAATAGGTCACAAATAACCTTTTTTCTTGACAAAAAATGTTTTTTTCTCAATACTATTTACAACTTCCATCCCAAACCTGGGTACAAAGATACCTGATGGTAAGACCTTCCTATGCATGCTAAGTTGGGCGACCCCTTGGAAAGGTCAGGGGTCACAAGAGATCAGCAAATGATGTTTATGGTTTGGTAGAATTTTAGTTTTTTTCAGGAATTTTGCAAACTTTTCAACCAAATGTAACAAAAAGGTAGCTGATGATAAGACCTTTCAATGCATACTAAATTGTTTCACTACTCAGAAGGTGATGGGTCATGGGAGGTTGACAAAAGTGAATAATGCGTAAATTTTGAGAAAACGTGACCTGTCGGAAATATCAAAATCACATTTTCATTCAGTCCTCTCTGCACCGTCTGGTGCTTGAGGCGACTGTCGTTTCCGTAGCAAGTTTCTTTTTACAGGGTGGAGTCGCTAGCCCCACGCCTAACCCTCCTCCTTTATCCTGACTTGGGACAGGCAGTTAAGCCCCCAAAGGGGCCTCCCTGGTGGAGTTTATCAAAATCACAAAGGTTAGATTAAGTTTGTTGATCGGTCTTGCAAGTGAACCTTAAGGGCTTTGCCATTCTTGTTTAGTTTTAGATATCCCTTGAGGTCTGTGTCGCAGTTCTGGAGACAGAGTGGCCATGATCGTTGAAGGGTGGTGTCAGAATAGTTTGACGCCTACAGGCACCAAGCTATTCTGACACCACCCTTGAGCGATCATGGTCAGTCCACATCCTGTCAATGCATGTCAGGGTTTTACGTGCGCTGTTACCGGTTCTGTCAACATTACAGGCAGCTGCATGCATGAGGGGGTGCCTTGATTGTTTGGCTCAGTGCTGTTGCATCATAGCAAATTTAGTAGAAACTTGTACATGTACTCCAATCTAACATGGCGACATACCAGTAAATATATTAGGTATTTGTTGACATCCGTCAGGCTCGAGCGTTGAGCATCACTTGCTGTGGCTGTACAGGCCCGCACCCAAATGTCAGTCCCTAATACATCAGCGTGTTTGCCACAAGATGTCTTTGTCATCACTTCTAATTTTCTGTTTGTTCTCAGATACCGCATAGTGGTTATATGTTAAAAATGCTAATGGTTTGAATTTGAAACATTGTGACATTATGTCCTAGTTTTTCAAGTGATAAAAGACAAAATCACAGAGGTGTGTACGGTTCACAGAGGTGTGTACGGTTCACAGAGGTGTGTACGGTTTACAGAGGTGTGTACGGTTTACAGAGGTGTGTACGGTTTACAGGGCTGTGTACAGTTCGGCATTTAGCCTCAAATTACTACAGCAGAAGATGGATTGACCGTGATAATTACAGGGCAGAGCCAGATAAGCTTGGCGCTTGATGGCGCCAAGCTTATCTGGCACTACTTTTTAAGTGGCATGTTCGATCCACCTCTGGTACACAGTCATTAGGCGTCACCTCCAAATTTGGGAAAATGTGGCCGTGGGGATAAAATTAACCCTGAGTCCCTACAGCAGGAGATGGATTGACCATGATAGATAAGTATTCATTCAAAAGTATTCATTAACATTTGATTGTGATGTTGCAGATGACAAGTTGATCTACCTGGACCCTCACTACTGTCAGGACACCGTGGACACCGCCCAGTCCTTGTATCCCATACAGGTAGGAAGCCTTTCACATCATCTGTTCTGTTGGATTCTGTTCATGTTGGCTAAACTCACACACCTAATTATTATAAGATAAGCGCATTATAAATACCGTAATTATTATTATTATTATTACCTGCACATATGTATGTAACAATAGGTTTATCAGCTGAGACTTTTCTACCCTTGTTTTCACAGTCCGTGTCAGTAGGCGCGTACCAGCGGTTTTTCTCTGCCCTTTGAGTATAATGCAAGGACTCTCCTGCATAGAAAGGAGAAGAAGAACTGAAAAGATTTTCATTTCACATTTAAACTGAGCAATTTTAGTTAGTCCTTTTGTACAGCATTACTGTAAGTCAAGCTAATCTGGCACTACCCTTGAATTATCATGGTCAGTCTACCTCCTGCAACTGGTACAGTCATTAGGCAACACCTCCAAAATTTGAGAAATGGGACCTTGGGGCTACAAGGGTTAAAGCAGAGGCACTCGTACACCTGGCACACACATGCACAGTCATTATGTGTGTGCGTCGTGTGTGTGTGTGTGTGACAGATACATTTGTCTACCAAAACACTACTGCTTATACATCAGATGGTAAAACAAAACACACGCTCACAAAATCGATGAGAGGGTGAACTACATAATAATAATAATAATGTACATTTATGTAGGGCTTAACCTCCAGATTAATGATGCTCTAAGTGCTTTACAAGATCAAAAATCACAGAACAAAAAAGTACAAGAAAGTAAAAGCTACACTAAATGTTACAACTAAAATGACACATATCAAAAGCTCACATACACATTACGAAAACAGTTACTGCCAAAGATTGCTAATGCACTGAGAATGCGTTTTAACTATATGTATAAGAAAAAAAGATAGGTCTTGAGCAGTGATTTTAAAGCAGACAGAGTTGGAGCATGTCTGACATGGGCTGAAAGGTCGTTCCAGGTGACTGGACCAAAATAAATAAGAAAAAGCACGCTGACCTTGGCTAGACTTCTTTCGCCTAGGAACCCTGAAAATACGCGTGTCTGATGCAGAAACAGAGGGATCTTGAAGGCGTGTAAAAATGAACCAGGTAAGACAATTACGTGTTAGCACAATATGTAATAGCATTGTAACATATGAGAGAAACCTTGTACACAATTCTTTGAGATACAGGCAGCCAGTGCAGGTCAACAAGTAAGGGTGTTACTTGCTCATGTTTCGGTACTCTGTAAATTAGTCGGGCAGAGCAGTTCATAACTCTTTGAAGTTTATCAAGAAGATTCTGAGGAATGCCAGCCAAAAGGGAATTACAAAAATCAGTGCAGGAAAGAACAATGGACATGCACATCAATACGTTATTCACATCACAGCAATGATTCGGTGCTGTTGCTATCTCTGTAGGATGACTGAATTCTGTTGCTTGCTCTGTAGGATGACTGAATGCTGTTGCTATCTCTGTAGGATGACTGAATGCTGTTGCTATCCCGGTAGGATGACTGAATGCTGTTGCTTGCCTGTAGGATGACTCAATGCTGTTGCTATCCCTGTAGGATGACTGAATGCTGTTGCTATCCCGGTAGGATGACTGAATGCTGTTGCTTGCCTGTAGGATGACTGAATGCTGTTGCTATCCCTGTAGGATGACTGAATGCTGTTGCTGTCTCTGTAGGATGACTGAATGCTGTTGTTATCTCTATAGGATGACTGAATGCTGTTGCTATCTCTATAGGATGACTGAATGCTGTTGCTATCTCTGTAGGTTGACTGAATGCTGTTGCTATCTCTATAGGATGACTGAATGCTGTTGCTATCTCTATAGGATGACTGAATGCTGTTGCTATCTCTATAGGATGACTGAATGCTGTTGCTATCTCTGTAGGATGACTGAATGCTGTTGCTATCTCTGTAGGATGACTGAATGCTGTTGCTGTCTCTGTAGGATGACTGAATGCTGTTGCTATCTCTATAGGATGACTGAATGCTGTTGCTATCTCTATAGGATGACTGAATACTGTTGCTATCTCTGTAGGATGACTGAATGTTGTTGCTATCTCTATAGGATGACTGAATGCTGTTGCTATCTCTATAGGATGACTGAATGCTGTTGCTATCTCTATAGGATGACTGAATGCTGTTGCTATCTCTGTAGGATGACTGAATGCTGTTGCTATCCCTGTAGGATGACTGAATGCTGTTGCTATAAATGTAGGAGGACTGAATGCTGTTGCTATCTCTGTAGGATAACTGAATGCTGTTGCTGTCTCTGTAGGATGACTGAATGCTGTTGCTATCTCTGTAGGATGACTGAATGCTGTTGCTATCCCTGTAGGATGACTGAATGCTGTTGCTATCCCTATAGGATGACTGAATGCTGTTGCTGTCTCTGTAGGATGACTGAATGCTGTTGCTATCTCTATAGGATGACTGAATGCTGTTGCTATCTCTATAGGATGACTGAATGCTGTTGCTATCTCTGTAGGATGACTGAATGCTGTTGCTATCTCTATAGGATGACTGAATGCTGTTGCTATCTCTATAGGATGACTGAATGCTGTTGCTATCTCTATAGGATGACTGAATGCTGTTGCTATCTCTATAGGATGACTGATTGCTGTTGATATCTCTATAGGATGACTGAATGCTGTTGCTATCTGTTTAGGATGACTGAATGCTGTTGCTACTCTGTAGGATGACTGAATGCTGTTGCTATCTCTGTAGGATGACTGAATGCTGTTGCAGTCTCTGTAGGATGACTGAATGCTGTTGCTATCTCTGTAGGATGACTGAATGCTGTTGCTATCCCTGTAGGATGACTGAATGCTGTTGCTATCTCTGTAGGATGACTGAATGCTGTTGCTACCTCTGTAGGATGACTGAATGCTGTTGTTATCTCTATAGGATGACTGAATGCTGTTGCTATCTCTGTAGGATGACTGAATGCTGTTGCTGTCTCTGTAGGATGACTGAATGCTGTTGCTATCTCTGTAGGATGACTGAATGCTGTTGCTATCCCTGTAGGATGACTGAATGCTGTTGCTATAAATGTAGGAGGACTGAATGCTGTTGCTATAAATGTAGGAGGACTGAATGCTGTTGCTATCCCGGTAGGATGACTGAATGCTGTTGCTGTCTCTGTAGGATGACTGAATGTTGTTGCTATCTCTGTAGGATGACTGAATGTTGTTGCTGTCTCTGTAGGATGACTGAATGCTGTTGCTATCTCTGTAGGATGACTGAATGCTGTTGCTGTCTCTGTAGGATGACTGAATGCTGTTGCTATCTCTGTAGGATGACTGAATGCTGTTGCTATCTCTCTGTAGGATGAGTGAATGCTGTTGCTATCTCTGTAAGAGGACTGAATGCTGTTGCTATCTTGGTAGGATGACTGAATGCTGTTGCTATCCCGGTAGGATTACTGAATGCTGTTGCTATCTCTCTGTAGGATGACTGAATGCTGTTGCTGTCTCTGTAGGATGACTGAATGCTGTTGCTATCTCTGTAGGATGAGTGGATGCTGTTGCTATCTCTGTAGGAGGACTGAATGCTGTTGCTATCCCTGTAGGATGACTGAATGCTGTTGCTATCTCTGTAGGATGACTGAATGCTGTTGCTACCTCTGTAGGATGACTGAATGCTGTTGCTATCTCTATAGGATGACTGAATGCTGTTGCTGTCTCTGTAGGATGACTGAATGCTGTTGCTATCTCTGTAGGATGACTGAATGCTGTTGCTATCCCTGTAGAATGACTGAATGCTGTTGCTATCCCTGTAGGAGGACTGAATGCTGTTGCTATCCAGGTAGGATGACTGAATGCTGTTGCTGTCTCTGTAGGATGACTGAATGCTGTTGCTATCTCTGTAGGATGAGTGAATGCTGTTGCTATCTCTGTAGGATGACTGAATGCTGTTGCTGTCTCTGTAGGATGACTGAATGCTGTTGCTATCTCTCTGTAGGATGAGTGAATGCTGTTGCTATCTCTGTAGGAGGACTGAATGCTGTTGCTATCCTGGTAGGATGACTGAATGCTGTTGCTATCCTGGTAGGATGACTGAATGCTGTTGCTATCTCTCTGTAGGATGACTGAATGCTGTTGCTGTCTCTGTAGGATGACTGAATGCTGTTGCTATCTCTGTAGGATGAGTGAATGCTGTTGCTATCTCTGTAGGATGACTCAATGCTGTTGCTGTCTCTGTAGGATGACTGAATGCTGTTGCTATCTCTCTGTAGGATGACTGAATGCTGTTGCTATCCGGGTAGGATGACTGAATGCTGTTGCTATCCTGGTAGGATGACTGAATGCTGTTGCTATCTCTATAGGATGACTGAATGCTGTTGCTATCTCTGTAGGATGACTGAATGCTGTTGCTTTCTCTGTAGGATGACTGAATGCTGTTGCTATCTCTGTAGGATGACTGAATGCTGTTGCTACTCTGTAGGATGACTGAATGCTGTTGCTATCTCTGTAGGCACAGAGTGGTACATCTACACAAAAATTACTTATGATCAAACACAAAAATTACTTATGATCAAAAGTTGTTTTGGATGGAAACAAAAAATCATCTAGACGAACTCTCTCCACCCGCAAGATTGATATAGATCCTAATGCGCCATTGCAGGCTGTTTGTTCATATAAATCTGCCTCTTATCCGCAGACTCACTTGAAGTTGAAGATAGAGGTCTCATACTGACTTCATTTAGAATGTGCGGAAGTGCAAAGTTTAAACAAAAAGTGACATAGTAAGGCAAGCTCCTTGCGCAAGAGGCATAGATCCTCATGAGCCCCAGCCATTGAGGGGGCTCATGAGGTTCCATGCCTCTTGCCAACAGAGGCTCCTGAAGATCCCTGCCTCATTCACAGCTGCAGCAGGGCAGTATTTCTTTCAGCGTGGTGCGAAACCGCGACCCCATGGAGTAGTATATGAAAAAGTTGAGCGAGCAGTTGATGCAGCGAAAGACGTTGATTCCGTTCCACAGGACGGAGGTCAGGTTGTGGTAGCGCCCGCCGTAGTTCAGATCCTTCACCAGGAACGTGGCGATCTGGACAACAAAAAGGGAAAGATGAAACGTGCTCGCATAGTTGGACACCGGCACGCGCGAAGGCACACGCACACACACATAGATGTCTTTAAAAAAAATGAAAATGAGAAAAAAGATGAACGTTTTGGGCTTAACGTCGCAACCCATAAAAACCCTGACATGCTGCCACAGGGTGTGGGTCGACTATGATAGTTTGGTGCCAGAATAGCTTGGCGCCTGACACATCGACCATATTAGTTCAAGGGTGGTGTCACAATAGCTTGGCGCCTACAGGCGCCAAGCTATTGTGACACCACCCTTGAACTAGCATGCTCGATCTGTCTCCAGAAGTGTGACATATTCCTCAAAGGACATACACAGTTAAAACTTCATCCTCAGAATGTCATGAGTTAACGGCTAAACGTCACGAAGGCGATTTCAAAGACGGGTCACAAGAAAAGGGTCAGAACAAAATTGGACCCCAAATAGGTTCGAACCCCACGGCCTTTTGGACGAGAGTCGAACTCTGTTCCACCTCCGTGAGGTACAACGCCACCAAGGGGTGTACCACGCGCCTCACCTGCACGGCGAGTATGGGCACCAGACAGATGATGAACAGCACAGAGGTGGCGATCAACATCTTGGTCACCGCCACCTCCTTCGCCTCCAGCCGCCCCTCCTTCCCCTCCTCCTCCCCGCCCTTGGTGGTCGTCGTCGTAGCGGCGCTCTTGGAGACAGTCTTCTCCCGCCAGGCCACCGACGTCTTGAGCTTGGCGGCGGTCACGGCGGTGGTGGCGGTGACGGTCAGCAGAAAAAAGGCGGGGAAGGCGGTGGCGTAGAAGAACACGTCGAAAATGTCCAGGATGCCTTTGTTGTCCAGGTAGTACCTGAAACAGGGAGAGGAGGAGACAGGGTGGATGGATGGATTGCTTGTTAATATTCTGACGGCAGGGAAGAACGTATCCAGGCCAACGTCGGCCGCAGTGGGCCCGCGCACATCCATGTTAGCGAGAACGTTGAGTGAATGTCACCAGCCGGTCGGTCAAACCACACGTGGCAGAAACAAGGTGAACAGGAAGAAGGAAAGGACGTGGTCCTTTGTTGTACTGGGTAATACCTTCAACACGAAGACGGAGAAACAGGAAGGAAGGAAGGAAACAGGACAGGGGCAGATCAGTTACCTTCCGGGGAGGGGAGGGGAGGGGAGGGTGGTGGGGAGGGTGCTACTTTCTGTTTGGGACCTTCATCCTAACTCAAAGCGCCTCCCTCTGCCAAACACTGGGGGACAGAGCGCAGGGCTGTGAATGCCAAACCATGCTGGATGACGTAAGGTGGCACATATGATTAACTCATTCAAGACGTCCCGCATGAATAGTTGCAAAACCAAACAGTGCAGTCACAGTTTCGGATCAGTGACATCCCGTGGGGTGAGGGTGGGAGTGCATCATTTTGTTTGAGACCTTCAACCTGACACAACACATCTCTCCACGCGCCAGACCTTCCTTCCCAGTGGCGGAAAAACAGGGGCGGGGTGGGGGTGTGTGGGGGTGGGTGGTGGGTGGGTGCATACGCGTATGAGAACCTCCTGCACCTTCTCACGACCCACCGAAATATCAAAATAAGGTGGGCAGCAAGCATGTGTGACAACCTCTTGTGCCACCCACTTAAATTTCGAAGTGGGGGGCCGGGGGGGGGGGGGGGGGGGGGGGGGGGAGGAATCCAAACTCCAAATAAAAGAACTTTGATGTGGTATTTTTGAGATTTTTGGCGTGGCTGAACAACACCCCCCCCCCCCCCCCCCCCCCCCACAATCAGCCCCTGCCAGAATAACGAATAAAAACGCCAAAATCCCACCAATTTGTGCTATGTTATTGGAGTATTGAAAAATCCCATGATGGTGTGTCCATCACCCGCCGTTATGTCTTAAGCCCTGTGTAGAGTGCAGTGTTAACCACAGAACATACCGTCATGTCTTAAGCCCTGTGTAGAGTGCAGTGTTAACCACAGAACACACCGTCGTGTCTTAAGCCCTGTGTAGAGTGCAGTGTTAACCACAGAACATACGTCATGTCTTAAGCCCTGTGTAGAGTGCAGTGTTAACCACATAACATACTGTTGTGTCTTAAGCCCTGTGTAGAGTGCAGTGTTAACCACAGAACATACCGTCATGCCTTAAGCCCTGTGTAGAGTGCAGTGTTAACCACAGAACATACCGTCATGTCTTAAGCTCTGTGTAGAGTGCAGTGTTAACCAGAGAACATACCGTCATGTCTTAAGCCCTGTGTAGAGTGCAGTGTTAACCACAGAACATACCGTCGTGTCTTAAGCCCTGTGTAGAGTGCAGCGTTAACCACAGAACATACCGTCATGTCTTAAGCCCTGTGTAGAGTGCAGTGTTAATCACAGAACATACCGTCGTGTCTTAAGCCCTGTTTAGAGTACAGTGTTAACCACAGAACATACCGTCGTGTCTTAAGCCCTATGTAGAGTTTAGTGTTAACCACAGAACATACCGTCATGTCTTAAGCCCTGTGTTGAGTGCAGTGTTAACCACAGAACATACCGTCGTGTCTTAAGCCCTGTGTAGAGTGCAGTGTTAACCACATAACATGCAGTAGCAACAACCGACAGCTCAGCATGCTATTCGCAGCGCCACACTCTTTCATCCTGTACAGCGAGGCACAGCGAGTACACATGCCAAGGGCGGTTCCAATCAGCACACGATTGTTGAAGGGTCAGTTGAGGGTTTGGCATTTTCAGCCCAGACAACTGATATGGATCGACCGGACAACAACTTATATGGATCGACCGTGAAAGTGTCAGTGTCAGTCCCGCGATGGTGTTGAATATGTTAACACGTTCGAGACGTACTGCATTCGGATACGCAGCTGTGTGCCACGTATCCAGATGCAGGATGACTCGAAAGTGTTAATTGGTGGGATTGTTGTTGATGTTGGCAATCGTTGTTGATGCGGGCGATCTTTTTCTCAGTGGTGGGTGGAAAAATAATGTAAAAATAAATTAAGTAAATGATTTTTTTTATGTTTAGATGAAACTATTTTATGAACTATAGGTCATCCTCGGTATATCGTGGTGTACAGGGGAGCCATACAGTCAGACCGCGTTATTGGCGATCGCGTTATTGTAGTGCTGAACTGACATTGACTAGCGAAGAAAGTCCACTTGGCAAGCAAAGAGACCTGTCTGCATCATAATGTCAGATACCGCGGTATGCTGTAGCGAGTTGAGCTGTTTCCATATCGTGGCGCGACAACGATTTCGCTGTTTTGGGGGCGTGTTTTCAGTACACAACAAATTTGAGCTATTTTTGGCTCCCATGTGTCTGTATTCTGGGCCAATGGTCGTCTGTCCGCTGTCGTCCGTGGTAAACTTTAACGTTGGCATTTTCTCGGAGACTATTCAAGCCACAGTCTTCAAACTTGGCCCAAGGATACTTTGGGCAAGGCCTTTTTTAAGCATACCCATTTGAGTGGCCTCCCTTCAAGATCACAAAGAATCAGGAAATTGGTAAAAACAAAATAGCCATATTTTGACAAAATTGAGTTTTTCTCAAATAGTACTCACAACTTCAAACCCAAACCTAATACACAGATACATGATGGTAAGCCCTTTCTATGCATACTAATTTGGTTGACCCAACCGAAAGGTCAACGGATACGAGAGCACAGGAAATTCGTTAAACATAGCCGTATTTTGACAAAAGATGTTTTATTTTTCTCAAAAACTATTCACAGCTTCAAACCTGGTACAGAGATACCTGATACTAAGACCTTCGCATGCATATTAATTTGGATGACCCTTCGGAAAGGTCAAGGATGGCAAGAGATCATGAAATAGCCATTTTCTGATAAAAAAGTGTTTTTTTTTTTCTCAAATACTATTTACAACTTCTATCCCAAACCTGGTACACAAACTTGGATGACCTCTTGGAAAGGTCAAGGATTACAAGAGATCAGCAAATGACGTGAAAAATGTCTATTTTTTTTAATGTTAATTTTTATCAGGATTTTTGCAAAACTTGTCAACCAAATTTGGCAGAAAGGTAGCTGATGATGAGACCATTCCATGTATACTAATTTGGTTTACTACTACTTAAATACTACCTGTACTCAAAAAAGTGAAGGGTCATGGGAGGTTTACAAAAGTGAAAAATGCGTACATTTTGAGAAAACATGGATTTTGCGGGAACAAATGCCAACCCTTTCCTTATGTTGTGTTAGAACACTTGAGTACTTGCTTATTTAAGTGACCTGTTGGAAGGTCAAGGTCACAAAGGTAATTGATTATATGGATCGATCATGCACGTGAGACTTGAGAGCTTTGCCATTCTTGTTCCAAATTAAAACAAAGGCGCGAAATCGCTTTGTCACGGGCCGCTTTATTAAAGCGATTTCCCGCCTGCCGCCCAGCTACTGTTTTTTAAATTTTTTTTTTTTTTTTTTTTTTTTTTTTTTTTTTTTTTTTTGTGCCCTTTATCGCTTCTTTGTTGCGTAACGCTTTGGAAACATAACTTAAAACTAATGGGCGATGGTCTCGTCACTTACTTGGTGACGTCAATGGTGGCGATGTATTCGTCACTTACTTGGTGACGTAGACGATGTCCGTGGTAGCATTGGTGTCGGGGTCGAACATGCAGACGGCCGTGTGTTTGGGCCCGGCTATGGCGAGCATGCCGCCCAGGAGCGTGGCCGAGGACATCACGATGATCACCGCCATGGTGGACGTCTTGAGAAACTTGCGAGCGTGAAAAGGGCTGACGACACAGAAGCACCTCTCGCTGGCGATCACAGTCGACAGGAACTGGGACACCCATGTCACGCCCGTCACGCCTGAGAAAAGACGATAGGACGAATTACTAAACCAATCAGTAGGTCGGATCCCTTTTAGTAAAGAAAACCCGTAGGTTGAGCCGTCACACGCCAAATCGAACCGGGGATCACTTTGGCTGACGCCAAAGTGATCCCCGGGTCGATTTGGCGTGAGGGTATGTTTTGTCGTGATGCACCGGACCACGTGACAGTTATGCGTACGCACCAGGCAGATAGGTGATCATGATGCCAGAGAAGCCGATCAGGTCTCGGTACGCCTTCTCCGCCGTCAGCAGGAAGTTGGAGAGCAGCACCAGAAGGTCCGCGAGAGCCAGGGCGAACAGGCAAAGGTTGATTCTCTCCCTTAGACCTTGCCTGTAGAAGACGGCGGCGCTCAGAACGTTACCCGGCATGCCCAGGCAAAAGAGCACGGGCAGAAAGACGCACGCGAACAGTATTGTCGACAACCAGAAGTCCACCTGCAGACAAATAGAGCATATAGCGTCCAGAATACGTTTGGAGGCAGGGCGCGAGCGTACAGTATGGTCGACAACCAGAAGTCCACCTGCAGACAAATAGAGCATATAGCGTCCAGAATACGTTTAGAGGCAGGGCGCGAGCGTACAGCAACGTCGCCACTCGGAAATGAATGATTGGTTGGTTGGTTGTACATTGCTTAACGTCCCGACAGCAACAAGACTTTCTCAGGACGTGCCTGCACTGCTTGTGAAAAAAAAAACAATAAAAATAAAAAAAACAACAACTGAATATTGAATGTATGTTACGCAAAAGAAACCTAAGGCCATTTAGCAACACACATCCAATATCAAGAGCTACAGGCAGCGCAGACAGTAGGGAGAGTTTAAAAAAGAAAAAATACAGGTGAATGGACCAAGGGTAGAAGGAAACACATGCCCCAGAATCGAGGGTACAACCCACCCTGTGGGGCTGACCAGGGCGACCCTGGAAACTAAAAAGTAGTTAACCCCACCCAACTCCCCTAGGGCAGACCCGGGTGGGGGCAGAAATGAACGAGCTAGCGTGCAACGTCATTAAGGCAGCGATGCTTGGGATTAAAATCTTCCCTGCCATTGTACCTACACTGGGCGTACTGTACATATTTGTTTCTCAAATCTGTGTTAGTTCAACGACCAAAAGCCGACACCGTCCAAGGAACATGGATACAAATTGGTCTCAGCAAGAGGGGCTCATGAGGATCTATGCCTTTTGCAGTTGGATCGTGTTCACATTTTTCTCGGCAGTCAAAAAGTTAATCAAAATCCGGATCAAAAGGGTTACTGAGAAGTTGTAAAACGCAGAGGACATCCCAAAAAAGGCAGAAACACGCTTAGAAAGACAGTTACAACACACCTGTAGATTGATCATACGCGTGAGCCACGAGGGCTTTGCCTTCCTAAAAGTTGCTTGTTCTTTATCTTTTTAAATTCTTGCACTTTGCAAATACAGTGGAACTGAACTAATGTGGATTCGTTTGGAAAATCCGACCCGCCCATGCTTTGTATATTACATTGAAGTGTGTCCTGACCTGTGACAAGTGTGTCCTGACCTGTGACAATTGTGTCCTGACCTGTGACAAGTGTGTCCTGACCTGTGACAATTGTGTCCTGACCTGTGACAAGTGTGTCCTGACCTGTGACAATTGTGTCCTGACCTGTGACAATTGTGTCCTGACCTGTGACAAGTGTGTCCTGACCTGTGACAAGTGTGTCCTGACCTGTGACAATTGTGTCCTGACCTGTGACAAGTGTGTCCTGACCTGTGACAAGTGTGTCCTGACCTGTGACTTTTCTGATTTAACCCATTCAACTCCACGGCCTGATTTCCAAATTTGGGAGGTGTTACCCAACGACTGTGTATTGCACTGCCATTGAATTATCATGGTCGATCCATCTCGCTGTATTTCGTCGGGACCGAATGGGTTTAAATTCAAAACAGCGAGAGCCAAGATGGGATGAACCATAACCCACAAAGTCCCTTCTATATGAGAGCTGTCTTCGCTGTCAAGGGTCTCTACCTTTTGTCTGTGACTTGATTCTGATGCTGAAATATCCTGTTGAAAAAGCCTCGCAGATGTGCCAGTGCGCCATAGGGAACTCTATAAGGGGCGCGAGCAGTGCATGCGCGTCATTGGTTTGTCAGACGTCATTTGTCATGACGTATTTTTGTGTTTTTATGTAATTTTATTTAACGTGATCTAAGTTTCGCTTTCGCTTTAAGACTTGGGAAAATGGTGACAAAACTAGAATCTCACGGTATAATTTCAGTCTTGCTATAATTTGTGTGAAAGGTTGATTTTACCTACCTACATGCTATACTAAGTACACCTACATACTCTTACGAAAGCGCGTCGATGTGTTAGTATGTGTGTGTGTGCGTGCGTGCATGCCGGCGCTGCAAACATCCTCAAGAGACATTATATGTTCATGCGCCCTCCGGGAACATGAGGATATATGCCTCTTGGAGATGCACGCATATGTGAGAGAAAAAACGAGCAAGCTAGAGAGAGAGAGAGAGAGAGAGAGAGAGAGAGAGAGAGAGAGAGAGAGAGAGAGAGAGAGAGAGAGAGAGAGAGAGAGAGAGAGAGAGAATTACGTCATATTTAGAGTATGACTGCGTGGTGACGGAGTTGCCTCTTTTACATCGCCGCCACTGTCTGACTTTCTCTAGATGTCAAGATTTTTTACTGTTTTAATTTGTGTCTGAAAAGAATTAATTTTTACTGAAGAAGTTGAAAGCGTACAAACCTGGCTAACGAACTCATCCAATGTCTTTCTCGAAACTAGCTATATCGGGTCACCTGAATGCTCTTCGGAAAGCGTGACAATGTGTGTGTGTGTGTGTGTGTGTGTGTGTGTGTGTGTGTGTGTGTGTGTGTGTTTGCGTTAGTGTGTGCATGCGCGCACGCTCCAAACATCTCCAAGAGACATAGATCCTCATGCGCTCTCCGGGCGCAGGAGGATCTATGCCTCTTGGAGATGCGCGCATGTCTGTGAGAAAGAGAGAAAGGGTCGGTCGCTAGAGAGAATTACGTCATATTTAGAGTATTATGTCAATGTTTGCGTGGTGACGGAATTGCCTCTGTTACGTCACCGCCACTGTCTGACTATCTGTAGAAGTCAAGTTTTTTTCAGTTTTTTTTATTTTATTTACTAAAGACGTTGAAAGGATACAAAGCTGGCTAACGAACTCATCTTATGTCTTTCTCCAAACTAGCTATATGCAAAGGTTCAAGTAAATATGAAACTACGGACTCTAATCTGGGTCAACCGTCTTTCTATAAACGGTTGTTTATGTCTTCAATAAGACATTCATAAGAAAGTATTTTGCCAAGTTTCAAGCTGTGTATAAAGAAATATAGGAGAGTCTCTTGTTTACATACATACGCACACACACACACACGCACACGCACACGCACACACACACACACACACACACACACACACACACACACACATACGCAAATACGGCGATTCGCGCCAAATGTACGTTCAGCAGCGAGGTTAGCGTAACTAGACATGACGTAATTTTTATCTTGTTACTTCAATTGTTCAAAGGGCGACCCGTTGTATAAAGTCCCTTCAATAAATAGAAGGGACTTAAAAACGACTCAGAGTTGATTTGGCAAAAGGCAGTAAGTCCTTTTTAAGTCCCTTCTATTTATAGAAGGGACTTTTTAGGACGGGTGGCGGTTGGGCGAATTTAATAGCATGTCCATGATGTCAAAGGCGGGCAGGCCTAAACCTCTAACAATTGAAGTAACAAGATAAAATTTACGTCATGTCTAGTTACGCTAACCTCGCTGTTGAACGTACATTTGGTGCGAAGCGCGGTATGTGCGTATGTATGTATGCGCGTATGTTTGTGCGTATGTATGTAAACAAGAGAATCTCCGATATTTCCGTACACACAAGCTTGAAACTTGGCGAAATACTTTCTTAAGCGGGTGGCTAGGAGAGCCTCCGAGCATATTGTAATTGAATGTCTCATTGAAGACATAACCGTTTAAAGGAAGTCGGTTGACCCAGGTTAGAGTCCGTAATTTTTGTCATATTTACTTGAACTTTTGCATATAGCTAGTTTGAAGAAAGACATTGGATGAGTTCGTTAGCCAGCTTTGTATCCTTTCAACTTCTTTAGTAATTTTTTTCACAAAAGAATTAAAACACTAAAAAAAAAAAAAGAAAAAAAAAACTTGTAGAAAAAGTCAGACAGTGGCGGTGACGTAAAAGAGGCAACTCCGTCACCACGCAGACACTGCCATAATACTCTAAATATGACGTCATTCTCTCTCTCTCTCGCGCGGCTCTCTCTCACACAAACATGCGCGCATCTCCAGGAGGGATAGATCCTCATGCGCCTGGAGGGCGCATGAGGATCTATGCCTCTTGCGGATGTTTGGAACGCGCTCGCACGCACACACTAAACACGCACACACACATCGACGCGCTTTCAGAAGAGCACGCGGGTGACCCGTGTACTTAGTATATCATGTAGCTAGGTAAGTAAAACTCATATCACGTAAAATATAAAACTACGTAAAAACTCAAACTTACGTCATGACAAATGACGTTTGACAAATCAATGACGCGTATGTCCTGCGCCCCTCATAGAACTCACTGACGCATTGGGAATGATCTGCGAGACTTTTTCAATAGGAGATGATTCAACATCAGAATCAGGTCAAAGACAATAGGTAGAGACCATTGATAGCGAGGACAGTTCTCATATTGATGGGACTTTGTGGGTTATGGTTCATCCCATCTTGTTGGTGAAAAGCGAGAGTTATATTGTAATACAATGAAAATGCCACTTTTCACTAAAACGGACTTGCCGCCTTTGCGTTAAGACGGTAGGACAGCAGACGACACAGAAAACGTGCAAGGAAAACCGACAGTACCTGCTTGCTGATCATCATGTCAGGGTTGTCCCAAGGCACAAAGTCTCCCTTCTGAACCACCAGACATCCTGGGGGCGCCCTCACTTGATTGCTGGCCTCCCCTTGCACAGCGACTCCTAGAGCGGAAGTCACGTTCTGCAGGAATGCGTAACTCGTGTGGGTTGTGTTCTCCATGAACGAGTGACCGGTCTTATCTGTTGCAGGTTTTAGAAATATATTTTCCTAATCTGAAATTGAGTGAACTGTTTTTTTTTTTTAGTCCGAGGCTTGTCTCCTCCTTTGCTGGCTGTTTCCTTGATGTTGGTTGTGAAGATTGTGCAGAACCTGTTTTGAGTCACCACCCTCATGAGAAATCACCTGTCATTAAAGACCATCATTTAGGTGGCTGTAGCCACTAACCCTAACCCTGGCTGTAGTTGTGACTGTCGCCTCCTAAATGATGGTCTGTAATGAGAGGTGACACTTCTCCTGAGAGTCTTCTAAGACCATATTGTTTCGGCATAATGGGAGGATGCTCAAAATAGGAACTATTATGAATGCAAACCACATTTCTGTCATTATATTTCACCTTTCATATGCACATGCGTGCTGTTCTATGATGTAAGGTCCAAAATAACAGAGCAGCACATGCTGACACTGATATTGTTTTTAAAAATAAAAAAAAAAGTTCTGAGTCTTTGTAGACTATGTAAACTCACGCTCACAGCTTTCATAGCTGTCTAAAGGTCTGGAGTCGCATACTTGGTGAACTTACATGAAATTTTTTACGAGAAATTGATATTGGGAAAGACGAGAAATTTGGGATTGCGCTCCTCGGGCAAGGTGTGTCACTACAGGGCAGCGCCACCTGACCTACGGAAGGGTCGGTTCTGGACAGTCCAGCCTCGTTTCCTGACGCAGCGTCGGGCAGCACTTTGCTCTCGCTTTGACAGCTTGAGTCCAATGACGCGATTGGTAACGCCCGTGGCGCCGGAGTTATAATGGACGATGATAATGAACGACCCTGACTGGCGGTTAGGGTGCACAGGAACAGCTATTGCCTGTGGATTACCACTTGAACAATGATCAATTTAATGCGCACTGCACCTGTGCCGCTTTTAATCCAGTGGACGTGCTATACAGAACAAGCCCTTCTTTTTGCCTGCCTGACAAGCCTGGATTCTGCGCGCGCGCACATACTCCGGCCGACAGTCGGAACGCATCAAACTGCGTGTTTCCTCTCTAATTGGCCGTTTCTCAGTGGACCTTTGCATGTGAAGAATTGCCTTGAAACTGTATAATCCCGTTCACTGCTGAGGAAATTGCATGACTGCAAGAGACATGCATTCATACGAGGCCCCGCAGTTGCACTAACTTACCACAGTCGCACTAACTTACCGCAGTTGCACTAACTTAGACTAACTTGCCACAGTTGCACTAACTTACCACAGTTGCACTAACTTACCGCAGTCGCACTAACTTACCGCAGTTGCACTAACTTAGACTAACTTACCACAGTCACACTAACTTACCGCAGTCGCACTAACTTACTGCAGTCGCACTAACTTACTGCAGTCGCACTAACTTACCGCAGTCGCACTAACTTACCGCAGTCGCACTAACTTACCGCAGTCGCAGTAACTTACCGCAGTCGCACTAACTTACCGCTGTCGCACTAACTTACCGCTGTCGCACTAACTAACCACAGTCGCACTAACTAACCGCAGTCGCACTAACTAACCGCAGTCGCACTAACTTACCGCAGTCGCACTAACTTACCGCAGTCGCACTAACTTACCACAGTCGCACTAACTAACCGCAGTCGCACTAACTAACCGCAGTCGCACTAACTTACCGCAGTCGCACTAACTTACCGCAGCCGCACTAACTTACCGCAGTCGCAGTAACTAACCGCAGTCGCACTAACTTACCGCTGTCGCACTAACTTACCGCTGTCGCACTAACTAACCACAGTCGCACTAACTAACCGCAGTCGCACTAACTTACCGCAGTCGCACTAACTTACCGCAGTCGCACTAACTTACCGCAGTCGCACTAACTAACCGCAGTCGCACTAACTAACCGCAGTCGCACTAACTTACCGCAGTCGCACTAACTTACCGCAGTCGCACTAACTTACCGCAGTCGCACTAACTTACCGCAGTCGCACTAACTTACCGCAGTCGCACTAACTTACCGCAGTCGCACTAACTTAGCGGAGTTGCGGGGGCTCGTGTGGATGTATGTCTCTTTCTGAACTTTTCCTTTGAGGGCTGGAGATGTTTGAAGTTGAATGTACAATAATAACCGGTATTATTATCATTACTACCGTTCGAGAAAACTGTCTGCGTCCGCCGGCAGTGAAGGGGTTACGTGTGTCAGTAATTTTGACTCTTAGGGTTCGAGGCTGTAAGGGCCAAAGTCACATAACAGCACTCATCAGTTTCCGGTAATTTCTGAGCTGAATTAATGAGACATTTTGCTATGCAACAAAAGCTGTTTTGGGCGTCCACCCTCAAAAGAGATCACCCGTCATGAAGACCATCATTCAGGTGACTGTAGTCGATGTACATTCGACTGTACTTCAGTCTTTTATATAGGGATTTAACTCCTTGGAGACGCGCCATATACGGATACGCGGCTATTCGTCTCAAATGAGTTACAGGAATGACTCATCGCAAATACCGGTTGTTTGTGGCAATGGAAAATGGCGAATTGTGAATCTTGATTTTGGATTTATACAGTTTCAGCTTGTCTCGAACTGCATGCTTTCTGATCTAAATTTGCGACAAATTAATTAGCGCGAGTTATCCAACATGTTGATAATTATGGCGTTGGCTATTTTATTTTGTTATAAACATTGTAATTATTATGAATGGCTTGCATTTTGATAAGAATAAATTCCAAAAGCAAACAGTGTCACTCTCATTAGAGACGGAAAAAAAAACCAAACCCAACCACAGAGGCAAAATATGCTATTCGATTTTATATCTGTTTAAAGCGACCTGATCCAGTCAATAAATGTTGACTATTTTCTGTATACATATTCTTATAATGTTTTACAATAATTTTGCACAGAAGGGCTAACTTAACCTTTTGCGTGTCGGTAACGGTTTTTGTCGCGATGATTCTTACAGGAATCATCGCGACAAGAACCGCTCCCGACACGCAAAGGGTTAACGTACGAGGGTTGAATGTCGTAAAATACAAGATTTGTGCTCTTCTTTTCCTGTACTACACCGGAGAGTTCCCTCAGCGTGTACCAGGGGCAAGAGACGATTCTCTTTCACCTCTCCCCCACCCGGGTCTGCCCTGGGGACTTGGGTGGGGTTAACTACTTTTTAGTTCCCAGGGTCACCCTGGTCAGCCCCACAGGGTGGGTTTTCCGTCTATTCTGGGGTATGTGTTTCTGTCTACCCTTGGTCCATTCACCTGTATTTTCCTTTTTTAAACTCTCCCTACTGTCTGAGCTGCCTGTAGCTCTTGATATTGGATGTGTGTTGCTAAATGGTCTTAGCTTTATTTAGCGTATTAGACCGGCTGGCGACATACATTCAATATTCTGTTTAGTTGGGTTTTTTTCACGAACAGTGCAGGCACGTCCTGAGAAAGTCTTGTTGCTGTCGGGACGTTAAGCAATGTACAACCCACTCTTTCACCTGTGTCTACCCGAATTTGGATCATAAAAAGAAGGATAGAAATTAGCTGACCCCACTGACAGCCCCTTGTGTCGGTGAATGTAGCAATGAGAGTCCGCCCTGCAACAGATCGCTTTAAGCACAAACATTCAGTTCTCTTTGTTCAGTCACTCTTTAATGAATAATTTTCATAGTCGTGTCTATGTGTACTTTTTATACTTTAAGGTTCAAAATCATAGCACATAAATTCTGCATTAGATTGAAATTTGTTTGTTTATTTCGTGGCTAAAAAGAAATGAAAAGAGAGAGACGTATTTAGGTGTTTGTTGACTGAATGTTTCAAAAACTTGACAAGAACTCATTGTTGGACTCGATTCTTTTGTCATTTCTCGGTCGATGTTCACTACACTTTAATTAGCAAGAGGCATAAATCCTCATGAGCCCCCGCAGGTGCGGGGGCTCATGAGGATCTGTGCCTCTTGCTTTTCCCAGGCAGAGGTAAAGTATGCGGTTGAGAATTTAGCTGCGCCGCCATAGACTAATGATGGTTACACCAGTGCTTGCTTAGTCGACTGCTGTTGACAAGTTTGATTACATTTAAAAATGTATTTATTTCGTTAAGTGTTATTTTTCTTTATAGCTTATTCCAGTTAGGCAGTTGGTTTGACCGTGGTTGTTCAAATATTGGGTCCAATTAGCTTGCTAGTTTTTAAAGTTGCCTTCTTCAGGGCAAGCCTTGGTTGCTAAACTTTGCTGCCACATGTTCTCAGTGTTGTCCTGCCTCGGCCTTGACTTCTCTGAAAGCCATACGAGGTGATCTACTTAACAGAAGTGTGTTTGTTGCCCCTAGTACGCAACGGGGTGGACTCTCCTACGTAGCAAAGGAGAAAAGAGCAGAAATGTCCATCATTTTTCGACATTCAAACTTTGCCATGAAACGGAAATCAAGTTAGAACACCACCCAACTGCAAGAGGTATAGATCCTCATAAGCCCCCCCTCCCCTTCCCGTAGTTGCGGGGGGGGGGGGGGGGGGCTCACTACTTTGAATCCATGTGCCTGGTACAGCTATTTTTTTTAAATTTATTTTTTTAGCGTTGACTTCACAAAGATTGTATAAACAAGAGCTGGCACTGAACGCGTTACCCCATTCAGCCTTGACGCACTACAGCAGGAGATGGGTCGACCATGATAATTCAAGGGTAGTGCCAGATTAGCTTGGCGCCTGTCGGCGCCAAGCTAATCTGGCACTACCCTTGAATTATCATGGTCGAGCCATCTCCTGCAACAGGTGCGCGTAGCCGTTAGATGACGCCTCCAAAATTTGGGGAATACTTGTTTTGTTCCAGTTTACTGTTCCACTGGCACTAGGAGTGATCGGGGACTAGCAGTTTTGGCGTGGCTTTCCTTCAGTTGTAGTTTTGGCGTAGGTTTTCCCTCCTCCTTTCTCATCCGGGCTTGGGGCCGGCAACGGCGGTGCGTCGGACTGAAATGAGTTAGTCCTTTTTATTTGCGCGGCATTATTGCAATACATACCAGCGTATGATTTTGAACGGGATGTTGTGCGCTACAAGGAGCACTCGATACGTGTCCTAATACAAAGAAACTAATGACGCCACAGTACTGTGAATTTCGTCATTAGATGGGCCAACATCGTCATAGTTATGACGCCAAATGTAATTCAGATCCATCAGATCGGTTTGGCTGAGGAATGCCTGTTTAATTCGAGTTGAATATTACCTCGCTGGTAATCTTGTCGATGTTGACGCATACAGTCAGCTAAACTGGTCACAGAAAGCCAAGGAACACTTTATATGCAATATTCCTAATCAGCGTAATTTCTAAAGGCGCCAACTTCAATCAATCAAACTTTACAGTCGTCTCGTTCACTAATCTAGGCGTGTTTCCTCCCCTTTGTCATTTTTGTGTATTTTGCATGCAGTCCATTTTTGTGGTCTGGATATCTCTTGGTCGATCCGTTTGCCGTTATTTGCACAAAGGCACTGCTTGTACTAATGAATCGAAATGGATTATAAGTGAAAATGGTTACACAAACCCGATCGTGTTTCAACGTTGCTGTGTTTCTATCTGTGACTTTCATCAACTTTTATTCGGGATTGTTTGTTCGCCCGTGATAACGTGTGTCAATAAACATCAGCCAAATGCAAACGACATAGATCCTCATGAGCCCCCGCAGTTGCGGGAGCTCATGAGGATCTATGTCTCTTGCTGACACCGCTTTGAATCCATGTTCCCTCGACGGCAAGCGTAGAGTTCACAGATATGAGACACAAACCTTGGTATTGGTTTAAACGTTTTTGGAGAATCAACAGGAGGGTGTTTTCTGTTTTAAATCAAAGTATACAACAGAAAATCACCTGAAAGGTTTCACGCACTCTGTTGTATCTGTCGCGTTAATTTTGGGTTCTTTAACAAAAACAACAGAAGATCGAAAATGTGGAAGAGACTGAGCAAACGTAAACTAAGAGTCCACGTACTTTGAGATATTTATTCGCGTGCCAAAAGATAATGCCTGAATAAGTCTGAGGATACAGAGTACACTATTTATCATATTATGCATCTATACACAGGAATCCAAGAAGGGTTGTACATGTATGACAGCCTCAAGATATCGTATGGCTATTATTTTGGGAGGGTCCGCACCCTCTTTTTGACTTTTATGCCAAAAGCATAAAAGGCATAGATCTTCATGAGCTCCCGCAGTTGCGGGGGCTCATGCGGATCTGTGCCTCTTGTTGAAACCACTTTGTACCAGTGCTCCTGCGACGGCTGGGAATCTACAATTTACGATTAAAAAAAAAAAAAAGGTAAAAAAACACTGGCAGTGTAATTCGTCGGGTATTACTTAGATCACTAATTGATATCCAATGTTCGTCGCGTATTAGTTAGATCACTAATTGATATCCACTGTTGTACTAATCACTCACGTACACAATGAATTATTTTCGACATCACGCAGTTTATCAGCATTACACTGTAGACAGTAAGCAGTGGCCGCCACCCTACACAATCCAGTGAGAACAATACCCGCGTAATGAACTGGCTGAGAAGACCACGGTTTCTTATGGCGAATTAAAAAGAAAAAAATGCGCTTCAATTATATAAAAAAAAAAATGTAGACAGCATTGACCGTTATTCTGCGCTATCCCTTGAGAATAATACCCACAAATAATGAACTTGTTTTCTTATGATGGATTAAAAATAAATGCTATGCAGATATAAAGAATAAACACTCATTGGATGATTTGTTTGATCACGCGACATGTTCAGAAAGTATTTTCTTATCTTTCCAGACCGGAACAGTTTTCAGATCACGCTTTCTTAAAGGGGAATCAAAGTCAACACACGACAGTTTATTTATTGTGTAGTCTAAGACAACAGAATCAACTAGCAGGGAAAAATCGATGCAGTAGTTTGTATTGAGAAACAAACAAGATGAGGATGTCATCCCCAAGTCTACCGTATTGTTTGAGCTCACATGCGTTTTTCTTTTGGAAACATTCACAGTTGTTCCTGTTTTTAAGGTTCATCCTGATTCATCTCTCTGCTGCCTCCTATCCCACCCTACCCCCCCCCCCCCCCCCCCCCCCCCGACCCGCACAGTGACTCACACAAACGCTGACAGACAGACACACGGCGCGTATGTTCTGTGGGCAGGCGTAGAGACAGCCATTCTGAAGAAGAACAAGATGGGATGACCCATGCCACAAAGCCTCTTCTATATGATCTTGCATACATTTTCCAAGTTTTCCACAATACGTTCGCAGACATCATAACAAACATAGAGAGGCTGTCTTCCTAAATCAAATCAGAGATGGAGAGAATTGCGTCAGCTCATACATATTATGTAAACCACTATGTGCGGATGCTTTGCGTCAGTTAGGAACATTGTATAACACTGACGCGTTTGGTGCTTTTATGTCACTGTCACTATCTGATTCTTCTCCAGAAGTCGAGGATTCTTACTTGTGTCATTCTTTGCTGCAATGCATTTTATTTTCGAGAAAGTTGAAGAGGTACAAAGCTGGCTATCGAACTCGTCCAGTGTCTTTATTCAGATTAGCCATATCCAAAATTTCAAGTGCCTATAATCAAAATTACGGACTCTAATAAGACACAACCGACTTTTTATAAACGGTCATGTAACTCTCAATGCGACTTCCATTTTTAGTTACGCACTCTTACTTACTTAAACAGGATGAGCGTCCATGGTGTTTTGCCTGTGATTAGCAGTTTTCTGTTCGACACTTTTTGCTGTATTGTGCTGATCTAATTGACACGAGATATAAACACTTCACAGCAGACTTCTTGAACGTTTTGTTCCGGGATGTTCCCCCCGGACAAAATCTTCAATTTCTTGAGAGAATGCAATATTTTTAACAAGATCCGAGCATTCCTAGACTATGTGAATTTTTTTTATAGACTATGTGAATTTTTTTATTTGCCCTTTTTGAGAGTCTGTAGACGTTTCTTTTAAAGACATGTGCGACATTTTACTCAGTAAAAATTTTAGCCTGCCATTTTCAATCTATATTTACATCTTGTCTTAAGACCTTGCTTTTAGTATGGCTGACCAGATTTTTACCCATCCCGCCGTGAGATGGCCTTAGTCGCCTGCTCGGCGTTAAACCCAAATAACTAACTAATTCCATTTCTAGACACTCTCTGAATACAGCATTTCCTCAATTTTCAATCGGGTACGTACGCAAACTTCGGAGGTTTTCGTGTTTACACCCTCAAACCCAAACTGGTTTGAAGAAGGTTCTCACACCCAAACTTGTTTACAGAAGAAGTGCGCGGAGGTTTTCGTGTTTACACACACAGCACAGTTCAGAAAAAGGACGTCTGGTTTTTGTTTGTTTTTTGTCTACCGTATTGACGTCATTATTTCTGAACTATATCTTAGTGTTGAGAAACGTCAGAAATGCTTGTTGCAATGCTTGTGGCCGCACTACTAGTGCTATTTTTTTTTTCAAAGATTATTTCTGCTTACTGATTCTGTCGTGCTCGACTACAAAATAAGTCCTATGTTGTGTTTCCCTCGGGACCCCTTTAAGCGTTATTTTTATATTCACTATTGAATTCGATTGTAATACTTGAGTAATATATTTACAAATTGTCAATACACGCATGAAATCGATGGCTCGATGTAACCTCTCCGTGCAAAATGGCGGGCTTGTTTGATCACATTCAGCTCCGGGACCGAAATCCGCAAATGTTGAAGTTGCCCCCCCCCCCCCCCCCCCCCCCCCGAAGACTGTATTACACTTCTGGAAACAGATCGAACGTGATAGTTCAAGGGTTGTGCCAGAATAGCTTGAAGCTATTCTGGCACAACCCTTGAACTATCACGCTCGACCCATGTCTTGCCGCCATGGCGTGTCAGAGTAGAACGAGTTATAGCCAGTCCCTTGTCAAAGGTCAAGGTGGCTCGCAGTGCGCCCGAACTGAGCAAGGCCAGGCGTACTCCATAGACAATAGCTAAGCGGTCCCTGCCCCCCCCCCCCCCCCCCCCCCCCTTTCTCCTTTTAGGGCTGTCCATTGACACTGGTGTGGCGAGCACGCAAACACATTTCACTCCACGGCCTCAGCTCTTTCAACAGTTCTAGCACTATAACGCCATCCCCAAGCTGACTGTCGTAATGTATTTGTGGTACGTGAGTCATTGTCAAAAGCGTGCGCATACGTGCGCGAGTTTAAGTGCGCGCTTAGAGTTATAATTATTATAAGATAATCGCATTATAAATACCGTAATTATTATTATTATTATTATTATTATTATTATTATTATTATTATTATTATTATGTTAGAGGTCTCGCTATGTACAAGCTGCAGGAGATGCAACGACTGATAATTCAAGGGTAATGCCAGATTAGCTTGGCGCCGTTAGGCGCCAAGCTAATCTGGCACTACCCGTGAATTATCATGGTCAATACATCTCCTGCTGTAGTGCGTCAGGGCAGAATGGGTTTCACCCCGAATTAACCAGTCAACTAGACCTTCACGGGCGCTTTCCTGTTCTCGCACAACCCAGTAGCTGTCGTGGTTAGTTGACCTACTGCAGTTAACACAGGGAGTGAAATAGCGTAAATGTGGGCTGGTCCGTGATTTTGGTCCGTACGGTGTGCAGGCCGTAAGGTCCCAACTCAGTCACAGACCAGCCCACAGTTGCAAACGAAAAACTAAAAACAGGTTGTTTTTGTTTTCTTCAACACGAATCAATAAGAGCCGATACCAACTGTTTCTTAGTAACACATTTTGCTCCCTGTATGAAGGTTGAAAACTCGAAACGATATCATTTTTTTTTTCGTCTCTCAAGAAAGCTTTTAGACCGAGTACGCTGGTAAACGTTACTTTTGTGTTGATTTGTAAATTTGGACATTACGGATAACAGCCCAAATTTACAGTCAACACCCGTTTAATTCCTTAGTTGATATTGATCCTATTTTTTTCACCGACTGAAATCCATTAAACATACCACTCTTGCTAAGTGTTGTACACAAAACGTTTACAGTAGAATGTGAAAGCATCACCGACGCACATAAACGACCACGTGTCCTTTGCTGGAGTGGTTGGATGATTGGAAGTTTTTATGGCACGGAAGTGGATCGATGATTTCTTTGGTAATTTATAAAATATAATTTGGAAAGAAATAAAGGAATAAATGTTGGAAGGTTTAAGAAGTAATGATGGACATGGTAACCGGATATACCTTGTTTTAATTGGTGGTGGTTTGGGTCTTTTTAATGAGGGTTTGGGTTTGGCTTTTTTGTCGAGATGTGTGTGTGTGTGTGTGTGTGTGTGTGTGTGTGTGTGTGTGTGTGTTGCGTGCGTGAATGTTTGTGCGTGCGCGCGCGTGTGTGCGCGTGTGTGTGTGAACCATTTTTTTAAACATGGCAGTAGATCGTCGATGTTCGCGTGTGTGTCCATGTGCGTGTGTACGTGCATGCGTGTGGTTTGCGTGTGTGTGCAGACAGCGTAGAAAAGGCTAAGCCAGAAGATTTGTCGATGGGCATGTACGGCGAGAAACTGGAAAAAAGTAAAATCATTTTGAAATGACAGTAATTACTTGTTGCATGCCTACTAGAAATCGACTTCAGTAAGTTTCTGTTTGTCTTTAGTCAAACAAGTAATTAGTGTGGACCGTCAGCCGTGTACAGTTCACCCCTCCACTGCCGGGCCCCACCCGGGTCTGCCCTGGGGGACTTGAGTGGGGTTAACTACTTTTTAGTTCCCAGGGTCACCCTGCTCAGCCCCACAGGGTGGATTTCCCCCTCTATTTTGGGGCATGTGTTTCTGTCTATCCTTGGTCCAGTCACCTGTATTTTCCTTTTTTAAACTCATTCTACCCCAACACCGAAATCCCCACATTTTGCCGTTGTCCTCTGAAGACTGCACTCTAGTGCAGGACACAGATCGACCATGATAGTTCAAGGGTGATGCCAGAATAGCGTGGCGCCCATAGGCGCCAAGCTATTCTGGCATCGCCCTTGAACTATCATGGTCGATCTTTAGCTTGCTGTGGTGTGTCTGGGGTAGAATGAGTTAAACTCGCCCTACTGTCTGCGCTGCCTGTAGCTCTTGGTATTGGATGCGTGTTGCTCAACTCATTCTACCCCAGACACACCACAGCAAGATATTGATCGACCATGATAGTTCAAGGGTGATGCCAGAATAGCTTGGCGCCTATGGGCGTCAAGCTATTCTGGCATAACCCTTGAACTCTTATGGTCAATCTGTGTCCTACACTGCAATGCAGTCTTCAGAGGACAACGGCAAAATTTGGGGATTTCGGTGTTGGGGTAGAATGAGTTAATGGTCTTAGGTTTATTTAGCGCGTTAGACCGGCTGGCGACATACATTCAGTACTCTGTTTAGTTTTTCACAAGCAGTGCAGGCACGTCCTGAGAAAGTCTTGTTGCTGTCGGGACGTTAAGCAATGTACAACCAAGCAACCTTGACTGCCGGGGCCAGGAGGACGCTACTCAGAGGCAGGAGACATAAACCTTCATGAGCCCCGCAGTCACCTAACTTTGTCCCATTTGCATTTGTGTTTTTCACGCGACTCTGGGTCAGAGTGCAGTTGTTGCCGACGCGCAGTTGCTGATGACTGACAGCGAAAGGGTTAACCCATAGGCGCCAAGCTATTCTGGCATCACCCTTGAACTATCATGGTCGATCTTTAGCTTGCACTGGTGACGCTGCATGTGCAAGGTGGTTAAACACCAAAACACACCAGATCGTTAGATGCAACAATATTGCTTTATTGATGAGGAATGTGTGTGCTTAATTATACGATTCCTTCCAGACGTCTTCTTGTGATTAGCGAGAAAAAAAATGATCATGTTTCATGAAATTCCCTGCATCTTACATTTAACAATTAGTTTAGCCAGTTAGGCGTGTAACCTTTCGCATTAGTGTGTGTGTGTGTGTGTGTGTGTGTGTGTGTGTGTGTGTGTGTGTGTGTGTGTGTGTGTGTGTGTGTGTGTGTGTGTGTGTGTCCGTGCTTGCGCGTACGTGCGAACGCGCGCGCCCGTGTGTGTGGGGGTTGAGGTGGTGGTACGCGCGTTTGTGTGTATGTGTGTGCGGGCGCGGGTGCGTATGTGGGGGGAAGGGGTGGGGGAGGCTAGGTGCGCGCGCGCTTGTGTGTGTGTGTGTTGTGTGTGTGTGTGTGTGTGTGTGTGTGTGTGTGTGTGTGTGTGTGTGTGTGTGTGTGTGTGAGAGAGAGAGAGATGACGATGACGATGAAACTTTATTTATCAACGGTAAAACGTTTTGACAGAAACAAATCGTCATTTTACAAACTTGCCGTTGCTAACATCTACAACATAAAATTGGTTTAAAAAATAAAAAATAAAGACATTTTATTTACACACATTATTTCATGCAACAATAATTTAAAAGAAAATAGAAACAAAATTATATATATATATATATATATATATATATATATATATATATATATATATATATATATATATATATATATATATATATATATATATATATATATATATATATATATATATAATGTTATTGGTCGAAGGGGTTTGCCACACGGACCCTTGTTGAGGGAGGTCAAAGGAAACATTGTACCCCGAAGGCCTGAGGGGTATAATGGTTCCTTTGACCTCCCGAAGGGTACAGGAGGTAGGGATAAAAGGGGCGGGAAGGTGTGTATGGGGGGGGGGGGGGGAAGGGTAAAGGTGAGGGGGTTGGCGAGGGGGATGGGGTGGGGGGTGTACTATCTGACGAGTGTGGCACTAGAAACGCCCAACATTGTTTACAACAGAAATGCATTATACAAGTTGAAACGCGAATTAAAACCCTTTGGTTGACGGTAACGTTTTTTTGTCGAGGTCATTCCTGCAGGATGTCAGGTTGTTGTTATTCCTGCTGGATGTCACGGTGTTGTTATTCCTGCAGGATGTCAGCTGTTGTTATTCCTGCAGGATGTCAGTGTTGTTATTCCTGCAGGATGTCAGTGTTGTTATTCCTGTAGGATGTCAGGGTGTTGTTATTCCTGTAGGATGTCAGGGTGTTGTTATTCCTGTATGATGTCAGGGTGTTGTTATTCCTGCAGGATGTCAGGGTGTTGTTATTCCTTCAGGATGTCAGGGTGTTGCTATTCCTGCAGGATGTCAGGGTGTTGTTATTCCTGTAGGATGTCAGGTGTTGTTATTCCTGTAGGATGTCAGGGTGTTGTTATTCCTGCAGGATGTTAGGGCGTTGTTATTCCTTCAGGATGTCAGGGTGTTGTTATTCCTTCAGGATGTCAGGGTGTTGTTATTCCTTCAGGATATCAGGGTGTTGTTATTGCTGCAGGATGTCAGGGTGTTGTTATTCCTGTAGGATGTCAGGGTGTTGTTATTCCTGCAGGATGTCAGGGTGTTGTTATTCCTGCAGGATGTCAGGGTGTTCTTATCCCTTCAGGATGTCAGGGTGTTCTTATTCCTTCAGGATGTCAGGGTGTTGTTATTCCTGCAGGATGTCAAGGTGTTGTTATTCCTGCAGGATGTCAGGGTGTTGTTATTCCTGCAGGATGTCAGGGTGTTGTTATTCCTGCAGGATGTCAGGGTGTTGTTATTCCTGCAGGATGTCAGGGTGTTTTTATTCCTGCAGAAATCACCTCGACAAAAAAACCGTTATAAAGGGTTGACACATCCACGCCAAGATGTCGAACTTCCAGAGACGTCTGCAGAGCAGGGAGTGAGAGATGGATTAGTTTTGGTAGTTTTACAAATCTGGGAGGCGTCTTTAAACAGTGTGTGCCAGCTGTGTGCCGAGATGGGTCGGTCTTAATTGTCCAAAGGTAGTGCCAGATTAACATGGCGTGGAAGGATGTGATCCGGCTCTACCCTTGAACTGTCATGTACTATCATCTCCTGCTGTAGTGTCTAATGCGGCACTACCGTAGCCTTGAGCTATCATGTACTTTTTCCTGTGGTGGTGTCGTATTTAAGGGTGAATGTGATTATAAAGCTGCAAGTTGTATGAGTTGACAATTGCTAATGCGGCACTACCCCGGTGCATCATGGCCGATTCGTCTCCTTCGTGCCTTAGTAATAGGGGTGAACGTGGTTGTAACTTGCAAGTTGTTTTTCTTAACATTTGCTAAGCCCATTCAACCCCGGGACCCTGCATCATGGGACGGATTGATCATGATAAGTCAAGGGTAGTGCCAGATAAGATTGGCGCCTGAAGGCGCCAAGCTCATCTGGCACTACCCTTGAATTATCATGATCAATCCATCTCCTACAACAGGTACATTGTCGTCAGGCCACACCTCCACAATTGGAAAAATTGGACCTTGGGGCTAAGAGGGTTATACGACATTAACACATTAGCGGCCAGCCGCATCCGGATGCGCGGCTTATGCCGACACAAAGGTCCTGGCTTATGCCGCGCATCCGGGTGCGGCTGGCCGCGAATGGGTTAAAGCTTGAGCTGTTTTGGCCTTTGAAAGTCCTTGGGGGGGGGGGGAGGGGAGGGGAAGACGGACTTGTTCAATAGCATGTCCGTTGAAAGGTCCTGGTAAATCAAAGTGGCACAGCTGGAGTGCGCCTGGGTTGATCAGTGTTCAGGTCATCCTCCATAGGCAATAGATTTCCATGGCCCCCTATAACCCGCCCGTCAGGGCCGTCCATTATCACTTCGATGCCGTGGACGTTAAACCCCGAACTAACCAACCAACCTGTGAAATTCCGGCCGTACTTGATGTTTCAGACGCGTTTGGCAGTATCCAGCAGTCCTATCTCTGTGTATCAACGCAGCCAACTTTGAACGCGTGCGAAAATATTCCAGGGGACCCATTTTCTCTTGTTACATCCCAATAACCCTCTTGTGCATGCAGCCACCAACACTGTTAACTTTTTGGCTGTTGGTAGCGTTTTTTTTGTCGCGATGATTCCTTGCAGGAATCCAGTCAGCCGACACCCAAAGAACGAACAGGGTTGGTGGCTGCATCAGGAGAGATTTTATAAGCGAAGTACAGTAAACTTCGAATGGAGAGAAAGAAAAAACAAAACCACAAGGGGGCACATATGTGTTGCTTGTTATAACCTAAGTACACTAAGTGTCATCATGACCTCAGGAAAAGTGATGTATCAGAATTAGTTTATATTTTCCGACCTTGATATAGGACCGCTCACTGTGATTTCCAAAGAAGAAATTGTAGTTCCAGAGGTCATGACCCGTGAAAAAGTGTTGTTATACCCAAATTATCTTATATCCCACCTTGTTATAAGCCACGTGGACTGTGATCATTTACTGTGAGCAGGTTAATTATATTTTATCGTGTTTATGTTCTTCTTGTTATATCCAAGTAAGAAATTGTAGTCAGCATATCTGTAAACTCGTTGTTTTGTGCGACTTTGTCTATTTGACTTTGTAGTAAGCTTCGTCGAAGAAGCTCTCTCGGTTGACAGATTTTAGTTTGCGGCGAGAGACAAGGAGCTTGGGTTTTTTCGGGGGAGGTAGGTTGAGGGAGACGAGAATAGCGAGGTGGTCAGAGGGAAGTACAGAGTCGAAAAAGAGTTGATCGGAGGTGCGGGTGATGATCCAGTCGAGGGTGTGGCCGAGTCGGTGGGTGGGTTTAGTGATGTGTTGTGTAAGATTGTGGTTTGAAAGTGATGTGCGAAGGCGTTTTGTGTCGGGGTGGTCGGGTTTGTCGAAATTATGGAAGTTAAAGTCGCCAAGAAGGATATGTTTTCCGGGTCGTGTGGTGTAGTGGTCGAGGAGGAGGTCGAACTCGGTGAGGAACATGGAGTTTGTGAGTTTGTTTTGAGAGCTTGGAGGGGGGCGATAGATACATGAGAAGATGAGGGACTGGCCAGGGAGTGTTGCTACGGCCTCGACGGATTCAAAGGAGGGGTGAGCAAAAGGGAGAGACTGAGAGAAGGAGAGGTGAGCGATGGGCGGAAAGACAGTCCCTGTAGATGATGGCAATGCCACCCCCTCTGGAAGCACGCGGGAAGGAGGCCAGGCGGTAGCCACTAGGAGTGACGCTGGCGATGATGGGTTCATCGGGTTTCGGTGATCACGACAACATCTAGATCATTGTCTAGAATGAAATCTGAAATCACATCGGCTTTGCCATCTTTGCAGACAGACTGTGCATTGAACAGACATAGTTTTAGGTTGGATGAGGCAGGAGAGGAAGAAGGAGAAGAAACGGACGAAGAAGAGGACGAAGGAGGAGGAGGGTGGGGAGGGGGAAGGGAGGATGGAGGGGGGAAAGAGGAGGGAAGGGGGAGGGGGAAGAGGAAGAGACGGGGAAGGAGAACCAGGCATGAAAGAGGATGTGAGAGGAGCGTGAGGGGGGAGGGGAAAGGGGAGGAAGGAGAGTAGGAAAAGATGGGGAGGGTGAAGGGGAGGAGAAAGGGGGGGGGAGGGACGAGGAGGAGAAAACAGGCGAAGGAGGAGGGGGTGAGGGGAGGGAGGGGGAGGAAGAGGCGGCCGAGGAGAGCGGGGAGCGGTAGATGAGGAAGAGAGGAGAAGAAATGGGAGAGCAAAGGAAGGGATGGAGAGAAGACTAGGAGGCGGGGGGAGGCAGAAGGGCATCGGAAAGGGGTGTGTGGTGGTGAGTCGTGCCTTCTGCTGATTCCACCCCTGCGGCCTCTCTTTTGCAATCGGATGCCGCGTAAGGCGTCTGCAACACTGTCGTAGGCACCGGCCGCGCAGTAGGTGGCGTGGCGACGTAAAGATAGCAGTTGTTGGCGTGTGTATCTGATGAGCATGATTTAAGTCGACTGTCGTAATGTATTTCACTTTTTGTGATACTCGAGCCGTTGTCTAAGCATGCGCATGCGTGCGTGAGTTGTGAGTGCGCGCTTAGAGTTATAATTATTATAAGATAAGCGCATTATAAATACCGTAATTATTTTATTATAGTAAGCGAAGTGGACAAAAACAGTGTTTGAGGGTTGCTATGAAGACCTATTAGCCATTGTGAAAAAAACGCAAACTGAAGTGGTATGGGCATGTCACGCGTTCAGCAGGGCTTGCCAAAACAATCTTGCAAGGCACTGTGCAAGGAGGACGAAGGAGAGGAAGACAGAGGAAAAGATGGGAGGACAATAATTCAGAGTGGACAGGACTGAGGCTGGGTGATAAGCTAAGAATGGCAGAGGAGGGGAATGGAGGGAGCTGGTTGCCAAGTCATCAGTGGTGCCCCAACGGTCGGCAAGACTACGGGATATAGATAGATAGATAGATAGATAGATAGATAGATAGATAGATAAATAGATAGATTCGATGAGATGAGATGAGATTAGATTAGATTAGATTAGATTAGATAGATAGATAGAGTGTGTGTGATATTTCCTGTGTGTGTTTGAGGGTTGCTGAGAGTGTTATTCCCTGTGTGTGTTTCAGTCCTTCCACTGCATGTCTCCCCGCAAGATGCTGTTCTCCAAGATGGACCCCAGCTGCACCGTGGGTTTCTACTGCCGTGATAAACGCGAACTCCTCGCCTTCATTGATCAGGTGCCTGATGTGAGTAGCCAACGGGTTTTTGTTCCCGGGCCCGTTAACCCTTTTCGCCCCGGGACCCAGCAGCAGGAGATGGGTTGATCATGCTTATTCAAGGGTGGTGTCAGATGAGCCTTCCGGCGCCAAGCTCATCTGGCACTACTCTTGAATTATCATGATCAATCCATCTCTTGCACTAGTACATAGACGTTAGACAACGCCTCCAAAAGTTTTGAAATGCGGCCGTGGGGTTCAGATGGTTTAAATGAAAATGACCGTAGATAGATTTGTTCATTGAAAGCGATCAGCGCCTTGACGGGTGTGGATTGCTGAAAGCGATCAGCGCCTTGACGGGTGTGGATTGCTGAAAGCGATCAGCGCCTTGACGGGTGTGGATTGCTGAAAGCGATCAGCGCCTTGACGGGTGTGGATTGCTGAAAGCGATCAGCGCCTTGGCGGGTGTGGATTGCTGAAAGTGATCAGCGCCTTGACGGGTGTGGATTGCTGAAAGCGATCAGCGCCTTGACGGGTGTGGATTGCTGAAAGTGATCAGCGCCTTGACGGGTGTGGATTGCTGAAAGCGATCAGCGCCTTGACGGGTGTGGATTGCTGAAAGCGATCAGCGCCTTGGCGGGTGTGGATTGCTGAAAGCGATCAGCGCCTTGGCGGGTGTGGATTGCTGAAAGCGATCAGCGCCTTGACGGGTGTGGATTGCTGAAAGCGATCAGCGCCTTGGCGGCTGTGGATTGCTGAAAGTGATCAGCGCCTTGCCGGGTGTGGATTGCTGAAAGTGGCCGACACAAAGGGTTATCAGTGTCGTCTGGCCTGCCGACTGCCCCGTGTACTGAAAGTGGCCGACACAAGGCGTTATCAGTGTCGTCTGGCCTGCCGACTGCCCCGTGTACTGAAAGTGGCCGACACAAGGCGTTATCAGTGTCGTCTGGCCTGTGGACTGCCCCGTGTGCTGAAAGTGGCCGACACAAGGCGTTATCAGTGTCGTCTGGCCTGTGGACTGCCCCGTGTGCTGAAAGTGGCCGACACAAGGCGTTATCAGTGTCGTCTGGCCTGCCGACTGCCCCGTGTACTGAAAGTGGCCGACACAAGGCGTTATCAGTGTCGTCTGGCCTGCCGACTGCCCCGTGTGCTGAAAGTGGCCGACACAAGGCGTTATCAGTGTCGTCTGGCCTGCCGACTGCCCCGTGTGCTGAAAGTGGCCGACACAAAGGGTTATCAATGTCGTCTGGCCTGTGGACTGTCCCGTGTGCGTCACGGAACAACTCTCCTGCGTACGAAGGAGAGGAAGAGCAGAAACGTCTTTCATTAAGCGACATTCAGATTGGACGAAATTAAATTCATGATGTAAGCTGGCCCTCTTTGGCCCGCTTTTCTTGTAAGACACATACTATGGACTTTTGTGAGGAACATATTGCAAACTATTAACCGTGTATTGCCTGAAAAAGGTAGCTTTACAAATCCGACCTTCAGTCGCATTTCGGAGTGTCAACATTCAGGAACATCTTCGACGCCCTGCGTGTTACTCCCTTTCACTACCTGTGGACGCCAGTTGTGTTTTGGAAATCATTGTCAATACAACGTCAAAGAGCCCAGCCGTGAAAGGAACAGAGGTGGAAAGTGGTTGGGGCATGAGGCATAGATCCTCATGAGTCCCCGCGACAGCGGGGGCTCATGAGGATCTATACCTCTTGCAGCTAATAATAATAATAATGAGTACTTGTATAGCGCCTAACCTTGGAGCTCTTGGCGTTTAACAAAAGCTAATTGTAAAAACAATGCCTAATCACAAAGCGCAATTTACAAAAAGTATTTTTAAATGAATAAAAATAAAAGGTTGATGCTTATTTTTTCCTCGGCAGTGAAGGGATTAAGTAAGTCACGTGGCGAGCAGTTAGGAAACTTCGGGTTTTCTGTACATATCTAATGCACTGCCGCGCACGCACACAAGCCTCTATGGCGTAACCTAGTAGGAGACAACAACAGGAAACCCCCACTAAAATTCGTTTGTGTGTCTGTGTTGCAGATGGTAGTGCCGCCCCGCCAGAAAGGCCAGTACCCCCTATTTGTCGTGTCACAATCCAGCAGCCTGGAGGCGCAATCCATGGAGCCACCTTGCCGGGAAGTGGGCCGCCTGCGCATCCACCATGTTGATCGCGAGGGGACCAGAGTTAGATCGGCCACTCAGGACTCTGAGGACTTTGTCATATTGTGATGGGACTCTGTGGTTTGGCAAGAGCCTGTAAATCTGCTGCAGCTAAAACTGGAATCCGTCTGTAGGAACTGTACTGATTCTGACGGGGGGAAAAAAACAAAAACAGAAATCCCTTCGGGAGGTGAAGGACAGCGAAAGAAAGGAAGGAACACGCTTCGGAAGAGCAAAGGACGAAACAGTTGCCTAAATCTACTAAATCCCTAAGCTGTTTTGTGCTTGCTCCTTCGAAGCGTGTTTCTAATGTTGTTATTTTACGCGGCTGGCCATGCCGTCACCGTTGGGTCCGGATTTCATTTCCGACCGCCTTGAATTCAAAACCAACCACCCGACTTCCTTCAGAGAAGAAAGGCGAACATGATTCAACAGCAAGAGGCATAGATCCTCATGAGCCCCCGCCGGGAGGCGGGGGCTCATGAGGATCTATGCCTCTTGCAGATGGGGTAGGTAACATAGTAGTTCATGGAATGCTATTTTTTAATCATTGTGATGGCGGGCCGGGTTTTTGAGAATCCGTCAGAACTAGATCGTGTTGGCCCGTTATTTTTCGGCTGTTTATGATACGCCTGCCTTCTTCCTTAATTAAATCGTGCTGAACGCCTGTGGACTCCGCCTGTCTGGGGAGCGCTGATGTCATTTGTGAATTAATTCAGTAGGTGACGTCATGTCATGATGACGCCTGCAGCATGCACGTTTTAAGGCTCTATGTACCTGCTATTTTTTTTTTTTTTTTATTTTTTTTTTTTGACAACAGAATTTATTTGTCACCGGTTGACATAATGTCTGCCTATACAAGTCATGGTGTGTGGAGAGTAGACAGGGTGGTGTGGGATGTGTTTGTCACACTGCTCTCCCTCGATCCTCTGCGCATGCGCAGCGGATCGAGGGAGATAAGCAGTGCGGATAATTATCAGACTGAGAAAACACCCGTGTATTTCCACGCCGTATACTACTCCCAGTAAGGACTGCCCTGAAAATTTCAAATAAGCACAACTGTGAAATTGTGACTACTCACAAACCATATAGGTGAGACTAGCGCTGGTAGAACAGTACACATACCAAGGGGAGTTACTCAGAGCTGGACACACACACACAGTTAGATCCCCTGCCCCCTGCTATCAGGCACCCAATCCCCAGCCCACAGAGAAATACGCAGGTATAGAACAAGACTATCATATACATACAATTTTGTTTTTTACCTGCGTATTTTCCGTGGGCTGGCGATTGGGTGCCTGATAGGAGGGGGCAGGGGATCTAACTGTGTGTGTGACCAGCGCTGTGGAATTGTAAGCTTTGTAGTTTTGGACAATGCTGTAAGCAGTCTAGAGTCGTGTCGGCAACATTCCAAGACACAACATTTTCAGCGGCGAATGTTTCAACGCCTCGAGTATGCGCTAACTCTCGGATGTTCTCGCGACCGGCCGGGTACGCCAGATTTGGGACAACACTTGGGACTTGGAGAGGTTGTCTGGGCGCAGCTACCTTACTTGTTTAATTTCAAATGCCCCTCTGGCATCGGGGGTGGTCGGGGACGACCGCAGTATCGAATACGTCCGCGCCCCAAACATGGGCCAACTCTGGCATGTTTTCTCGAATCGCATTCACACCACTGGCTGGAAACGTGGAGATGAAAGGGGCGCGATAGAGGCATTTTTAAATTTATTTTATTTATTTATTTTTATTTTTAAACGGATATAGTAACTGATTTGCAGCAGAAAGAATTCAAACTGCTGGATGCACATTTCTTTGTCTCGCTGGGTTGGGATCTGCACTCGACACGTTTAGCAATCGCCTTTCGAGTCTGGATTCACAAACGCGCTAGATTCTGTTTTTTTGGGGGGATTTTTTTGGTGTGTGTTTGGACAACTGCTTTGCGCGCATGTGCTGGTCCGTGATTTTGGACCTTATGGCTGACTAGCCGTAAGGTCCGAAATCACGGACCAGCACACATTTTGAAACACCGGCGGAATTATGATGGAGAACGCTCCACCCTCATGCCGTGAGAGGTGGCCGACCTTGGTGGAGGCGCGCGGGCTGAGAACGCTGCCAGCAGCAAGTTCGCGGTGCAGTACGCGGTACGGATGTTGCGCGTGTTTACGCCTTCGGGCGTGTTGGTCTGTGATTTTAAACGTTACGGCTCTGATAAAGGCCAGAATCACAGACCAGGCACACATTGGACGGAATACCAAACGCAGCGTGACTTTCACAAAAAGCATGCGGACTTGCAAATGACCAAACAAGTAGCTGCACGTTGAAGCTTGTCGGACCGTGTGCGCGAGTGTGTCATTTTGGAGCTTAGAGCTGTTCTTAATTGAACGAACTTTTGATCGGCAAACCTAGATCGGAGAAGATCGGCGATCTTTTGGTTTGTTTCTTAATTGAGGTTGAACGAACCTAGGCGAACTTCAGCAAACCAGGTTTGCCACGGTTCTCTTTCTTAACTGAAGTCAGTGTTGATTCGGCGTACTGTTTGCGAAGGTGTTCAAAATGGCTGCCGCTATGCCTCTTCGCGATTTGAACGATGTTTGTTCTTGTACTCCTTGCAGTAGCGACCCCACAAACAGCGTTGCGCCTCCCTCAAATCAATAAAAATAGGTCTTGTTCTTCGCACGAGTGAAATATCGCCGTCCGCCATATTTGTTTGTATCGGTGACTGTCTTCTTATCTCCAACGCAGAAGAGGATAAAAGTTTTGACCAATCCGGCAGAGAAAAGGTTCGCCTTGGTTTACTCAACACGTTGAGCGAACCTTTTACGACAGCGAACTATGGTTTGCCGAGGTTCGTGAACTACTTCGAACTAGGTTCGCCGTATCTTTAGATCGTCCAATTAAGAACCAACTTGGTTCGCCCGAGATCGTGAACTGTAGTTCGTCAGAGTTCGCGAACTAAAGTTCGTTTAATTAAAAACATGCTTTACGCCTTTTGACTCGTTCAGGGCGCCCCGCATCAATAGCTGCGGAAGTGTCGTCTAGCGTTGCCTGCTGGCAACGAGCGGTGACGACACTTCCGCAGCTATTGATGCGGGGCGCCTTGAATGATTCACGCGCGGACCAGAGCACGTTTTGCCGCGGATGTTTTCACGAATCGCTGATAACGGCTTCCACCTTGAAATGCATATGGGCTCGCAGTGTTGTGTTCAGGTGGTCCTGGCAACGTGTGTGTGTTCGGACGTAACCAGTCTTAACCCATATATCACATTGAGGCTAAAAGCTTCCAATGTGTCCACATGCCACAGGCAAGCTACATTACAGTACCGACAGATAAGGATACAGACCAACGGCTTTAGTTCAAGGGTGGTGCCAGAATAGCTTGGCGCCTGTAGGCGCCAAGCTATTCTGGCACCACCCTTGAACTATTTCAGTCAAACGTATTTCACACGCTGGTGTATTCCGAATGGTAAGGGTTAAGAGAGCTGAACGCACAGACCAACACGTGGAGGTGGATATTTCATGAATTGCTGATCTTATAATTACAGTGGCACCTGGTTTTGCCCCCCCCCCCCCCCCCCCCAAAAAAAAAAAAAAAAAAAAAAAAAAAGAAGAAAAAAAAAGAAAAAAAAAAAAAGAGAAGGTAACAGACAGGTACAGGTGTCTTCTCAAGAGAAGTCTTGAATCGCAGAAAGTGTCGCCTGTCCTTTAAAGACCATTTACGTAGCTACATCCACCTAAATGATGGTCTTTATTGGCAGGCGACCTCTCATAACGGGGGGGGGGGGGGGGGGGGGTCGCTTAGAACGGGTTCGGCTGTATTTTGAAATGAATACAAGCTTACTGACATTTTTTTTACTTCATTTTTAAAGTGCCATTACTTTGTTTGACTTGCGAGAAAAGTTTCAGAGGTGGACCGTTGGAATATTGACATCCCACTGAATATCCCGCAAGCTTCCGGGACGCGCGTGAAAATCACGGATATGAATGGGACAGGCAAGAGGCATAGATCCGCATGAGCCCCCGCAGACGGCGGGGGCTGATGAGGATCTTTGTTGATGGGAATTGTGAATTTTGTTCCCGCCTCTTGTGACCGTGCGTGTGCCTTCAATTCACGACCGTACAGTTTGGAGTTTTAGCAGGATGGTTTCGAGATAGGAGAAATCGCTTAACAGACCGATCGCAATAGTGCATTGTTAACTCATTCAAGGCGCCCTGCATCAATAGCTGCGCAAGTGTCGCATAGCGTTGCCGGCCGGCAACGCTATGCGACACTTCCGCAGCTATTGATGCTGGCCGCCTCGAGTGAGTGTACGGGTTAGTAGTTGACTCGCTTGAGTTTTCAGTTTCGTTTCACATGTTCAAGTCAAGTGGGTTTGCAGCTGCTGTTTTGACTTTTAGTTTTTTGTTTTGTTTGGTATTCAAAATGTACGCGAGTTGCTGTTCTGTGATTTTGGACCTTCCGGCTGAAACTCCTAAAATAGCAGATCAGCACACGGGACAATAACTATGTCGTGTATTTCGTGTCATGATATGTTTAATTTGTGAAGCGAAGAAGGGGTTGGTAGTGAAGGAAACGGCTGTGATCGCTTTCGTGAGATGACTGGATGGGACGTGTAGGCGGGTGGATGGATAGGTGGGTGAATAGATGGACGGACGGACAGACGAGCACCTATTTTTATTTCTTGAAGGCACATAATTTTGTACCTAAGTCATCTACTGTATGTGAACGTGCTGGCTCGTTGCTCTGTACGGGCTGTGTTTTTATGAAAGTGCTCATGCGTTTTGAAACAAAGCAGCGCGTGTCTTTCAAATTTACATCTCTCTCTCTCTCTCTCTCTCTCTCTCTCTCTCTCTCTCTCTCTCTCTCTCTCTCTCTCTCTCTCTCTCTCTCTCTCTCTTTCTCTCTTTCTCTTTCTCTTTCTCTTTCTCTGTGCGGCACCCCCACCCGGGTCTGCCCTGGGGGACTTGGGTGGGGTTAGGTACTTTTTAGTTCCCAGGGTCACCCTGGTCAGCCCCACAGGGTGAGTTTTTCTCTCTATTCAGGGGCATGTGTTTCTGTCTACCCGAGGTCCATTCACCTGTATTTGCCTTTTTAAAACTCTCCCTACTGTCTGCACTGCCTGTAGCTCTTGATATTGGATGTGTGTTGCTAAATGGTCTTAGCTTTATTTAGGCCCCATGTGTTATGTTTATTTAATGTATTTGACCGGCTGGCGACATACATTCAATGTTCTGTTTAGGTTTTTTTTTTCACAAGCAGTGCAGGCACGTCCTGAGAAAGCCTTGTTGCTGTCGGGACGTTAAGCAATGTACAATCAATCAATCTGTGCGGCACATCTCGAGTGAACTATCCTGGGTTGCCCAAAGATATATTGTAACAGACGTTTGTAATCAGTCTGTGACTACGGGCAGCGTTGCATTGTATCTATAGGATGTAGACAGTGTCCAGCCATTCTGTTCTATTGTTTTACAAATCTAAGTCGGTACTATTCAGAAAGAAGAAGAAGAAAAAAGCGTTTCCCTGCAGAAGTCTATGTTGCCATTATTCAGCGGAATTCCAAGGGAATTAATTTAGACTAATTTCGCCGCACAGTGGAGATGTTGTCTCCCTTGCATTACAAATGGTATCGTAGTCATTGCACGTCGCTACAGAAATTCTGAATGAACTGGTGTATGTATTGAGATTGATCGGAATTGATTTTTTTAAATGTAAAGTTTGTGTGTTAAATTTGATATTTCTGAGACACATATTTATTGTTCATATTTGAGACAAACTGTGTTAATTGTTCATATGTGTGATGAAAAAATGTGCATTGTTCGTATTTCGGACGAGAACATGTTCATTGTTAGTATTTCTGACGAAATACGTTTATTGTTCGTATTTGTGACAAAACTGTGCATTATTTGACATTACGTATAGATGCTGCATACTCGGTCGCTCTACTGCTGCGCTAGAATGGGCTTTCATTTCATAGCCACTCAAGCTTTTTTTTTTCTTCGCAAGAGCTGACAGCCACACCACTCACAGTTTAAAGTATTTAGCGTATTTAACTGTCGTATGATCCGGGTGTCACGTCAAGCCGGTTCGACCGTTTGATCGACTCGACAGAGTCCACAAGAGCGTTTTGTTTGCGTCGCTTTGTCTTGTACTAACCCTGAAAGAGCCTCCATAACATGGTCGCAGAGTCCCGGAACGTTGGGCATGGCCGCGGAACACGACGAAGAACTTTTGACGTCTTCAGTCTGACGCGCGGGCGTCACTGATTGTACTCCGGTGATGACACCACTGAGAGACGTGCCAAGATTACGGGCATCGCTGCCGTCAGTGTGATAATGGCCTTTCGGTACATGGCAAGTCATGCTTTTTCACAAGAGCTCATGTTCAGTCCGTAACTGAGTAGAAGACCCTCGGGCCGTGGTTGGCCGCAGTGGGCCCGCGCACTCCGTGCGCGGGCCCACTGCGGCCAATCACGGCCCGAGGGTCTTTAGCTGGGCAAAACGTTCCCCAGGAAACAAACGTAGAAGCATGCTAGGTACTAGTGTTGATACTAGTGTTGATACTAGTGTTGGTGTTGATACTAGTGTTGATACTAGTGTTGATACTAGTGTTGATTTTAGGCTGATTTGCACTGACTCAGGTTAGATCGGTGTGAGAAAAATGTTCCAGCATATTAGGGGCCTTTGAGGAATGGTTTGAGTGTGTGGTGTGGTGTGTGTGTGTGTGTGTGTGTGTGTGTGTGTGTGTGTGTGTGTGTGTGTGTGTGTGTGTGTGTGCGTGCGTGCGTGCGCGCGCGCTTTTTGAAAGTTTAGTAGTGATTATAATTTACATTAGCATGATGCACTGTCTATATTTTAATATTGGCACGCAGGTACTCTTCAGCTGGTGCAGGTATACTAAAATGCGTGTGTGCGTGCGTG
This sequence comes from Semisulcospira habei, assembly GCA_036245525.1. NCBI lineage: Eukaryota > Metazoa > Mollusca > Gastropoda > Semisulcospiridae > Semisulcospira > Semisulcospira habei. The sequence continues at coordinate 185,943,510 of BTPG01000005.1, forward strand.
AGTGCGTGCGTATGCGAGTGTGCGTCCAAACGTTACTAGGGAACGTGATTACATTATCATGATTCACTGTCTATATTAGATCTTCGCACGTGAGTACTATTCAGACGGTGCAGGCTTAATCACAGTTTCTGTCGTTATGTTGGGGTAAAAGGCAGTCTGGCACCAGATTCTAGCGAGGCCTTGTTTCGGAGCTGTAATTACATTATCATAACTCAGTGTCTATACAAGATCTCGATACGCAGGTACTATTCAGTTGGTGCAGGTGTACTAAAATGCGTGCGTGTATGTATGTGTGTGTCTGTTTGCACGCTCGGGTGTGCGTTGTTTGGGTGTGTGTGCACGTATGTGTGCGTGTATGTGTGACACGCTGTCATTCCAGTATAGTTCCATTGTTTCAGCTTGACGCGTTTTCCTGAAAATTGTCTACATGTAATGGTCGTATACAGCGTACAATAGTGCAGCACAATACTGCGCAAGAGACATAAAAATTGTATGCTGCTCTGTGATTTTGGACATGACGGCTTAGTGCGGAAACTCACACACCGCAGGCATGTGATGGTCGCTACGCAATCGACCAACCTCTGTAGCACGGGTCCATCCACCTGGAACACTCTCCCACTCTCTCTCCGTCAGAAACACTCTCTCTCCTCCTTCCAGTCCGCCCTCAAAACTCACCTCTTTCAACAGTTCTAGCACTATATCACCACACTCCCCACCCCAACCTGACTGACGTAACGTATTTGTGGTACGTGAGTCATTGTCTAAAGCGTGCGCATGCGTGCGCAAGTTGTGAGTGCTCTCTTAGAGTTTTAATTATTATAAGATAAGCGCATTATAAATACCGTAATTATTATTATTATTATTATTATAAGAAATAACACTTCGTGCTATTTCCTACTATCCGTGTTACTGAGGTGGTCGATTTCGCAGCGATCATCCCAGGCCTGTGTATTGCAATATACAATGATATGCTATGTGACAATGCGTGTGTTGACACTCTGGCCATCCAATCATTTTGCGCCGTGCGTAAGAAGGATGGCGAATGATTAGCAATGTGTAATAGGGTCACTAATATTGTCCGTAGGATGGAAATGTGATATGTCTGTTGTTACTTTGACAGCTTTTAATGTTGTATTACGATAATTCGATTTCAAATAAAATAATCACAGTGCAAATATACATATATTCGAATTTAACACAAATAAATAAATTACAAGACAATTATGGTGTAATTGTCTTTTCTAAGCGTGTTTCTTTCTTTGTTTAGGATTTTCTTTGCGTTTTACACGCTTGGCAGTCAACTTTCCGGTCTGGATTTCATTATCCCTAATGAGCACGACATTTCTGCAAACGAATGGTTCAGTTACTTGTGTATGTAAATGGTTGTCCATAATATATGGTACTACAGCGTGCATTGCGTCGGCGTGACGTGTGTCCCGAGTCCATGATGTTGATGGATCAGTACCCACGGGGAACAAGGAGTACCAGGAGCACGTTTTGAGCCGTACTTTCGTACTCGTGTCGGTTCCATTCAAGTTTATTTCCGCGCAGTGGCTTGCATACACCCAATAAAAGGCAGATGCCTGGGACCAGTTGCACGAGCGAGCTTAGGCCTGCGCCAGCCACTAAGCAAGGTGCTACGCTATATCCAGCTTCAGCCCCTAAGCAAAGCTATAGCAGAAGACCTAGCTTAGTGGATGGCGCTGGATATAGCGGAGCACCTCGCTTAGTGGATGGCGCTGGATATAGCGGAGCACCTCGCTTAGTGGATGGCGCTGGATATAGCGGAGCACCTCGCTTAGTGGATGGCGCTGGATATAGGGGAGCACCTCGCTTAGTGGATGGCGCTGGATATAGCGGAGCACCTCGCTTAGTGGATGGCGCTGGATATAGCGGAGCACCTCGCTTAGTGGATGGCGCTGGATATAGCGGAGCACCTCGCTAAGTGGATGGCGCTGGATATAGCGGAGCACCTCGCTAAGTGGATGGCGCTGGATATAGCGGAGCACCTCGCTTAGTGGATGGCGCTGGATATAGGGGAGCACCTCGCTTAGTGGATGGCGCTGGATATAGCGGAGCACCTCGCTTAGTGGATGGCGCTGGATATAGCGGAGCACCTCGCTTAGTGGATGGCGCTGGATATAGCGGAGCACCTCGCTAAGTGGATGGCGCTGGATATAGCGGAGCACCTCGCTAAGTGGATGGCGCTGGATATAGTGGAGCACCTCGCTAAGTGGATGGCGCTGGATATAGCGGAGCACCTCGCTAAGTGGATGGCGCTGGATATAGCGGAGCACCTCGCTTAGTGGATGGCGCTGGATATAGCGGAGCACCTCGCTTAGTGGATGGCGCTGGACTAAGCTCGCTCGTGCAACTGGCCCCTTTTATCACATAATTATTTATAGGTATTATTTGCATTTCAGTCGAAAAATTGTCACATCGAGGCTTAGTCTTAACGAAGAAGGCACCAGAAGCGTGCGCCCAGTGGTTAGCATGCTGTACGATGGATTTTCAGCCGTGACGTGCGATGTTCAAGTCTGATGCTCGTGTATGTGTTCGCACATATGTGCATACGTACATGCATGCGCGTGTGCACACATTGTGTGTGTGTGTGTGTGTGCGTGTGTGTGTGTGTGTGTGTGTGTGTGTGTGTGTGTGTGTGTGTGTGTTCATAAGCGCACGTGTGTTTGTGTGAGCGTGCTTGCACACGGTGCCTGCGCGTGTATGCGAAAAATTGTAAAGTTGTTTTGACTTTAGGAATGTCAATGTCTTGTCTGACGTACCCGCACTATACTCGTGCATACAATTGTATCATCATTTGAAACGTGCGATGCTGTCTATATCATTGATTAAGTTATATTGAATGAGTTGTGCACGTGAAAAGGGGATCGCCGGATTTTATTTTGTTGTTGGCGCTGATACCGTCTTGAATGAATCCCTCACTATGAATTGCTATTGGTAAGATCTTAATAAAGTGATTGTTGTTGTTGATTATTGTTTTTTTTTAATTTTTACTGTTAGCCTTGTGTGTGTGTGTGTGTATTTTTGTTGTTGACATGTTTGAGCTGNTGTTCTTAATTAGACGAACTTTTGATCGGCAAACCTAGATCGGAGAAGATCGGCGATCTTTTGGTTTGTTTCTTAATTGAGGTTGAACGAACTTAGGCGAACTTTAGCAAACCAGGTTTGCCATGGTTCTCTTTCTTAACTGAAGTGCTTGATTCGGCGTACTTACTGTCTGCGAAGGTGTTCAAAATGGCTGCCGCTATGCCGCTTTGCGATTTGAACGATGTTTGTTTTTGTACTCCTTGCAGTAGCGACCCCACAAACAGCGTTGCGCCTCCCACAAATCAATAAAAAATAGGTCTTGTTCTTCGCACGAGTGAAATATCGCCGTCCGCCATATTTGTTTGTGTCGGTGACTATCTTCTTATCTCCAAGGCAGAAGAGGGTAAAAGTTTTGACCAATCAGAGAAAAGGTTCGCCTTGGTTTGCTCAACACGTTGAGCGAACGTTTTCCGACAGCGAACTATGGTTTGCCGAGGTTCGTGAACTACTTCGAACTAGGTTCGCCGTATCTTTAGATCGTCCAATTAAGAACCAACCTGGTTCGCCCGAGATCGTCAACTCTAGATCGTCAGAGTTCGCGAACTAAAGTTCGTTTAATTAAGAACATGCTTAACCAAATGTGTGTGTTGTGACACTGGTAAATGACCTGTTAACGCTCCGGTAAAAAAAAAAATGCAGTTTTCATATCAACCATGAAGCTGTGTTATAGACTTAACCCTTTGGCTGTCGGTAGTGCTCCTGGTCCAGGTGATTCCTGCTCAATCGGTCACCTTGACCAGACGCGCTACCGACAGCCAAAGGGTTAACCTCATATAATTATCTTCGCCAAATTGTGGATTGACCATGATAATTCTAGGGTAGTGCCAGATTAGCTTGGCGCCTTTACGCGCCAAGCTAATCTGGCACTACCATTGAATTATCATGGGTATCAACTGTTCAACAGGAGGCGCCAAAATTCTTGTCATCATTAACCCATTCAGCCGTGACGCACTACAGCAGGAGATGGTCGATCCATCTCCTGCAACTGGTTCACAGTCGTTAGATGACGCCTCCAAAATTTGGCAAATACGGCCGTCGGGCTGAATGAGTTCAAATACTTTTTAATGGATGCGCCAGTCAAATGATCGACTATCTGTAGTAACGAATTTTCAACAAGAGGTTCGAATATTCTCGAAGTAAAGCCAAGAGATTGGAATATTCGCGGCGTAAAATCTTTAGCTATCATCTCAAACGATGAGCGGTGAGCGGTACGTAGCATTTTGCATCTCAGCACTAATGGACTGAGTGCGGCATAATTTGTGTGCGTACAGCTTTATTGTTCCACGAGGGGAAATGGGAAATTTGGGCTGCCTTCTTCATAGAAAACGTGTAGCTGCAGTGCTAAAAAAATGATGATGTTGCTCTTTTTTTTTTTTTTTTTTTTTTTAAACCCCTATCATACTGAGACTAAACGATATACATTTGTACACTGCCATATGCAAGCTACATTATAATAAATAAAATAAATAAATAAATCAGCGCATTAAATAGGCGCTTTATCCCAATTGAAAATGGGCTCAAAGCGCCGCCTCCAACTGAACCCAACAAGCACACTCACGTGAATCACGCGCATTCACTCGCACACTGTACGTAAACACGGAACATTCACGTGGTGCTCAAGCGAGCTTCACAAGTTTTGGAAATTCAAATCGTTTATATTTGATATTGTATTAAGTGGGCTGAAGCTGATACCAAAGTCGAGGGGGAGGAAGAGCCGGAGTACCCGGAGAAAGAGCCCCCGACGGTCCGCCCGAATTAACGGTGACACTTACTAGAGGAGAAAAGTCCGACACCGGATCCGGGTATCGAACCTCGCACCTCTAGCACTGGTAGCAGGCGCTTTTACCGCTGCGCCACGGACCGCCCCTTACAGATAAGGATATAGACTTTAGTTTAAGGGTGGTGCCAGAATAGCTTGGCGCCAAGAGGCGCCAAGCTATTCTGGCACTACCCATGAACAATTTTAGTCGGACTTATTTCACACACTGGTGTATTCCGAATGATAAGGGTTAAAATAATAATTAAATAAAAAGATCTGGTTGTTCCTGTCTTAGGCATCTCCCTGGAATCGAAAGGAAATTGGGAGAGATAGTTCTAAGGGAGACAAATTGTACCAGGGGAGGCAAATAGTAGGCTATTACTGCTAACACATTCCGCACACGGATGAAGCTGTCACGGTCAGACTGATGGACTTGTTTTCAACAACTCTGCCTTGACACGCAGACTAAAACACTCGCACGATTCTCTGCGGATGAGTGTGTGAAGTTCAGGATGCAAACGAGGCCAAACTCCGTCAGCAAGGGAGGTAAAGTTTCCAGAGGTCTACACTGAACAAGAGGCGTATATTCCCGTGAGCCCCTGCAGTCGCAGGGGCTCACGGGAATATACGCCTCTTGGTGAAATTTCCCGACCGAGAAATCGAAAACTGCGTCGCATCATGAATGAGCAGATCACTGTAACGGTCACGTAACCCATATCTGAATTATCTCCCATTGCGCAGGGGTTGTTGAGAATGTCTGCCAGTTGCTTATAATGTGTCTCAGTTTCATTTATATCGCATTTTTGTGTACCCAAACGGAGGGAGCTTACAGGGTTTAACCTGCAAATATTTGGGTGGAATTACTCTTTTTTTGCATGACGCCAGAGACTGAACTAATCTTTAGTCTAGGCATCAATCTGAATTTCGATTGACAACTAGTAATTGTTCATGTTAATATCTTGTCTAAGGGGGAGGAAGGGGGGGGGGGGTGGCGTACACTCTAATAATTTTGCATTAATTTTATCCAGACAACTTTCAGATTCTTAAGAGTTGCTTGGTATTTTAGTGGATGCAGTGTACAATTGTACGTTTGTTGCAAAAAAATTCTTAATATTTTTCCTGCAGTGCAGATTTGAATAGTACAGTTACATGAAAGTTGACATTAGTCCTAAGTTTTGTATTTCAAACAGCTTCTGTAGATGAGAGGTCAAAACGGTACCTCTGTTTATTCCAAATAATTTCTGTGTGCTTGATATTTCTGCCTGAAGAGACGAATAATTACAATGGTCGTGAAACTTGTCAGGACTAGTCCAAATAACTTCTCGACAAGTGTACACTATCGCTGCAAGATGAGGTCTGGCCTCTCGCTAGGTGGAAATAGTAGTAGGCTATTTTCAGTGTGTGACTGTAGACCTTACAAGCTTGTGCTGGTCTGTGATTTTGGATCTTAAGGTCCAAAACCACAGATCAGCACACGTCAGGATTTTAGGGAGGAAGACTGGAATTCTGAAATGTGTGCTTGATCAGTCAGTCCCCCAATGCAAATATACATGTAGTTATAATCGGCCGCCAGTCCTTGAACCGAGACCATCCATCTGCAAGAGGCATAGATCCTCATGAGCCCCCGCAGTTTGCGGGGGCTCATGAGGATCTATGCCTCTTGCAGGCGTCATTTGTATCATTGTCTGCCTCATGCTGAGTAGGATTCGGGTGTTCGCAGTAGCCGAGAATAGACTGACTGCAAGACTCGAGGATGAAACACTCAGAAAAGATGATGGACGGACGGGGCGGACTGACGGACGAACAAATAGACAGGCAAACGGACAGATAGAAAGACAGACAGATAGACGGAAAAGACAACGACAGACAATGTGTTATCATTCGTTGGTTTGTTCGTCCGTTCATTCATTCATCTATTTATTTTATTTCAACAATATTTATTTATGTTTTTTTTCAAGGAATGCTGTTCTATGATACTGGGCAATATAGCAATATAGCTTGCACACGGGTAGGCCTAGGCACACAATAAAATATACCCGGAAGGGGGGACGCATTCAAGTGAGGTCAAAATTTACAGTTGAATGCTTCCCTATTTGTGGTGTAGCTATGTGGCCCAATATGGCATACCCCGTCCCCATCCCCCTCCCTCCTTTCCCTCCACCCCCGCCTCTGGATTTTTTTGTGCGCGTCTGAATAGATCAGTATGACGCCCCCCATACAGGTACTATTCTTCGCCCGGTCCGAACTCTGTAAGTTACAGTGGCGAATCTACCGCGCCGATTGTTGTGTTCACAAGAAGAGGACAAAACGCCTTCTGGGCTGGTCTGACTATAGACAATAGATAATAGAAATATGAGAAATAGAGTATAAGAAGAGAAATATTAGAAATATAGTAGAAATAGAAACAGACAACATTTTTTTTTATTTGTTTAAAAATTTATTTCAATATTCAATAATTATTTATTTTAATAGTCTCAGACCTGAGGACTTTTCAGTTACAGAAATCAGTCGACCATGATACTTCAAGGGCAGTGTTTGATTAGCTTGAAAACCACATCATTGCAGTCCATGAGATAGATTGACCATGATAGTTCAAGGGGTGTGCCAGAATAGATTGGCGTCTACAGGCGCCAATTCTTTTTTGGCACACCCTTGAACTATCATGGTCGACTCATCTCCTATTGTAGTAAATCGTGGCCGAAGTCGTCAGTCTATTTTGGCACCGTATCTGAGCTATCATGGTCTAGATAACGAGGGTAAGTGGGTGGAACGATATATAATATAATCGTGGTATCCTTCAAAAGTAATGATTGTGATTAGCCGACCAACCAACCAACCCATAATACATCGGCAATAACTGACACCAACTGTTGGCATGTATCCTGGACTCCGTGGTATATTAGTGCTAGCCAGGTAAAAGACTGATCGCCACCCTAAACCCTTCTCTGCCAACTCAAAGAATGAAGCCAATGGCGGTTGACCTTTTCTTTCGCCGGAGGCGCACAGATATAAAGTTGAACAGCAAGAGACATAGATCCTCATGAGCCCCCGCGGAAGCGGGGGCTCATGAGGATCTATGTCTCTTGCATTTGGGTGTGTTTGTTGTACTTTGACACTGGAGTGGTTAAAGAGCACCACTTTCAGTGCGCCCTGACGTGTTGGATGTTTATTTTAGCGTGTAAGCCACTGCTAGGTTTGAACAAGGCGACACAGCAAAGTTGATGGTTCGTGTTGGCAACGGGGAGGGAATTGCCACGCGAGGCAAGTTGAACAACTTTTACAGACGTTTGTTGACCGTCCAGCGTTGACTGTGGTTCGTTAGGTAAGCTACGTTTTGTGTGAACTTTTTTTTTTGATTGTGTGAATATTATATTTTCAGCGTAATCCCCTCGTAGACGCAGCCATGGGTATTGCTGACAGTATATTGCTGACAGTAGTCATGGGTATTGCTGACAGTAGCGGCATGGGTATTGCTGACAGTAGCCGTGTGTATTGCTGACAGTAGCCGTGGGTATTGCTGACAGTAGCCGTGTGTATTGCTGACAGTAGCCGTGCGTTTTGCTGACAGTAGCCGTGGATATTGCTGACAGTAGCCGTGGGTATTGCTGACAGTAGCCGTGTGTATTGCTGACAGTAGCCGTATGTATTGATGACAGTAGCCGTGTGTATTGCTGACAGTAGCCGTATGTATTGCTGACAGTAGCCGTGTGTATTGCTGACAGTAGCCGTGGGTATTGCTGACAGTAGCGGCATGGGTATTGCTGACAGTAGCCTTGTGTATTGCTGACAGTAGCCGTGGGTATTGCTGACAGTAGCGGCATGGGTATTGCTGTCAGTAGCCGTGTGTATTGCTGACAGTAGCCGTGGGTATTGCTGACAGTAGCGGCATGGGTATTGCTGACAGTAGCCGTGTGTATTGCTGACAGTAGCCGTGTGTATTGATGACAGTAGCCGTGGGTATTGCTGACAGTAGCGGCATGGGTATTGCTGTCAGTAGCCGTGGGTATTGCTGACAGTAGCCGTGTGTATTGCTGGCAGTAGCCGTGCGTTTTGCTGACAGTAGCCGTGGGTATTGCTGACAGTAGCCGTGTGTATTGCTGACAGTAGCCGTGTGTATTGCTGACAGTAGCCGTGCGTTTTGCTGACAGTAGCCGTGTGTATTGCTGACAGTAGTCATGGGTATTGCTGACAGTAGCGGCATGGGTATTGCTGACAGTAGCCGTGTGTATTGCTGACAGTAGCCGTGCGTTTTGCTGACAGTAGCCGTGGGTATTGCTGACAGTAGCCGTGGGTATTGCTGACAGTAGCCGTGTGTATTGCTGACAGTAGCCGTGTGTATTGCTGACAGTAGCCGTGCGTTTTGCTGACAGTAGCCGTGGGTATTGCTGACAGTAGCGGCATGGGTATTGCTGACAGTAGCCGTGGGTATTGCTGACAGTAGCCAAGGGTATTGTTGACAGTAGCCGTGGGTATTGCTGTCAGTAGCCGTGTGTATTGCTGACAGTAGCTGTGGGTATTGCTGACAGTAGCCGTGCGTTTTGCTGACAGTAGCCGTGGGTATTGCTGACAGTAGCCGTGCGTTTTGCTGACAGTAGCCGTGGGTATTGCTGACAGTAGCCGTGCGTTTTGCTGACAGTAGCCGTGGGTATTGCTGACAGTAGCCATGGGTATCCCCCCTCCCCCCCCCCCCCCCCGCTCCCCCCCCCCCCCGCTTCCCCCCCCCCCGCTCCCCCACCCCCCCCTGCAGAAAAAAAAAATCAGTAAATCAAAAAGATAATTTCTTTTTAAACCGTCGGCAAGATTTTTGTTTTCCACCTTTGCAGTGAGACGGGGGTAGGGTGACTGAAGCTGGCATGTTGTTCGAGCTTGTACTCCAGGTCTAAGACACACACGGTAGCGGCATCGGTCTTACGTTGTAATCAGTTCTTGAACAGCGTTGGAGTACGTGAAATCGAGTTGCACAAATTTCGGCTTTCAAAATGCTTTACTCATGGGCTGGGTTACACACACACACACACACACACACACACACACACACACACACACACACACACACACACACACACACACACACACACACACACACACACACACGCACACACACGCACGCGCACGCACGCACGCGCGCACACACACACACTCACGCACGCACTCACGCACGCACGCACACGCACACGCACACGCACGCACGCACGCACACACACACGCACGCACGCACGCACACGCACGCAAGCACACACACACACGCACGCACGCACGCACGCACACACACACACACAATCACACACACGCACACACACACACACACACACACACACACACACACACACACGCGCGCACACACAAAGGGGTTTTTGTCGATGTTCATCCATGCACAGTGAAGTTATTCTGGTCTACTCACTGTAAACAAGATTTGTTCTACAGTGACTGGAAAAATAAGCACTTTTAGAACAAGGTAGAATCAACTTGGGTTATAAAAAGGTGGCATATAACACAAGTCTGGCTTATAACAAGGTGGCATATAACACAAGTCTGATATTACAAGACATTATCAGAGATGCCCACAGCACAATCTCTACACAAACTATTTCACTTGTAACAAACTTTGGATTTAACAACGTGAAAAATTGGGTTCCTGGCGATTAGTTATATTCAAGATTTACTGTTGCACATTAAGTTTGCACAGATCCTGAAAACCTCAGAATGTGCACGTTGTTGCGTACAGCGTTTCAAGCGCATTCTTTTGACTGTACCACTTCAGTCAGCATTTCTTGCTCAATTCAATTCCATGCGTGCAATATTATGGGCCGCGTATTAGCCACGAGCAAAAACCTCAACGTCTCCATTGTCTAAGAAACGCCGGTATAAATTGACACGATCATTTTGACAAGAAGGTTTAGATTCTCAAGAGCCCCCCCCCCCCGCCCCCCCCCCCCTGCATATGCAGGAGGCTCATGAGGATCTATGCCCTTTGCAGTTGCTATGATAAGACGTCGCGTCTTTTGTGTCGGCCCTGTAAGGACACGTTGCTTGCGTGAATGGTTGAGGGATATTATTCCGCCCGGTCGCGACTACGCGCAGATCGTGTAAGCTCTTAACCCGATTTCTGACGAGAAAAATCGAACAACAGGGCAACTGCAAGAGGCATAGATCCTCATGCGCCCCCGCAGTCGCGGGGGCTCATGAGGATCTATGCCTCTTGCTGAAACCATGTTTTGTCTCCACGTTCCTGTGTCGTCTGGGATCACGCCTTTTGCGGTTAATTTATGGCGATTTCACAACGTAATACACGTCCACTGGCTGTGAAGGGGTTATCATGCGTGCTAATCTGTAATTCTTGACCTTAACCCAACTACAGGGGCTCATGAGGATCTACGCGTTTGGGTTGTTGCTTGTTGGGGGTTTAGCCAAACCACTCTCACTGTGAGCGTATTTCGATTTGACCAGGTGAGGTCGATCCAGTATGGCGTTATTTCCCTATTGTCCAGCCGATTATTGCACGGCTAATCTACGTAGCACGTGCGGTGACCAATGCGTTGGCTCTCGGTGAGCCGGCAATAATGTCCTCGGGCCGTTGTACTTTTACCCTTTGGGTGTCGGTAGCGGTTTTAGTCGCGACGATACCTGCAAAGGCTTAATGTGTTCGTTAGGTCAGACAGGTGTTTCTTAATTAACATTCTGTACGCTAAGCCGATAAGAAACAAGATGCAAGTTTGAAATCAAAATTTAAAAATAAATAACTAACTAACTAATAATAATAATAATAGCAAAAATATAATAATATAATAATAATAATAATAATAATAATAATAATAATAATAATAATAATAATAATAATAGCAAAATATAATGATAACAATATAATAATAATAATAATAATATTTATATAGCGCATTTCTCATATCTGTAATATAACTCAATGCGCAGGCGAAAACCACACACACACACACACACACACACACACACACACACACACACACACACACACACACACACACACACACACACACACACACAGAGTCTGCAGGAGGGGGGGGGGGGGTGTACAGAAATACCATAGAGATTACACGACAGTCTGCGAGAAAAAGTAAGTTTTTAACTTTACTTTGAACTGCGTAAGGGGGGGAGGCATTTCTCAGCTCAGTCGTTAAGGAATTCCAAATTAAAGGAGCAGTACATCTGAAAGAGCGTTCACCGGCAGATTTGTGATGGTACTTTGGAACTTTGAGAAGTTTCTCTCCCGATGAGCGCTGTGAGCGAGAGGGCTGGTAAGTAATTAGACTCCTTTCCCGCCTCCCTCACTCTACCCCTTTCACTCTCCAGCGCGTCCAGTGAGAACAATGCTGCCCGCCTCGTCCCCAGAAAAAAGAAATCCGACCACATCACTCCCCTGCTCAAAATCCTTCACTGACTCCCCATCCCCCAACGCATCCAATACAAAATTCTGTCTCTCTGCTACAAATTCCTTAACAACTACGCTCCTGCCTATCTCTCCAACCTACTTTACCCCTACACTCCTTCCCGCTCCCTCCGCTCCGCCTCCGACCCTCTCCGCCTCCACATCCCCCGCACCAAACACAGCACTTTCGGGCCCCGCTCCTTCTCCGTCTACGGTCCATCCACCTGGAACACTCTCCCACTCTCTCTCCGTCAGAAACACTCTCTCTCCTCCTTCCAGTCCGCCCTCAAAACTCACCTCTTTCAACAGTTCTAGCACTATAATATCACTACACCCCTCCCCCCCCCCCCCACACACACACCCCAAGCTGACTTTCGTAATATATCTGTGGTACGTGAGTCATTGTCTAAAGCGTGCGCATGCGTGCGCGAGTTGTGAGTGCGCGCTTAGAGTTATAATTATTATAAGATAAGGGCATTATAAATAACGTAATTATTATTATTACTGGAGGAAAGGTATGACAGACGACTGCCAATAATAAATAAGGAAACAAATAAATAATAATAATAAATAAATAAATAAATAAATAAATAAAGTCATGCTCAGAGTAGGCTGTATCGCCCACTACGCTAAGTTAACAGATGTGCTGGCCTGTGATTTTGGCTACAGCAGTAAGGTCCAAAATCACAGGCTAGCTCACACTCGGACACCCTAGTCTCAAGCCATCAAGGCCAAAATCACAGACCAGCAGCACCTTTGTAGACAAGCCCTATTTTAGTCCCTGTCAAGTTGGGGTGGTGTGCCTGTATGCTGGATATTGCCTTTCCAGCCCGGCAAAACGACGCGTCTCTAAAGCTATCCCGGGTAGACACTACTTAAACAAATCAGCACTCAGTCTGACGCATTTCGCTGTCGTAGGGGGCATAGACGTAAATTAGACCAAGGTTTCAGCAACAACTTGAAAAGCACAAATTGTCATAGATCCCTGTGTCTATGTCGCAGTCTCCAGCAAAAAAAAGTAGCACTCAGTCCGAAACGCTTCACTGCCGCAGGGGCGTAGATGTAGAGACGACCAACCTTCGTCAAGCAAAAGCACAAATCACTATAGTCCCCTGAACGTGGGTCGCATTTAACTCATTGTGCACGAGCTACGAAATACCCACATTTTGGAGTTATCCTCTGAGGACTGAATTACAATTCAGGAGTCAGATCGACCATGATAGTTCAAGGATGGTGGCAGAATAGCTTGGCGCCTGTAGGCGCCAAGCTATTCTGCCACCCGCCCTTGAACTATCATGGTCGAACCACATCTTGCTGGGGTGTGTCGCAGGCAGAATGAGTTAAAAAACACCTCTCGCTCCATGATAAGGCGTACTGCGCTACTCTCAGCAATACTCGGTGACGATTAGTAGGTTGTTGGCTTAATACAACTACTTAGTATATAGAAGACAAGACGGGAGGTCTATCTATGCCATTAAGGACACGGCGGGCGAGGCACAATCACAATCTCACTCCGTAGCTCACGATAGGAGGGGGAGAGTGAGTGTGTAGGAGGAGACGACTCGATAGATGGGCTGGGGGGAAGATGGGTGTGATCTCTGTGTGGGTCACTGGACAGGGGCGGAATAGATGATATGTTTAGTCGTAGATAGTAGGCAATCATATCTCTCTCTCTGCTCTCTATATCCTATCACTAACACTACATCCTTCTAGAAATAGTAATCTGACGGGAGCTAGGGAAACATAATACTTCACTAGATCCTCAACTACACTAAAGGTGTAACACAATAATACGGGCGCGCTGCACGATCTTAGATAAATAAACATCACTCACATAGACACCTCTTGTCAATGAACAAGAATGGCCTCATGACACGTACACAGAGACGACGCGGAGGCACATATTGGAGAGTTAGCTCAGGGCGGTTCGACGAGGGGTCTCACCACGGACGGGACTCTCACACCCCAATCTACTGAAACCCGGGGATCCCGAGCTCCACACCACAACATAAAAGAACTACACTGTCACGCTACGCGCACGCAAAAATCAGCATAGCACTCAAGAATAACAAGATCGAAAAGAAAGTTATATAGCTGTTTATAAATAAGAGGCAGCGAGGAGATAGAGATGTATCCAACAGCGAAATAACACGAACAGAATTTTTGGAATGGGATGTTAAGATGTAAATGATTATAGACGAACGCGAAACAACATAGAGAGCGATAAGAGCGACTAGAACCAGGACACTATCATCATTAAATCTCCAATAGCACAAAATCGAAAACACAATATAAATAAGTTCTCTAAACTATAAGGCAAAAATAATTACACATTGAAGCAATTAACGCCGCGCTCCCCCCCAACTCTTTAATAGGAGGTCAGCGGCACCGGTAGGCAGGCGACATTTCCAATATCACGAATTCGAAATCATCCACATACCTCAGACACACTACACACTTACGGGAGGGGCATCGACACGACACAACACACACACACGGCATACGCATCGCACGCCGCACGACATTCAAGCACGCCACGAACGTGGGCACAGTGGGGGGTGGTGTGGGGGGATGAAACATACTGCCATATTTTACAGGCTGTACATCCAAGGCCAAGCTGATCCTGTATGTGCTGCCGGGATAAAGCGTGGAGTGTCTTACAGAATTGATAGACGAATTATAATATCTCGTTCACGCTAAATCTCTACTGGAAATACACTCACAACTAGGTCGTAGTGACAGAGAGTCTACTCTATATATGCGACTGATACGAAAGATAGTGCACCCTAGGTGGTAACAGTATACTGTGTGATTCTCACACTGACACCACATGAGTACTGGCACCTAGTTAGAGATCCACAATGACTTATTGGGACACGGACGCAGACAAGTGCACCACTCGATTAGTTAAGACGGGATTCCAGTGGACAACAGAGGGAATGCCGGCCCGAGGTGTTACATACGTTGTTAGAACGTGTACACAGGTAGTGCACAACCTAGTTGTCTACATACTCTATCTACGACTGACTACAGGTGGGTGCGGACACTAGTGGGGGTCTACGTTGCGTCATGACTCTGGCGCAGAGAGTGTGCACCCTAGGGGGTTACATACGTATGCGACTGACAGACAGTTCGTGGCGACGGCCTAAGTGGGGGATATGATGACACTGACACAGTTAGAGTGCACCCTAGTTGTGTCATACTGTGTGATACACAGACACAGATAGGGCACCCTATGAGTATAGTGTCCTATACTTATGTCGGTCGGTACAGTCGTAGCTCTGTAGGACGTGACAGTGTCGCGAGAGACGACGATTTCTAGGCGTTGCCCACGACGTCATGCAGGCTTCATGTTTCGTGCTGCTGGAGGCCAATCCGAGACAGTGCCAGGTTCGGCCGCAGTGGCTGACCAGGGAGTAATGGTGGAGTGGCCAGGGTATACTGAGCTGCGTGAGATCGTCTGTTTTTATCTAACACTAGATATGAGCCGTCTTGTCACAGTTTTGATTAGTTGCTAGCTCATTGTAGTATGAGTCTCAGAGTTTTTGAGATTGATAGACTAAGCTGTCGTTCGTAAGCTGATGTGTAGAGTTGAGCGCCGAGATGTTGTAGTCACGGTCCGCTCTCACAGTTCAAGCGAAGACCACTGGTGGTGGTGTCGTTTTGTGCAGTGCGACTCGTGGGGGGACTGTCTGTGAGACAGTCTGGGTATCGTGTGTCTTGGGTGCCCGTCGGGTCACGGTTGTCAGTGAGCAGTTGCGTCGCCGAGACAGGTTGTTGGTCTTTGGTAGGCGATGGGTCGCTCGGTACATGGGGACGTGCCCCGCCCCGGCGGAGGCTTGTGTCACGCATTGCATGCAGAGCCTCGAGGTTGCTGATCGTTTCATGCCTGTGTCGAGGACCTCGAGTGTGGTGGCGTAGTCACTCCGGTGAGGGTGCCACGGGATGGTGCGCGGGCATGGGCTGGTGGAAGCGGTCGAGGAGTGGGTAGTTGGCCTGTGGTGGTGGTTCCAGGACTCGGGAGCGTACAGCAGGGTTTTGGTGGAGGAGAGACCGACAGTGCGCGGGGCGCTCTGATCTTGGTGCCTGTTATCGAGTGTTTGAGTGGGTGGGGTGGCCACGGGTAACCGCTATGAAAAGGTGATGACCGATACGTAGACAGTCGCTCTTCGCTTGTGTGCCGTGGGGCTTGTGCAGGGCTCCTTGGGGGGTCCTGCTGGGCGGCCGGTCGTGGTGGGTGGGGCGCGGAGGTAGGTAAAATGGTTTGGCTACTGGCGGTTAGATAGAGACGCGCAATAGAGTGAGGGGAAGGGGATAGGGGTGGGCGAATATACACCATACGTATTACACTGACACAGATTTAGTGCACCCGGGGGGGAACGAATTAAGGAGGGCATAGACACGGAATAGGGGGGCACGGCCTAGGTGTTGCATGACTTGTTGCACTGACGCGGATAGTGCACCCGTAGTTGTGTACGAGACTTGGGGGCTGGTCACAGATAGTGCACCGGAGTTGTAATACAAGTACTGGTACACTAGGACACAGATATAGTGCACCCTAGTTGTTACATACTTATTACACTGACACAGATAGTGCACCCTAGTTGTTACATACTTATTACACTGACACAGATAGTGCACCCTAGTTGTTACATACTTATTACACTGACACAGATAGTGCACCCTAGTTGTTACATACTTATTACACTGACACAGATAGTGCACCCTAGTTGTTACATACTTATTACACTGACACAGATAGTGCACCCTAGTTGTTACATACTTATTACACTGACACAGATAGTGCACCGTTGCATCTTTTACACAGATAGTGCACCTAGTGTTACATACTTATTACACTGACACAGATAGTGCACCTTAGTTGTTCATACTTATACACTGACCGATAGTGCACCCTAGTTGTTACATACTTATTACACTGACACAGATAGTGCACCCTAGTTGTTACATACTTATTACACTGACACAGATAGTGCACCCTAGTTGTTACATACTTATTACACTGACACAGATAGTGCACCCTAGTTGTTACATACTTATTACACTGACACAGATAGTGCACCTAGTGTACTACTTTACATGACACAGATAGTGCACCCTAGTTGTTACATACTTATTACACTGACACAGATAGTGCACCCTAGTTGTTACATACTTATTACACTGACACAGATAGTGCACACTAGTTGTTACATACTTATTACACTGACACAGATAGTGCACCTTAGTTGTTACACAGATAGTGCACCCTAGTTGTTACATACTTATTACACTGACACAGATAGTGCACCTTAGTTGTTACATACTTATTACACTGACACAGATAGTGCACCCTAGTTGTTACATACTTATTACACTGACACAGATAGTGCACCCTAGTTGTTACATACTTATTACACTGACACAGATAGTGCACCCTAGTTGTTACATACTTATTACACTGACACAGATAGTGCACCCTAGTTGTTACATACTTATTACACTGACACAGATAGTGCACCTTAGTTGTTACATACTTATTACACTGACACAGATAGTGCACCCTAGTTGTTACATACTTATTACACTGACACAGATAGTGCACCCTAGTTGTTACATACTTATTACACTGACACAGATAGTGCACCCTAGTTGTTACATACTTATTACACTGACACAGATAGTGTACCCTAGTTGTTACATACTTATTACACTGACACAGATAGTGCACCCTAGTTGTTACATACTTATTACACTGACACAGATAGTGCACCCTAGTTGTTACATACTTATTACACTGACACAGATAGTGCACCCTAGTTGTTACATACTTATTACACTGACACAGATAGTGCATCCTAGTTGTTACATACTTATTACACTGACCTACTTATTACACTGAAATATGGAAACGCCATTGAACAGCAAGAGGCACAGATTCTCGTGGGCGCCTTCAATTTGCAGGGGCGCGTGTGGATCTGTCTCTCGCAGAGGCTATTTGTATGACTTCTGAGGCTTTTTCAAAATGATTCCCAGTGCGAGTGTAAACACGCTAGTATTCTGCACGCCCAAACACCGACTTGTTATTTGCCTTGATGGCACGCTTCATGGTTGCAGGATTGACGAGTCAGGTGCAAATTGGCACTTAATTCTTTCTGCTGCCGGATCACTGTTAATTAACACCTCTACTGTCGAGACAAAATTGAACACGCACCCATCTGCAAGAGGCATAGATCCTCATGAGCCCCCGCAGTCGCGGGGGCTCATGAGGATCTATGCCTCTTGCTGAAGCCACTTTATATCTATGTTCCTTGGACGGCTGGATCTTTGAGAGACGTTGACATTTACGAGTTTGAAAACGAAATTCGTGAAAGGGTTAACACCATCCAACTGCAGGAGGGATTGATCCTCATGAGCACCCGACTGCTGCTTGAGTTTTGAGTTCTGCGATAGGGTTCGTGGAATCTACCTTCTTATTATTTTTATTTTATTGTAATTTAAAAAAAGAATCTGTCTCAGACCGCATTTATTAATTTTTTATTGTGTGTCGGGTGAACATGTTTAGTCTAGATCTTATTGTGTGTCGGGTGAACATGTTTAGTCTAGATATTATTGTGTGTCGGGTGAACATGTTTAGTCTAGATATTATTGTGTGTCGGGTGAACATGTTTAGTCTAGATCTTATTGTGTGTCGGGTGAACATGTTTAGTCTAGATCTTATTGTGTGTCGGGTGAACATGTTTAGTCTAGATCTTATTGTGTGTCGGGTGAACATGTTTAGTCTAGATATTATTGTGTGTCGGGTGAACATGTTTAGTCTAGATCTTATTGTGTGTCGGGTGAACATGTTTAGTCTAGATATTATTGTGTGTCGGGTGAACATGTTTAGTCTAGATCTTATTGTGCGCTGGTCCGTGGTTTGGCGGATCTTACGACTGTGGGCTTCAGTGCAGTATTTTTCCCTCTGTGCTTCAGGAGGTATGGAGGTGTACACGGACTTGAAAAGATGGTACAACTACGCTTTGGATCAGACAGGTAAGTGTGTGTGTGTGTGTGTGTGTGTGTGTGTGTGTGTGTGTGTGTGTGTGTGTGTGTGTGTGCGTGCGTGCGTGCGTGCGTGCGCGCGTGTGTGTGTGTGTGTGTGCGTGCGTGCGTGCGTGTGTGTGTGTGCGTGTGTGCGTGTGTGTGTGTGTGTGATGGTGTGTGTGTGTGTGTGTGTGCGTGCGTGTGTGTGTGTGTGTGTGTGCGTGCGTGCGTGCGTGTGTGTGTGTGTGTGTGTGTGTGCGTGTGTGTGTGTGTGTGTGTGTGTGTGTGTGTGTTTGTGACGGTGTGTGTGTACGTCCGTTTTGAAGAAAAAGAGAAAAATGTCAACAGACAAACAAACAAGCAAATGCAGGAACAAACAATCGAACAATAAGACAAAGAGACGGACGAACAAAAGCAACCAAGTATTGTAACCTTTCCATCTTTATTGGTCTTCCTGCAGATGAGCGCTCAAGGTCATGGCCATTGGTGGGTTCTCCCATGATCCCTCTGGTTACCATAGCCGCGTATCTAGGCGTGGTGCGATATGGACCATATCTCATGAAGGACAGGCAACCCTTCAAACTCCAATGGCTCCTTGTTCTGTACAATTTCTCTCTAGTTCTCATGTCTGCCTACATGATGTTTGAGGTAAGCATTAATAGCAAGAAATCAGTTTTTCTTTAAACTGATACCTATTCCAATTCATAAGTTTCAGTAGTAAACTTTGAAGAAGAAGTTGCCTGAGCTTTGGAAAAACAACAATAGATGGTTTGACAAAATAGATGAAATCGGTCGTAGTTGTTTCGACGAAATCAGTGGCTTAAAAGCCCGTACAAATAGTGGATTACACAGGCGCCTGGGCAAACACTCAACAAAGTCGCGTTTTTGTCCAGGTGCGTAATCCACTTTTTCGCTGAAACACGGAGGTGCAATTTTGAACTATTTCAAAATTCGTCAATGCAGTACTGTGTAACCCAGAATGTAAAATGCTCTTTGTTGGGTATTTTTCTGCACTTTACAGGCATGACATTCAGTCACTCTGTTGGTTTGGGTTGTTTTGTTGGGTATTTTTCTGCACTTTACAGGCATGACATTCAGTCACTCTGTTGGTTTGGGTTGTTTTGTTGGGTATTTTTCTGCACTTTACAGGCATGACATTCAGTCACTCTGTTGGTTTGGGTTGTTTTGTTGGGTATTTTTCTGCACTTTACAGGCATGACATTCAGTCACTCTGTTGGTTTTGTTGCCGCGGCCGGCAGCACTTGTTTATATGCGGAGGAGTTGGCAGAGTTATGTCCCTTACCAGCGTTTTTTAGATCCGTCTTCGGACCTTACTCAGTCATCATTTATAGCCTTGTTATTTCATCTTTTGCGCTGTTTTGTTTCAGCTCTTGATGGCAGCAATCGAGGCCCGATACAACCTTACTTGTCAAATGGTGGACTATTCTTACAAGCCGAGTGCTCTTAGGGTAGGCTACCATTTACGATTTTGTCTGCTAGCTTTATTGTGGCTCTGTGTCAGTACCGACCAACAAATGCAGTCTTACAAGAACAGGGGCGGATCAGTTAGCTCCAGAGGGGGGGTCCAATTTTTTGTTTGGGACCTTCAACCTGACACATAAGGCCTCCGCGACGCTAGACCTTGCTATCAGTGGCCGAAAAATCGAACAGGGAGGGGGAGGGGGGGGGGAGGGGGTTAGAGAAGCGGCACGTGCGTCCCAACTATTCGCCCAAATATCAAACAAACAACGGGGAGGTTGGGGGTGGGTGGTGGTGGTTAAGAAGCGGTGCATGCGTCTTAACAATTCGCCAAAATATCAAACAACGCGGGGGAAGGAGGGGTGGGGGTGAAGGGGGAGGGGAGGGTGGGGGGGGGAGGTACAGAAGCGGTGCGTGCGTCTTAACATTTCGCCCAAATATTAAACAACGGAAGGGGGGGGGGGGGGGCCTTAACCATTTGCAAAAAAATATCAAACAGGGGGGGGGTGGGGGTGGGGGGGGGTCCAAACTCTCTTATAGCATTTTAAGGAATTTGGGGTCGGGGGGGGGGGGGGAGAACCCCTTATGACCCCCCACCCCCCAGATCTACCCTTGCAAGAAGACTCAGAATTTGCTTGCTGGTCTGTAATTTTGGGCCATTCAGATGAAAGCACCGTCAGGCTGATGTTAGTATGATCTGATAAAAAAAAAAAAAAAAGACAACCAATCACAGCTAGAGGTTTAGCCCGTCACTGCTGCCTTAAACTGAACACGATCCAACTGCGAGAAACCGATAGACCCTAATGACACCGCAGTTGCGGGCCGGGGCTCATGAGGATCTATGCCTCTTACTGACACCTCTTCGAACCACGGTCCTTGGACTTCTGGGGGGGAGAGGAGGGGGGGGGAGGGGTCTTAGGCGTTGCATTTAAATTACAACAAAGAGTTGCCCAAGTTGCCCGATGGCCTTTTGCGCATTGGGTGTTCACTCGTACACAATCTGCTACCACTGCCGGGCAGGTGAAAGAGTGACACATGCATTTTAATTGTCAGTCAACTCTTCAACTCCCACAACTAAATGACTTCCTGTCTGTACAATGGGAGTCGTTTAGTTCTGGGAGCTGTAAGAGTGAAGAAACTGTGCTTTCAAACACACTCATAAAGAAATCCAAACTACAGTGAGCATTTTGTGATCATTATTTCAGCTGCGGGTACACGATTAACACAATGGGTAACACAATGTACAATTTCGTGTGCAGATGCTGTTTGCGTGCTGGTTGTATCATTTGTCCAAGTACATTGAGTTAGCAGACACAGTAAGTGGACTTTCAGTTATTGATGTGTGCGGGTCTGTAATTTGGTGCTTACAGCCTAGAGCCGTTATGCTCCAAATCACAGACCAGCACACAATTTGGGGGTGGGGTGGGGGGTGTGGGGGTGTGTGTGGAGTAACAAGTAATGATAAATATCAGAATGGTGATGATTTTGCTGCAGCACACTGTTTATTTAATACCAGCTTCTGATGGTGGTTTCGACAACAGCAGCAATTCTGACGATGAACATGACAATGACAAACGATGATGATGATAATACTAACAGCAACAGTAATGATGATGGTGACACTACATTGTACTGCTACTGCTGATGACGTAGATGATGACGAAGACAAACAAGACGATGTGAATAGTGGTTCTGTCCATTGGGTGTGTAGGTATTTTTCATCTTACGGAAGAAGAGCAACCAGATTTCTGTTCTACATGTGTACCATCACGCGGCAACTATTCTCTTCACCTGGGTCGGTTTGGCCTACGTACCAGGGGGACAAGGTAAGTTTACATAACGGCGGTGGGAGATGGATCGGCCAGGATATTTTAACTCAGCATTGGTTTAGAGCCAACCTGAAAAAAATGTTCATGATTTAGAAAAAAACACAACTGTGTCAAATTTGAGGACTGGGGGAATTGGGGGACAAGACTGCAGACTAGACACAGTTCTGTAATAAGCCTAGGCCTGCAGTCGTGGCCAAAGATTCCAAGGCAAAATCCTAACATTTGACTGTTCGGTTCAGTTTGGTTAACCCTTTTCATCCTGATACACTATTGCAAGAATACATTTGACTGTGGTAGTTCAAGGGTGGTGCCAGAATAGCTTGGCGCCTGAGGCGCCAAGCTATTCTGGCACCACCCTTGAACTAAAATGTTTGATCTATCTCCTAATCTGTAATGCAGCCTTCATAGGATAATAAGCAAATTAAAAAAAAAATTAGCCTCAGGATGTAATGGCTTAAGGTGAGATCTCTGTGCTCTGCACTCCACCCCACCCATAAGAATTTTTCGCAAGTTATTAGTTTATTGTTTTCGATATCGTACCAACATGGTCTGGCTTTCTATGGCTCGTTTGACAGAGGTATACTTATTTGAAATTATGATTTTCTTTATCATGGGGATCCATAACGTATTACGAGAAGTAGTAGTTTATTTTTAATTCCAGATTAGCTCTGTTCCTCTGTCTGAGAGCCATCAACTGTGATAGTTTAAAGGTGACGCCATACACGTATACATTGCAAAAGTGTTTTTCTTTCTTTGTAGGCTATTTCTGCGAACTTGAGATTAACGCGTCACACTTCCGGAGATATATTGACCATGATAGTTCAAGGGTGATGTCGGAACAGCTTGGTGCCTGAAGGCACCGAGCTGTTCCGACATCAACCTTGAACTATCATGGCCTACCCACTCCTTGTCTGTGACACGGCTTTATGGGTTGATGCTGATCTGTGCAAATGATATTTGTCACTGCAGCTTTTCTTCAAGCGTTGCTGAATTCTGGCGTTCACGTCGTGATGTACACTTACTACGGGCTGGCGGCTGTTGGGCCCAGCGTGCACAAGTACCTCTGGTGGAAGAAATACCTCACGACTATGCAACTGGTATGCTTCGTCTGCTCTCAGACCACCACCCTTTCAGGCTAACACAGGATGTGGATTGACCGTGATAGCTCCAGGGTGGTGTCAGAATAGCCTGGCTTATCGCCCGTAGGCACGCAGCTATTCTGACACCACCTGTGAACTGTCATGCTCGGGCTGCCTCCAGAACTATGACGCAGATCTCAAAGGATATCAAACGGATCTAATGGAATGATTAGTACTGTTTTCAGCAGGGTGGGGGTGAACGAATGAGGGGGGTGGGGGGTGGGGGGGGGGGGGACAGGCGGGGTTTGCACAGTATCAGTTTCCCAGTTTCTGACATAAATCAGATTTTTTGCAGTCCTCGAGATTTTTTAATGCACTGTCTCAGTTTCTGACATGAAATTTGTGCTCTAGATTCACTACAAACTACACTTAAAAATAATAAGCAGGGTGAATTACAAGTATTGTTTCCTTTTAATCATCTCAGTGAATCATCTGACTGGAAGTTCACAAAAACTGCTGACCTATTTATGTGGACAAATTGGTTTGCTCAGGCCAACAGAGACCCTTTGTGAAGGACTTTTTAGCTGAGCTGTTTCACCCATTCAGCCCTGACGCAAGACAGCATGAGATGGGTCGACCATGATAATTCAAGGGTAGTGCCAGATTAGCTTGGCCGACAAGCTAATCTGGCACTACCCTTGAATTATCATGGTCGATCCATCTCCTGCAACAGGTGCATGGTCGTTAGATGACGCCTCCGAAATTGGGGAAATACGTGCGCCGGGCTGAATGAGTTGAACTGTTGCCCTTTGTTGCAGTTGCAATCGAGATGCATTTCAGATTGGGGACGTGGGCTGACGTGAATTTCCCGAAGGTCTTTAGTTTACTGGATCACTCAGCGCCAAAGATCCCCAACCATCCAAAGGACATGGATAAAACTGGCCTCAGCAAGAGGCATCGATCCGCATGAGCCCCCGCATCTGCGGGGGCTAATGAGGATCTACGTCCCTTGCAGTAGTATCGTGTTGCAGTTTTACTGGGCAGTGAAGGGTTTATAGTGACCTGATGCAGGCAGCACTCAGTTGATAGTTTGCAATTCATCGTTTTACTTTATCTATTATATAATGCTGCAGAAAAGATCCAACTTCCCAGCTTGTGATCTAATCCAGGCAATAAAGAGTTGATAGTTTGCGATTAATGTTTTAGATTATCTTTAAATAATGCTGCACAAAAAGGTCCAACTTCCCAGCTTGTGATCTAATCCAGGCAATAAAGAGTTGATAGTTTGCGATTAATGTTTTAGTTTATCTTTAAATAATGCTGCACAAAAAGGTCCAACGTCCCAGCTTGTGAGGTTTGAATGTCAAAACATGTTGCTAGTTAATAGTTTGCAATAGCTCATTTAAAAAAAAAATTAACTTTTATTTTGACTTAAATTTATGCTTACAATTATGCTTTGCAAACATAACTGCTTACGAAGTTTAAATTTTGTAAATTGAAAGACTTTTCCGTCCTTCCTCTCTTTCGTACGCACGCGTGTTCCACTGACACAAGTCTGTGGACAGTACATAGCCACACTTGTTGCATGCCTGTACTCGCATAGATTGTGAAAAGATGTGTAGAAAAGTTTTAGTTGAGGCAAGACACCATTGAGAACAGTTGTATTGGTGCGTTTTAGCGATCAAAGTGGGCCCAGGAGCAAATCACTTTAATCCTTTGGCTGTCGGTAGCGATTTTGGTCGAGGTTATTCCTGTAGGATTGGTTGGCTGACTGGATTCCTGTAGGATTGGTTGGCTGACTGGATTCCTGCAGGATTGTTTATCTGATTGGATTTCTGCAGGATTGGTTGGCTGACTGGATTCCTGTAGGATTGGTTGGCTGACTGGATTCTCGCAGGATTGGTTGGCGGACTGGATTCTTGTAGGATTGGTTGGCTGACTGGATTCCTGCAGGATTGGTCGGCTGACTGGATCCCTGTAGGAATGGCTGGCTGACTGGATTCCTGTTGGATTGGTCGGCTGACTGGATTCCTGTAGGATTGGTTAGCTGACTGGATTCCTACAGGATTGGTTGGCTGACTGGATTCCTGTAAGATTGGTTGGCTGACTGGATTCCTGCAGGATTGGTTGGCTGACTGGATTCCTGTAGGATTGGTTGGCTGACTGGATTCCTGCAGGATTAGTTGGCTGACTGGATTCCCGAAGGATCGGTTTGCTGACTGGATTCCTGCAGGAATCATCTCGACCAAAATTTGCTACCAACACCAAAAGGATTAAAGAACTAACTGTTTCAGTGTTTGTGTGTTTGTTCAACCCGTAGTAATTGCCCTTGGCATGTATATTGTTCCAGATTCAGCTGTCCCTGATAATGTGCCACACTGGCTACAGCACACTGACGGACTGTGCCTTTCCCAAGAGCTACAACCTACTGGTCTTCTGCTACGCTCTCTCGCTTCTACTGCTCTTTGCAAATTTCTATCACCACACCTACTCCAGAAAGCCGGAAGTCATAAGAAAGTCAGGCACCACCAGCGAACCGGAAGTCAAAGGGACATCACTGACGAACAACGGGGCTAACGAAAACGGAGTTTACTCCCGCAAAAACCACAATGAATAATGGTGCCAATAGTTCATAAGGCAGCCCATTTCTTTGCAAGTGGCATTGATTGTCAAGTATTATCCATTGCTGGGAAAATCCTTGCAAGGCTGCTCCTGAATCGGCTGGTACCTGCCATCGCTGAAGACCAACTCCCAGAGGGCCAGTGTGGCTTCAGAGCAAACAGGAGCACCACCGATATGGTCTTTGTGCTGAGACAGCTACAGGAGAAGTGCCGCGAGCAGAACAAAGGGCTGTACGTAACATTTGTCGACCTAACAAAAGCGTTCGACACTGTGAGCAGGCAAGGCATGTGGCAGATCCTGGAGCGACTTGGCTGTCCCCCAAAGTTCCTCAACATGATTGTCCAGCTACACGAGGACCAGCAAGGCCAGGTCAGACTCAACAATGACCTCTCAGAACCATTCCCTATTCTCAACGGCGTAAAGCAGGGCTGCGTGCTGGCACCAACCCTCTTCACCATCTTTTTTAGCATGATGTTGAAGCAGGCCACAGTAGACCTCGATGATGACGATGGAGTGTACATCAGGTATCGTCTCGATGGCAGCCTGTTCAACCTCAGACGACTGCAGGCCCACACGAAAACCCTAGACCAACTGATTCGTGAGCTGCTTTTTGCTGATGATGCTGCCCTCGTTGCACACACAGAGAGAGCCCTGCAGCGCATCACGTCTTGCTTCGCAGATGCTGCCCAGCTCTTTGGACTCGAGGTCAGTCTGAAAAAGACAGAGGTCCTCCATCAGCCGGCACCCAAGACAGTGTATCGCCCTCCTCACATCACCATTGGCGAGTCTGAACTAAAGTCAGTGCACCAGTTTACTTACCTTGGCTGCATTATCACGTCGGACGCCAAGCTGGACAAGGAGCTTGACAGCAGGCTGGCAAAAGCGAACAGCGCTTTCGGGCGACTTTTCAAGCGGGTGTGGCACAATCAACAGCTGAAAACAGGCACCAAGATCAGCGTGTACAGAGCTGTGGTCCTCACCACCCTGCTGTATGGTTCCGAGTCCTGGGCCCTCTACCGCAGCCAACTACGACTCCTCGAACGCTTCCACCAGCGCTGCCTGCGTACCATCCTGGGCATTCACTGGAGTGACTATGTCACCAACGTCGAGGTCCTTGAACAGGCTGAAGCTGTGAGCATCGAGGCTTTGCTGCTGCGGACACAGCTCCGCTGGGCGGGGCATGTCTCCAGGATGGAGGATCATCGCCTACCAAAGATCACCCTGTTCGGCGAGCTTGCTACTGGACACCGTGACAGAGGGGCACCAAAGAAGAGATACAAAGACTGTCTCAAGAAGTCACTTAGTGCCTGCCAAATCGACCACGACCAGTGGTCTTCGCTTGCTGCGGACCGTGACACCTGGCGCTCCACCATTTACAAGGCAGCTGTCTCCTTTGAGGACTCTCACAGAGCTAGCCTTAAGGACAAGCGGCTCAGGAGAAAAAACAGAGATGCCGCAGCTCAGAACCCTGGCCATACCTTCCCCTGCAGCCACTGCGGTCGAACCTGCCTGTCTCGGATTGGCCTCCGCAGCCACGAACAAGCCTGCAGACGTCGTGGGCAACTCCTATAAAATCTTCGTTCGCGAAGTCAAGCCAAGAGAGTTCATAAGGCAGCCCATTTCTTTGCAAGTGGCATTGATTGTCAAGTATTATCCACATGTGCATTTAGATAATAGTGATGTATTTGGCTGCAGAAAATGTAATAATGCACTTTTTGTATTTTGCTGCAGAAGATATCATAATATACTTTTCTTCAGTTACAGCTGTGCTGTCTAGTACAGGTTACCTGATTTGCCTGTGTTAAAAAAATTGAAATAATGAAGTTAACACTTTTTTGCAAGAACAAAAGCAACACCCAGATCATTGCAAGAGGCATAGATCCTCATGAGTCCCCGAGCCTGCAGGGGCTCATGAGGATCTAAGCTTCTTACTGGACTGATTTTTATCTGTTTAAGCCTCAGGCAGATGTGCAGGTTATGAAGCAGCAAATCTGCGTTGCTTTCATGTTTATTTCAGAGACATTATTTCTATACTGTGAAGTGTGGGGTTTCAAAGGGGCCCTAAGTCAACACAGCATAAGGAGTTAGTTTGTATTATCCCGCTGTTATCCCACTGATGGCGAGATTTTCTTTGATCTTCACACACGTCTTTTCTGCATGGTAGTAACCTAAGTACAGTATGTGTCGCTATGTGTCAGATGACGTCAAATGTTTTGTCATGATCCACACGACTATGCCCTACATTTTGGGATGGCCTACGGGGAACCCCTACACCGAGACAAGGGCCACACTCGACGTAAATTCAGGCACAGCACTAAAGCTGAACGTAGTATTGCATTGTTGATGTCACAGTAGGACTTGATAAAGAACTGTTGATGTCACAGTAGGACTTGATAAAGAACTGTTGATGTCACAGTAGGACTGTTGATGTCACAGTAGGACTTGATAAAGAACTGTTGATGTCACAGTAGGACTTGATAAAGAACTGTTGATGACAAAGCTGAAGCTGTGTTATGGAGGCCCTTTCAGGGTTATTATGTGAAAAACTATAGCAAGCAAAACGCTTATGTAGGCCCGGTCGAGTCATTGCAACCTTTCGAACCGGCATGACATGAACCTGCGACCAGACGACAATGGGATCAATAGGTTACGCCAAGCCTCGACTTGATTTTGACACACAGTTCTGGCTCATTGGCAGAGCCATTGAGCCAAAACTTATGTGTTAATCCAATCAGCCCTGACGCACTACAGCAGGAGATGGGTCGACCATGATAATTCAAGGGTAGTGCCAGATTCGCTTGGCGCCTGTCGGCCTGTCGGCGCCAAGCGAATCTGGCACTGCCCTTGAATTATCATGGTCGATCCATCTCCTACAACTGGTGCATAGTCATGAGATGACGCCTCCAAAATTTGGGAAATACGGCCGTCGGGCGGAATGAGTTGCAGCAAGTCTCAGCTTGCAAATCATCACCACTCATGGCATAACACGTACGTCTAAACAACAACTTCAGCTTGCAGAGAGAATGTTCAAAACTGGAGCAAAAGGTTTGCCGTAATAGAGCAGTTGTGGCATCATTCAGTTTTCTGTGCCATATCTAAGTGTTGAGAAAAAAAAAAATCATGACGTCACAGAACGTTTTGTTGACATAGCTTCTCCTTTAAGACGAATGGCAAACTTTGCCCACGGCGTGACACAGGTAGTGGCTTGGCAATGATCCTCTGTAACGTTTGACTCAGGGGGGAGCTGCTGAGTAGGAAGTGATTGACTCAAGGGGGAACTGCTGAGTAGGAAGTGATTGACTCAAGGGGGAACTGCTGAGTAGGAAGTGATTGACTCAAGGGGGAACTGCTGAGTAGGAAGTGATTGACTCAAGGGGGAACTGCTGAGTAGGAAGTGATTGACTCAAGGGGGAACTGCTGAGTAGGAAGTGATTGACTCAAGGGGGGGGGGAACTGTTGAATAGGAAGTGATTGACTCAGGGGGGGGGGGGGGGGGGAGCTGCTGAGTAGGAAGTGATTGACTCGGGGGTGGGGGGGTGGGGGGGAAAGGGAGCTGCAGAGTAGGAAGTGATTGACTCAGGGGGGAACTGCTGAGTAGAAAGTGATTGACTCGGGGGGGGGGGGGGGGGGGGGACTGCTGAGTAGGAAGGGATTGACTCTCAGGGAGGTGGGGGGGGGGAGGGGAGCTGCTAAGTAGGAAGTGATTGACTCAGGGGGAGCTGCTGAGTAGGAAGTGATTGACTTAGGGGGAAGCTGTTGAGTAGGGGGGAGCTGCTGAGTAGGAAGTGATACTCAGGGGAAGCTGCTGAATAGGAAGTGATAGACTCAGGGGGGCTGCTGAGTAGGAAGTGATAGACTCACGGGGAAGCTGCTGAGTAGGAAGTGATTGATTCAGGGGAAGCTGCTGAGTAGGAAGTGATAGACTCAGGGGGAATCTGCTGAGTAAGAAGTGATAGACTCAGGGGGAAGCTGCTGAGTAGGAAGTGATTGACTCAGGGGGGAGCTGCTGAGTAGGAAGTGATTGACTCAGGGGGGAGCTGCTGAGTAGGAAGTGATTGGCTCAAGGGGGAGCTGCTGAGTAGGAAGTGATTGACTCAGGGGGAGCTGCTGAGTAGGAAGCGATTGACCCTATTACTGCTGGGGAAAATTAAAACAAACACCTACAGTACATTGATATGCACATTGTGTCCAGTCATTGTTATTTGAAAATGAGGAGAAATAAAACTGGAGACCATTTACTCATAACATTAGTTCTTAAACTCCCAGAACTA
Source organism: Semisulcospira habei (assembly GCA_036245525.1). Taxonomy (NCBI): domain Eukaryota; kingdom Metazoa; phylum Mollusca; class Gastropoda; family Semisulcospiridae; genus Semisulcospira; species Semisulcospira habei. Next base: position 185,974,082 of record BTPG01000005.1, read on the forward strand.
AATGCCTTCCGTTCCATAGAAGATCTGAACTACACATCTATAGAATGGACGTCATGTAGTTCTGCGAGTTGTAGAGCTAAATAACTTTTTGTCCCTAGATTTGGTTTGTCATTTTGGTGCCAGTTTACTATCTTTTTCAATTCGATTTTTTTTATATACCACACCCAGTACTGCATACATTACCCTGGCAAGTCCTTAATCCCTATCATACTGAGGCTAAAAACTTCAAATTTGTGCACTGCCATATGCATGCTACATTATAGTACTTACATATAAGAATGTAGACCAATGGCTTTAGTTCAAGGGTGGTGCCAGAACAGCTTGGCGCCTAGAGGCGCCAAGCCATTCTGGCACTACCCTTGAACTATTTTAGTCAAACTTATTTCACACACTGGTGTATTCCGAATGATAAGAGTTAACGGTACGAAGATGGTGTTTGTCTCAGGACTAGTCTCCCTTAAGATGGTATTTGTCTCAGGACTAGTCTCCCGTAAGCTTTGTTCTGTCCATGACTACACGAGAACTGTCCTAACCCATCCACTCTCTGTAGAGCTTTTCGTTCAGGCAACTCCTGCAGGAATCGCCTCAATACAAATCGCTACCGACATCCCAAGGGTTAATTTGTAAGCTTACTAATTTGCAAACTTGCTGAATAAAAAAAGGTGATAATTACCTGAGATCACTGTCTATGTCGTGTCCATCTGGAGTGCATGAAGTGGGATATATTACTGGAGTCACGCCACAGCTCAGTCAACCAACATGCCACCCACATCACAACAGCAAAAGACAATGACCTATAAAAATAATAATTAAAAAAATAATTCATAGAATTTTACAGCACTGAAAACAAACCAACGCAAAACTTTCTGACGAACCCCTCGTGCATGCAGCTATCACTGATCCATTTCCCTTCACGGATGCATTTCTCACATTTTGGAGGTGTTGCCTAATGACTATGTACCAGTTGCAGGAGATGGATTGACCATGATAATTTAAGGGTAGTGCCAGATTAGCTTGGCGCCTTCAGGCGCCAAGCTAATCTGGCACTACCCTTGAATTATCACTCAATTGTGGTTGGCCCATCTCCTGCTGTAGTGTTAGACCTTAATGGGTTAAACAGTGCCAGTGGCTGCAAGCACAGGGGGTTAACAAGTGTCTTCTCATCTGGAAACTTTCTGTCGTTTGGAATGCAATGTGTAAACAGAACAAAATGGCATTTAACCTCCTACAGGCTGCAATATCGCATTCAGTACCAGCATGCGAGGGTGTTACCAATTTAGCCCTGACGCAGTACAGCTGGAGATGGGATCAACCATGATAATTCAAGGGTAGTGACAGATTAGTTTGGTGTCTAAATTATGCGTCCTTCAAGTAGATCAATTTTTGTCTACCGTACTTAAAAAATACGGTAGACTTTGAAATGGAGCTGGTCGGAGCGCATTCCGGAGCATGCACACGACGTGTTTGACGTGCGAGGCAGAAATTCTGGCAAAGAAGTAACAAGATAAAAATGACGTCACGTCTAGCTACGCAAACCTTGTTAGAGAACGTCTTTTTGGCGCCAAAACGCCGTGTGTGTGTGTGTGTGTGTGTGTGTGTGTGTGTGTGTGTGTGTGTGTGTGTGTGTGTGTGTGTGTGTGTGTGTGTGTGTGTGTGAAAGCGACTAGAGCCCGCGTTTGACAACGGACAAGCTTTGAAATTTTAGGATATTGTCCCTAAAAGAATTATCTCGGGACCTTTTTTTTTTTTTTGATTAAGATGCTCATTGGCGAGAAAATAGCCATTTCACAAAAACCGGTTGATCCACACTGGAGTCCATAATTTTTCTTATTTTTACTAGATATTTTGCGTATAGCGAGATAAAAGGGAGATATTGAATGAGTTTGTTAACCAGCATTGTATCTCTAGAACATTTTGGGTGATAATTAAATATTTTTTTAAAAGGTATATTTTCACGTTTTTGGGATTAATTTTACGAAATATATGGGCTAATCTTAAAACAATTGAATTTTTTTAATAAAAAACAACAACAACCAATCTTCTCATTAATAATCGCATAATTCTTCATATACGGTATTTACATAAGCCAACAGTTTGTCTCGGCTGTCGGGTACGATTAGGTCAATTGTGACCTGTGTGGCCTAGGTGTGAAAATCAGACAGTTTTCTGCACCACTTTTTCGGAGTCATTTGTAAAACAGCTAACATAACTTTACTTTTTCTTTTACGAAAAAAAACTATCTTCTCATTAATTTCCGCATGATTTTTCATAAACAGTGTTTGCATAAGCCTGCTGTTTGTCCCGGCCCTGGTGTAGGCTTAGGTCAAATTGTGACATGTAAGCCTTAGGCGTGAACATCAACAAGAAAATTGCAAAATTGATCCTCTGATACGTCAAATGTTAGTACTGCAATGAGTGACGTATGACATCGAGTCGTCACTATGAACACGGCGTCGTGGGACTAATGATGCCATGACGTAAAGCTTGAAGTGACGTCATTTCGCTGCTCGTGCTATTCTTCTTCTTTAGAATAGCTATTCTACGCCAGACCACAGAGCTTACGAATGGCGGGAATCGCCGTGTGTCCGTCTTTATTTATGTGTGCCAGTGTGTGTGGATCAGAGGGTGGGTTAGAGTAGAAGGAGATGGATTCCTGTCGCTACACGAGCCCACAGAGCGTAGTAAGGGCGGGAAGCGCCGAGTGTCCGTCTTTATTTGTGTGCGCCGACGTGTGTGTTGATCAGAGGTTGGCTTAGAGAGGAGGGAAATGGATCAGCATTATAAGCCTAAAAATATAAACAACTCTGAATGTTCCTAAGATAAACGCATCTGAGTTCCAAACAATACGGTA
>BTPG01000005.1:185977432-186004932 GCA_036245525.1 Semisulcospira habei
CTTGATGTCTGCTTGGAGGTCTCGACGCCAGGAGTTTCTCGGCCTACCTCTTTTCCTCTTTCCCTGGGGGTTCCATGACAATGCCTGCCTAGTGATACTGGAAGCTGGCTTTCTCAGACTGTGACCAATCCATCCCCATCTTCTTCGCCCAATTTCATTCTCTGCTGTTATCTGCTCTGTTCTCTCCCAGAGTCTGACGTTGCTGATCTTCTCTGGCCAGTGGATTTTCAAAATTCTTCTAAGGCAACTGTTCATGAAGGTCTGTACTCTGTTGACTGTGGTTTTTGTCAATCTCCAAGTCTCTGCTCCATATAAGAGAACTGCTTTTACATTGGAGTTGAAAATCCGGACTTTGGTGTGTTGTGACAGCTCTCTGGAGCTCCACACTTTTTTCAACTGGAGAAAGGCTGCTCTGGCTTTACCGATTCGTGCTCTGACATCTGCATCAGTGCCGCCTTTTTTTTGTCTATGATGCTCCCGAGATAGGTGAAGGACTCCACCTCCTCCAACGGGGTGCCAGCAAGCAAGACTGGTTCTTCCCTGGTTGCGTTCAGCCTCATTGTCTTTGTTTTCTGTTTGTGAATGGTGAGGCCCACTTGGGACGAGATGTCAGCAAGCCTCGTGGTCTTGTCCTGCATTTGTTGATGAGTGTGGGACAGTAATGCCAAGTCGTCTGCAAAATCGAGGTCGTCAAGCTGTGTCCACAGTGTCCACTGTATTCCACTTCGTCTGTGCTCTGTGGTCATCTTCATGACCCAGTCTATGGCCAGTAGGAAGAGGAACGGAGACAGCAGACACCTCTGCCTGACACCAGTTCTGACCTGGAGCTCCCTGGTGAACTGCCCTTCGTGGATCACGCGACATGTCATGCCATCGTAGCTGCTCTTGATCAGGCGGACGAGCTTTGTGGGTACACCGTAGTGTCGTAGGAGTTTCCACAGAGTCTCTCGGTCCACACTGTCAAATGCTTTCTCATAATCCACAAAGTTGACGTACAGCGGGGAGCTCCACTCCAGAGACTGTTCCACGATGATGCGGAGAGTGGCGATCTGGTCTGTACATGATCGGTTTTTCCTGAATCCTGCTTGCTGGTCTCTCAGCTGGGGGTCAACGGAGCTCTTCATTCTCTCCAGGATGATCCTGTTGAAGACCTTTCCTGGTACTGACAGCAAGGTGATTCCTCTGTAGTTGGAACACTTGCTGAGGTCGCCTTTCTTGGGAAGCTTGATTAGGTACCCTTCCTTCCAGTCAGCCGGCATCACCTCCTCTTCCCAGATCTTTCCAAACAGTGGGTACAGCATCTCCACTGTTGTCTCTAGGTCTGCTTTCAGAGACTCCGCTGGGATGCCATCTGGGCCTGCTGCTTTGCCGTTCTTCAAGAATGCCACTGCTCTTCTGATCTCTTCCCGGCTGGGTCTGTCACAGCTGATGGGTAGGTCGGTCTCTGCCGGCTGGATGTCTGGGGGGTCGGGTGGGCTAGGTCTGTTCAGTAACTCTTCAAAATACTCGGCCCATCTGTCGAGTTGGTCTGCTCTGTCTGCAATAGGCTTGCCTTCTTTGTCTTTTACTGGTCTTTCTGTATGGCCATACTTGCCTGACAATCTTCTGGTAATGTCGTAGAGCTGTTTCATGTTGCCGCTGCCTGCTGCCTTTTCTGCCTCTGCTGCCAGGCTGTCTGTGTAGGCCCTCTTGTCTGCCCTGATACTACTCTTCACCTCGCGGTTGGCTTCCGAGTATTCCCCCTGTGCCCTTACTTTGGCTGCTCTTGTGCGACTGTTGTTGACAGCTGCTTTCTTCTGCTTCCTCACTTCTATCTTCTTCAAGGTCTGTGCCGACAGCCAGTCCTTGTGATGGTGTTTAGAACTGTGATATACCTCAGAGGATATCTACAAAAATTTGATAATTCCGTCCTCAGGCGTAAGTTAATATACTAATGGTCAAAACGTAAGGGCCACTTTTTATCGCAGACGCACCGACAACACCACACAAATAATGTAACAATACTTGGGGTCGGTACTTTGATAGTTTATTCAGTAACAATTTCATTTAAGTTTTGAGTAAATCAAACAATTGTAACAACAGCAGAACGTTAGAATGTTCACCCACCCCTCATTTGAAAAGTCACACAAGACTGGTCCAGTCAGTAGCGAGTATACCCACCGTTTGCAGCCAAGCATTCAATGCAGCGTTACCGCATGCACCAGGGTTCGGAGAACATGTTGTGGGATCGCTTCCCACTCTTGATGCAGGAACTTAGCTGGGGGACACCTTGAAGTGGGGGTGGTTGCTGACTACACGTTGCCCCAGCACGTCCCAGAGGTGCTCGATGAGAGCCAGATAAGGTGAACGAGCTGGCCACTCCATCCTCATGATGACCCGATGCTCAAGGTACTCATCCGGGCGCGATGAGGTCGAGCGTTGTCATCCTGCTGAACAGCATTGTCGCCTATGGCTTGGAGAGCTTGCTGGATGAGGAGCTGCACAATCTCGACCCGATAGCGCAGTCCAGTCAGGGTGCCTCGTGACGTGGAGGGGGGTCCGGCCTTCCCTGCACGGAAGCCTGCCCAGACCATGACTGAGCCTCCTCCGTAGCGATCCACCTCTTGGACGCATCCATCCGTGAATTGCTCGCCCTGGCGTCTCCAAACCCTCACCCTGCCGTCGTTGAAGGACACAGTGAACCGTGACTCATCAGTAAACAGAACCTGAGTCCACTGGAGTCTGTTCCACCTCACATGTTGACGACTCCAGGCAACCCGGGCTCTGCGATGAGCTGGAGTGAAGGGTATTCTCACTGCTGCTCTGCATGAAGTCAGGCCAATTTCGCGCAGATGTCGCCAGACTGTGCTTCTGCTGACGTTAACGTTTGCAACTTGCATCAGTTGAAGTCGCAGAGTGGTTGACGTGACGGTCGCGCAGAGCCGCCACACAGAGGTATCTGTCCTCCCTTCTGCAGCGCGGGCGTCCTGAGCAGAGTCGTCGTTCTGCCCTTTCAGTTTCTTGAAATCGTGCCAGCAGCCTCTGGAATGGGACACCCCAACACTTCTCCCAACTTTTCGTCCGGAAATTTAAATACATACGGTAAACTGGGCTGATTTACACCTAGTGTAAATATGGTAAGTACGGTAAACTGGGCTGATTTACACCTAGTGTAAATATGGTAAGTACGGTAAACTGGGCTGATTTACACCTAGTGTAAATATGGTAAGTACGGTAAACTGGGCTGATTCAACTTACACCTAGTGTAAATATGGTAAGTACGGTAAACTGGGCTGATTTACACCTAGTGTAAATATGGTAAGTACGGTAAACTGGGTTGATTTACATCTAATTATAGTTGTGTCAAATTGACCCATTTAGCATTACTGGCACCTGCAGAACTAATAATTATGAACTGCGGCGCAGTCAGTCATCATCTTCACCAAATGGTACCTGATCATGGGCCTGCGTCCTGGTATGATGGAGCCCCTTTCAAAAAGGATGATTTTGACTATACAGCTCAGATATGACCAGTGTCTGCAAGATGAACAGTTTCAGCAAGATGACCAGTGTCTGCAATATGACCAGTGTCTGCAAGATGACCAGTGTCTGCAATATGACTAGTGTCTGCAATGACCAGTGTCTGCAAGATGACCAGTGTCTGCAAGATGACCAGTGTCTGCAATATGACCATTGTCTGCAACTGCAAGATGACCAGTGTCTGCAATATGACCAGTGTCTGCAATATGACCAGTGTCTGCAACTGCAAGATGACCAGTGTCCACAATATGACCAGTGTCTGCAATATGATCAGTGTCTGCAATATGATTAGTGTCTGCAAGATGACCAGTGTCTGCAAGATGACCAGTGTCAGCAAGCAAACAGAGAGTCAGTAACCCCTTAACTATTGGAGGGGCAGGGGTAAGGACGAAAGCTACCTTACCAGCTGCATTCAAAGACACAATTACACCACCATGAGCCCCTGCATTTCACACCTCAGCACTGTATATTCTCAGATCATAAGCCTTCCACAAATGTTATTTCAAGATAGCCGAGGCTTTGCTGATAATGATATCCTAGAGTACTGTACATGGCTGCGAGAAACATTGTACAAATTATCTACACGACACACGTAGCTCGCAGCAAAATACATCGGAAACAAAGCAAACTGAGTCACAACCCCAAAATTAAACACTTCTACACATCGCCCGATGATTGTTGCATGTTCTTTTACTTCCACTTCCTGATTCCCATGAATAATAATAATAATAATAATGAGTACTTGTATAGCGCCTAACCTCAGATTAGAGCTCTAGGCGCTTAACAAAAACTAATGTACAAAAAATAACTAATTACAAAAATGGAATTAACAAAAAGTACAAAAACAAAATACAACGCACTCTGTAAACAAGCTATGAAGTCACCATTTAAAAGTGCTACGCTCATGGACTCATACAGGCATTCACACACACACCCACACACACACTACTTCTATAAATAGATAGAGATGACTTTAACATGACAGGTGTGTGACAAAGTCATTTGTAGCTGACAGAAAACATATGGGTCTTTAGGGCACGCTTGAATGCCTCTCTCGAATCCACGTATCTCAGTTCGCGTGGGAGATCATTCCAAACAACTGGGCTCTGGTATCTGAATGACCTCCCACCAAACGACTTTGTTTTGACAAGAGGGATACGTAAAACTCGAGAGTCGGCAGCAGAGCGCAAATTCTGTCTCAAGGGCGTATACAGCTGGAGAAGAGAGGCAAGGTAGTGTGGGCAGGAACAGGTAATACAACTGTGAGTCATGCATGAAATTTTGTACTGAATCCTAGCCGTTACAGGTAACCAGTGTAGGGCAGACAGATGGGGTGTGATATGATCTGATCTAGGGACTCTAAGAATCAACCTAGCAGCTGAGTTTTGAATTTTCTGGAGTTTGCCAATCAGACACTGGGAACAGCCAGCCAAAAGAGCATTGCAATAGTCTAATTTAGACAAAACAAAAGCGCAGACAAGTACTTTAGTTGCTTCAGGTGTCAGATAGTGGCGGACTGAAGCAATACGTCGCAGTTCAGTATAGGCGGATCTGCAAACGTTGTTCACATGAAGGCGCATGGACAGGCTACTATCAAGTGTGACACCCAGATTTTTTACATGGGGGGAGAAGGGGACAGTGGCACCACAGATTTGTAATGACGGGGGGAGTGTCAGCGTCTTCGTCAACCTCGGGGAAGCAATTATCATGGCCTCAGTTTTTCCGTCATTCAACTGTAATTTGTTTGAAGTCATCCACATCTTAGTATCCAAGACGCACTCCTCGAAGGATCTCGATTGTGTCCATAATCTGATCAGGTGAACATGAGTGAGAAAGTTTTGAAGAGATTTTAACATCTCCAATAAATCGAAACTATCCTGTGTGTGATGTTCACGAAGCAGAGAAGTCTGTCTTATTACCTCAATAAACGTAAATATTCCAGGACATTTCGCTCGTTATCGCGCGGAAATGTTAAGGGAAACAATCCTTGTACAATTCCAAAAGGCAAGGGTTGAAGAGTCGTCTATAAAACAGCACACCACGAATATCGCAAAGCATCAGGAGTTGTCCGTAAATATCGTGACTAACGGAGGCAACAATAAATTATTTGTAGATGAAGTCTCCCCTTCTTAACAATAACCAATGACAACATATAGACAGGTTAGTGGAATCAATCACACCACTAAATTGTATAACAGTGGACTTTGTATCTTTGTCCAGATGAAGTCTCCCCTTCTTAATAATAACCAATGTTAACATATGGATAGGTTAGTTGAATCAATCACACCACAAAATTGTATAACAGTGGACTTTATAATAATAATAATAATAATAATAATACCGTTATTATATAGGCGCTTTTTCTCAATTTTGGGGAAATCGACTCAAAGCGCCGCGCCTGAAACCCAACACACACACTCACGAAACAGACACGGATTTACGCCATTTAAGACAAACACAGTACAAGACAAACGAAGGGCCAGTCAGCTACTGAAGTTACAGAGATTTTTTTATCGCTTGTATTTGAAATTTTGTAAAGTGGCCTGAGACCGGTACCAAAGTGTGGGGGGTGGAAGAACCGGAGTACCCGGAGAAAGAACCCCCTTTGTCTAGAGCTGCCTCCCCAAACAGGGACTAATATATAGCTTTTGCTTCAACCCGAAAAATGTCTAAACTGCGTGGCCAGCCGGTTTCTTTCAAAATAGGGATACAGGCAGAAATGCAATGGTCTACTTAGCTTTCTTATGGGTGTACGTGAGAGAATGGGGTGTCACTGTGTGTGTGTGTGTTACTGTTATATGCAGTGTTGTAGTGGACAAGGACAAGATTGAAAATTGGTCTGTCACCTAATCTTTTATGCTTAAATAAAGTTTCATTTCATTTCATTTCTTAACCCTGTTCATCCTGATACACTATTGCTTGAAATACCGTCATTTGACTATTATATTATAGGGCTCGGGAAGTTCCCCGCGTTGCCTAGCAGCGTCGGCGCGTCAGCCGCCATCTTAAGAGGATACCATAGTCATCGTATAGTAGCGAAATAGTGTTTCAACACGTTTTTCTTCATTTTTCTTCCTCTTTGCAAACAAACAAAAACAGATTCTGGTGAGCGGTTTTCTACAGTGATGGCAAGACTTGCTGTTATTGCTTATAGTCCGTCAGGACTTTCCTGACATTACAAAAACAGCGATTTCCCTATGAGCGCTTAGTCCTGTATCCTCACAAGATGGCCGCCACGACTGGCGTGATGACGTCAGCTTCCCGAGCCATATAGCGGCCGAGGCCAGTGCCAGAATAGCCTGACACTCCGGCCAAGCTATTCTGGCGTCACCCTTGAACTAAAATGGCTGATCTATATCCTAATCTGTAGTGCAGCCTTTAGAAAAGCAAGCAAATAATAATACAAAAATCAGGCTGCGGCTTCAGGATTTGCCTGTAACATGTTTAGTCCGTACTGTGACTTTTTTGAGATGCCTGTTTATTCCGGGGTGATCACTCTTCCTGGATCTTCACGCAAGGGAACCGCTGAATAACTTCCCCTTCTTGAGAAGTACAGGCCACACAGGGCAATTAGGTTACGGCCCCTTTTCACACACGGTTCTCTATTAGCCTCTTGCAGCATAAAGCTATGAACGCAGTACCTTTCGGCCTCCCACACAAAAATTCCACGTGGAGCACATCGCAGGAGAAACATTTCCAGGAATTATTTACAAAATTGTCTGTTAGCGTTTTCCACAATACTCTAATGCATTAAGTACCTCATGACAAAACTGTCGTCTGCAGGCCTGCGCGCAACTGACCGTGTCGCACATGCCCCAAACTACAGGCGCCAATGAACACACTAGGTCAACTCAAATTACCCACATTTTCCGCTTTTTCACACCACCTGTCATGCCTCTTGCCGCTCAAAACGCCCTAGCAGACAAAAATGGAACTTTCACACCCTGAAAAATTGGAAAACGCCCAAACAGGCAAAAATGGGAATTTTCACACCCTGAAAAATTGGCAAAAAGAGAGGAAATTTTTCGAACTATATCTCACCAAAAATGGGAACTTTCACACCCTGAAAAAATGGCAAAAAGAGAGGACATTTTTTCGAACTATGTCTCACGGAATTGTTACTACATCAACCGGAAGCAATTGCCCCGTGTGGCCACAGAGCAGCGGCGAACTTGGCCCGGTTCGACTCTGATGTCCTTGCAAAACGAATTGAATTCATGAAAAAAATGTGGTGCACACTTATGAAAAAAATGTTCCTCAGTGAAGGAACACTTCTGCGTGCCACCCCTTTGTGATCACTGGCACTTTAGGCGACTAAGGCAAATTTGGCAAATTTCTCTGGCAGCACTGATGGGCAAACGGCTGTTCAGTGGCTGGCGGCTTTATCCCCACTTGCTTTTCGTGATCAATTATTTTCTAGTTGCTGTCGCCAAGCTCAGTCAACGTGCTTTGTGAACTGAAGTTGTTAACAAAACTCTAGGACACTCCGCAAAGCCCGTGACCGAGACACAACTTCAGCTGCGGTAACGCCACGAGTTTGACATCTCTCAGTTCACAGCCTGGGGGTGGACGCCCAATGCGCAAAAGACCTTCGAGCCAACATCGGCCTGATGGCCTTTGCGCACTGGGCGCGTATTCAGCTCCCCCCTCCCATCCCCCCCCCCTCTCCCCCGTGAATTCCAGTTCTTTCTTGTTAAAACTAAAGTCAATGCTAAATAACGTCCTCCTTCCAGCGCACTGATCCATTCAAAGTGGTATCAGCAAGAGGTGTGGATCCTCATGAGCCCCCGCAACTGCGGGGGCTCATGAAGATCTATACCTTTTGCTGTTGGGTAGTGTTCAGTCACAGTTAATCTCATTCTGCCCCAGACACACCACAGCAAGATAAGGATCGACCATGACAGTTCAAGGGTGATGCCAGAATAGCTTGGCGCCTATGGGCGCCAAGCTATTGTGGCATCGCCCTTGAACTATCATGGTCGATCTGTGTCCTGCACTAGAGAGCAGTCTTCAGAGGACAACGGCAAAGTTTGGGGATTTCGGTGTTGGGATAGAATGAGTTAATCTCAGTCTCGGCCGGGCCAAACAGTGAATCGGAACAAAAACAGTCCATTTCAAACAATACCTTTATTAACAAAACACCATTTGCAAAACAAAATAAAATGATTTCAACAAATTGAGAAAACGTACACAAACCAAGGGGAATCACTCAGCGCTGGACAGACAAACAGTTAGATCCCCTGCCCCCGCCTATCAGGCACCCAATTGCCAGCCCACAGAGAAATACGCAGGTATAGAACAAGACGATCATCTGCATCCTCATTCATACTCAGGTATAGAACAAGACGATCATCTGCATCCTCATTGAGGATGCAGATGATCGTCTTGTTCTATACCTGCGTATTTCTCTGTGGGCTGGCGATTGGGTGCCTGATAGGCGGGGGCAGGGGATCTAACTGTTTGTCTGTCCAGCGCTGAGTGATTCCCCTTGGTTTGTGTACAATTCTGAGAGCGCTATCTGGTTTGTGAGTAAATGTACAACAGTAACCCTCTTGCAAGTGCAGCCACTGCATGGTACCGCTGTAAACAGAGTGTGTGTGGTACTATATATAGTGTCGGTGGCCGCATGCACAAAGGTGTTAATCACAATAACAAGAACATGACCACAGCACAATGACATTACACCATCACAAATATACAGAGGTACGGTGCCATGAACAATCTAGCAAATATTCACTTCGACGTGTATTTACAATAATGCTGAGAGAAAATGTAAAGAAATCTGTAGCAGTGTGTGTTCACGCAGTTAGTTAATGCTTCGAACCATTTACGTAAAACGTTGAATTATGCAAAATGCTCAGAAGTAAAGTACTTGTAAACATGAACATTCCCAAAGCCACATTAACACGACAAAGATAATTCACACTCAGTTAACAATTGAAACACGCTTCGTGTCCGACTAACAGAGTTGGATATTTGAAACAAACTAGCCAACCTGACGGACAACTACTGTTACTAGATCACGACAAAGCTAGCCTGGGTCTGGGTAGGCAGGCTGGCGCTGCTCTGAGGGCTGCAACTGACACGCCTTCCCCTTGGAAGGCAGCCCGTTTACGTGGGCTAATAAATTGACAACAAAAAATGCAAAGCCATTATGGCTCACGTGTATGACCTATTTACATAATATATGTGTGACCTTTGCGACAATAAGTAAAGGGCTGGCTTCTGCACCAGCAAAATCCACGTTTTCTGAAAATGTAAGCATTTTTCACACATCTGTCTCTCCCCCCCCCCCCCCCCCCCCCCCCCCCCCGTGACCCTTGACCATTGCGATGAGTTGACTAAATTTGTATGCATAGCAGGGTCTTATCATCGGCTACCTTTGTGCCAAATTTGACTGAAAAATTAGAAGAAATTTTGATAATACCTACAATTCTATCAAACATTTGCCGGCCTCTTGTGACCCTTGTCCTTTCCGAGGGGTCATCCAGATTAGTACGCATAGATAGGTCTTACCATCAGGTGTCTCTGTGCCAAATTTGGGTTTGAAGTTGTAAATAGTATTTGAGAAAAAAAAACCCATCTTTTGTAAAAAAAAATATGGCTGTTTTGGGACTATTTCCGGAGCTCTTGTGATCCTTGACATTTCCGATGGATCAACCAAATTAGTATGCATAGAAAGGTCTTACCATCAGGTATCTCTGTACCAAGTTAGGGTTTGAATTTTTGAATAGTACTTGAGAAAAAACATCTATTGTCAAAATATGGCTATTTTGGGCCTATTTCCTTAGCTCTTGTGACCCTTGACCTTTCCGAGGGCTCATGCAAATTATTATGCATAGATGAGTCTTCACATCAGGTATCTCTGTAGCAAGTTTGAGTTTGAAGTTGTAAATATTATTTGACAAAAAAAACGCCACATCTTTTGTCAAAATAAAGCTATTCTGGACCTATTTCCTGCGGTCTTGTGACCTTTGACATTTCAGAGGGATCAACCAAATTAGTATGCATAGAATGGTCTTAGCAACAGGCATCTTTGTAACAAGTTTGGGCTTGAAGTTTTGAATAGTATTTGAAAAAAAAAGTCAAAATATAGCTATTTTTGACCTATTTCCTCATCCCCTCTGACCTTGACTTTTGCGATTGGTCACTCATAATGGCATGTTTAGAAAGGTCTTGCCCAAAAGTATATTCCTTGGGCCAAGTTTGAAGACTGTGGCTTGAATAGTCTCCGAGAAAATTCCATCGTTAGAGTTTACCACGGACGACGGACGACAGACGACAGACGCAGGACGGGCGAACACTGGCCCAAAACATAGACTCACTTTGGCTTCGCACGTGAGCCAAAAATGGCAAGTTTTAACTCATTCAGCCCCGACACACCACAGCAAGACATGGATCGAACATGACAGTTCAAGGGTGGTGCCAGAATAGCTTGGCGCCCATAGGCGCCAAGCTGTTCTGGCACCACCCTTGAACTACTAATGATGCGCGATCTGTCTCTAGAATTGTAATACAGTCCTTCAGTGGGCAACTTAAAAAAAAGGGGGATTTCGGGCCTGGGGTAGAATGTTACAGTGTTAAAACAATTCCATTATCTACCGGTGCCCGTCAATCACGTTGATGTCAGAAAATAGGACAGCATGTACACTGTAAGACAGGCGCCTGTAGGTGTCAAACGTTACCAAACTCAAATTCAAATCACTTTTCATGATTTTTGTAGCTGCGAAATCCATGTTTTCTCAAAACCTATGCGCTTTTAACAACCTCCCGTGACCCTTGAATTCTGCAAGCAGTGAGGTCTGAAAATCAGTTACATTTCTGCCAAATTTGGTTGAAACGTCTAGCAAAAATGCTGATAAAATCTAAATTTTAAACAAAAATACACATTACACATCAGTTGTCAATATTATCTTGTGACCCTTGACCTTGTCATCCAGATTAGCATGTATAGGAAGGTCTTACCATCAGGAATCTCTGTACCAGGTTTGGGATGGAAGTTGTAAACAGTATTAGAGAAAAAAAGTTTTGAAAAGGTCATTTGTAACTTATTTACTGATCTCTTTGACCCTGGGCTTTTCCGAGGGGTCATCCAAATTAGCATGCGTAAGAAGGTCTTACCATCAGGTATCTCTGTCCCAAGTTTGGATTTGGAGTCGTGACTAGTGTTTGAGAAAAAAGAAATCTTTTTTTAAAATATGTCTATTAAAAAAAATAAAAAATAAAAACCCATTTCCTGATTTCTTGTGACCCATAACCTTTCCGAGGGGTCAACCCAATTAGTATGCATAGAAAGGTCAGCCTAAAAACTGCTGGTGTCCGTTCTTTCATTTATCAGGCCCCTCACGTCTGGAACTCACTTCCACTGCATGTCCGTCTTTCCCCTACCCTGTTGACCTTCAAAACAAATTTGAAGACCCATCTTTTCCAGGTAGCATATCAAGATTAGCTTAGTCTGGATGTGCTGCCTGGAAATGTTGGTTGTTTCCCCATGTTGATAGGCTGTGTGTGTGTGTGTGTGTGTGTGTGTGTGTGTGTGTGTGTGTGTGTGTGTGTGTGTGTGTGTGTGTGTGTGTGTGTGTTTCGTGTTAGGAATGCGCCTACATGGTGCGAGCAGATGTTTATTTAAAGAGTGAGTGCGTTCTAATTTTTTTCCTTTTTAATATTTTTTTTGTGTGCTGTAAAGCGCTCCGAGCTTGCTGTTTGTGGGGAAGGGCGCTATATAAAAACTATGTATTATTATTATTAAAGGTGTTACCATCAGGTGTCTTTCTACCAAGTTTGGGTTCGGTGTTGTGAATAGTATCTGAGGAGAAAACAAAAATGAGGGTCAAAATATGGCTCTTTTGTGACATACTTATGATCTCCTGTGACCTTGACCTTTGACATTGGTATGTTTAGAAAGGTCTTGCAACAAAGTATCCTTGGGCCAAGTTTGAAGACTGTGGCTTGAATAGTCTCGAAGAAAATGCCAAGGTCAAGGTTACCACGCACAACGGACACCAGACGACGGACAGACGGCCACTGGCCTTTTGCTTCGAACATGCGCCAAAAAACCCCGATAACAATAAACTTTGTGCTTCGACTTATTCAATACCCAGTTAACCGCTTGACAGTGAGACTGACGATGCCGCTCGCCGGAAATGCTACGCCTAACTACACGCCTTTTCCGCCAAACGGTCCGGCCAGCAGCAGTCAAGGCGTAATAGGGCTCGGAAAGTTCCCCGCGTTGCCTAGCAGCGTCGGTGCGTCAGCCGCCATTTTAAGAGGATACCACAGTCATGAGATAGTTGCGAAATAGTTGTTTCAACACGATTTTCTTCATTTTTCTTCCTCTTTGGAAACAAACAAAAAAACATATTCTGCTAAGCGGTTTCCCAAAGTGATGGCAAGACTTGATGTTATTGCTTATAGTACGTCAGGACTTTCCTGACATTACTTCAGGAGTGCGTCTTGGATACTAAGATGTGGATGACTTCAAACAAATTACAGTTGAATGACGGAAAAACTGAGGCCATGATAATTGCTTCCCCGAGGTTGACGAAGACGCTGACACTCCCCCCGTCATTACAAATCTGTGGTGCCACTGTCCCCTTCTCCCCCCATGTAAAAAATCTGGGTGTCACACTTGATAGTAGCCTGTCCATGCGCCTTCATGTGAACAACGTTTGCAGATCCGCCTATACTGAACTGCGACGTATTGCTTCAGTCCGCCACTATCTGACACCTGAAGCAACTAAAGTACTTGTCTGCGCTTTTGTTTTGTCTAAATTAGACTATTGCAATGCTCTTTTGGTTGGCTGTTCCCAGTGTCTGATTGGCAAACTCCAGAAAATTCAAAACTCAGCTGCTAGGTTGATTCTTAGAGTCCCTAGATCAGATCATATCACACCCCATCTGTCTGCCCTACACTGGTTACGTGTAACGGCTAGGATTCAGTACAAAATTTCATGCATGACTCACAGTTGTATTACCTGTTCCTGCCCACACTACCTTGCCTCTCTTCTCCAGCTGTATACGCCCTTGAGACAGAATTTGCGCTCTGCTGCCGACTCTCGAGTTTTACGTATCCCTCTTGTCAAAACAAAGTCGTTTGGTGGGAGGTCATTCAGATACCAGAGCCCAGTTGTTTGGAATGATCTCCCACGCGAACTGAGATACGTGGATTCGAGAGAGGCATTCAAGCGTGCCCTAAAGACCCATATGTTTTCTGTCAGCTACAAATGACTTTGTCACACACCTGTCATGTTAAAGTCATCTCTATCTATTTATAGAAGTAGTGTGTGTGTGGGTGTGTGTGTGAATGCCAGTATGAGTCCATGAGCGTAGCACTTTTGAATGGTGACTTCATAGCTTGTTTACAGAGTGCGTTGTATTTTGTTTTTGTACTTTTTGTTAATTCCATTTTTGTAATTAGTTATTTTTTGTACATTAGTTTTTGTTAAGCGCCTAGAGCTCTAATCTGAGGTTAGGCGCTATACAAGTACTCATTATTATTATTATTATTTATTACAAAAACAGCGATTTCCCTATGAGCGCTTAGTCTCGTATCTCACACGATGGCCGCCACGACTGGCGTGATGACGTCAGCTTCCCTAGCCCTATTCAGAACTATGTACAATGATACTATACACCACATATACATATTTACAATATGTACCCCACTGTGCATGCTGCCATCACTCCAGTAAACGCTACCGTTGGCTACATGTACTAGGGGTTAATATTTAACTCATTGTACCCAAAGACCGAAAGCCCCACATTTTGCCGTTGTCCTCTGAAGACTGCAGTGCAGTGCAGGACACAGATCGACCATGATAGTTCAAGGGTGATGCCAGAATAGCTTGGCGCCCATAGGCGCCAAGCTATTCTGGCATCACCCTTGAACTATCATGGTCGATCATTATCTTGCTGTGGTGTGTCTGGGGTAGAAGGAGTTACAAAGTCTTCAAGTAACCCTGTCACCGAGAACTAACTCACTTTCGTTCTACAGAATGTCACTTAGCTCTGGGAGTCAAAGTCCTTAACCCATTTAACGCCACGGACGCATTTCCCAAATTGTGTAGGTGTTACATAGTGCCTTTGCACCTAGTGCCTTTGTACCTAGTGCCTTTGTACCTAGTGCCTTAGTACCTAGTGCCTTTGTACCTAGTGCCTGTGTACTAGTACCTTTGTACCTAGTACCTTTGTACCTAGTGCCTGTGTACCTGTGCTTTTGTACCTAGTGCCTGTGTACCTAGTGCCTGTGTACCTAGTGCCTTTGTACCTAGTGCCTTTGTACCAGCTGTAGGAGATGGCTCGACCATGATCATTCAAAGGTAGTGCCAAATGAGCGTGGCGCTTGAAGGCGCCACGCTTATCTGGCACTACCTTTGAATGGTCATGGTAAATCCATCTCCTGCTGTAGGGCGTTGGGGCTAAATGGGTTAAGTTTAAAGGGAAACAGTTTTCTATTCACGTGTCTGAATATAATACTGACTAGAGTATCGTGACATCAACGACCCATTCACGTGCCTGAATATAATACTGACTAGAGTATCGTGACATCAACGACCCATTCACGTGCCTGAAAAATACTGACTAGAGTATCGTGACATCAACGACCCATTCACGTGCCTGAAAAATACTGACTAGAGTATCGTGACACCAACGACCCATTCACGTGCCTGAATATATACTGACTAGAGTATCGTGACATCAACGACCCATTCTACGGACAGAGTGGCCAACTGTAATGTTAATGCTGCTGTTTGAAAGAAATTATTTCTTTTCACCCCGCTCGCCTCCAGTCCCCCACCCTCACCCGTCTGCCCCAAGGCGGACATCTTTCGAGCCCCTAACTGTTCCTGCATGTAAACAGGGCACGCAGAAGCAATTCACGAGACAAATTATATGCGTAATTATGTACATGCAAATTTACACCATACACCTTTTAAAAGCCGAATAATTGAACGCATCATTTCAACCACAGATTTCAAATAAATTCACAGCAAAATATACACGACAGGGTGATGCCATGATGATTATAAATTACAACATATTTTACCACAATGATTAATCATGTGTATATCACAAGCATACACATACAAATAATGATATGTACATTATTATCATGCACATCATGTTACCACCCTAATTCATTCTACAATTTGCAGTAAAAAGAGTACGTATGTAATGTTTAAAGCAACCAAGGTAATCGATGAGGTGAGAAACACATGATAACAGCAATGTTAAGCCATTTAGCCCCGAGTCACTGCAGCAGGAGATGGATTGACCATGATAATTGAAGGGTAGTGCCAGATTAGCTTGGCGCCCGAAGGAGCCAAGCTGATCTGGCACTACCCTTGAATTACCATGGACAATCCATCTCCTGCAATTGGTGCATAGTCATTAGGCAACACCACCAAAAACTGAGAAATGGGACCTTGGGGCTAAAAGGGTTAATGACCAGGGAAATGTAACTAGAAACGTCAACAATCGCTATTATAGTCACACCACCATGTCGCCCCCCTTGTGCACGCGCCGTTTACCGTGTGTGTGTGTGTGTGTGTGTGTGTGTGTGTGTGTGTGTTTGTGTGTGTGTGATGATGATGATGATGATGATGTGTGTGTGTGTTTGTGTGTGTGATGATGATGATGATGATGTGTGTGTGTGTGTGTGTGTGTGTGTGATGATGTGTGTGTGTGTGTGTGTTTGTGTGATGATGATGATGATGATGATGCTGCGTGTGTGTGTGTGTGTGTGATGATGATGATTATGATGATGCGTGTGTGTGTGTGTGTGTGTGTGTTTGTGTGATGATGATGATGATGATGATGATGATGCGTGTGTGTGTGTGTGTGTGTGTGTGTGTGTGTGTGTGTGTGTATGATGATGATGATGATGATGATGATGATGATGATGTGTGTGTGTGTGATGATGATGATGATGATGATGATGATGTGTGTGTGTGTGTGTGTGTGTGTGTGTGTGTGTGTTTGTGTGTGTGATGATGATGATGATGATGATGTGTGTGTGTGTGTGTGTGTGTGTGTGTGTGTGTGTGTGTGATAGCACTGTTTACACTGCCAGCGGCTGCAGGCACAAGGGGGTTAACCCTTTGGTTGTCGGGTGCGATTTTTGTCGCGATGATTCCTGCAGGAATCATCGCGACAAAACGCGCTACCGACAACCAAAGGGTCAATCTGAACAACAAAATAATTGTATTCCTAATCTCGTATTCATGCAGCGCTCGAAACAAATGCATCGTGGGCTATCAATTCACTCAGATTTCACCGGCACACATGATATAACCAGCGTGACCAATCTTATCATTTTGTTCTTTAATTCAGATGCATGTAGGCAACATGCACGCGCTTCGAAATAAGAAATCATAACGTCAATGCCTAGAAGTGATTACACGTGAGGCAATAGTGTAGACAAGCAAGTCAATACATCAGCACACGCAGGACATTATGAAGGCTAGTTCACATCAGTCAAACCACCAACACTGACAGAATGAAACACTCTCCTGAAAAATAACAACGAAACAGTTTTTTTTTTTAAAGAAGAGTCATTGAACGGGTTTTGTCCTCTTTTTTCTGAAGCGCGTTACATTTTGGGTTTATTTTAAACTGTTATTACACACTACAGCAGGAGATATAACGACCGTGACAATTCAAGGGTAGTGTCAGATTAGCTTGGCGCCTGAAGGCGCCAAGCTAATCAGACACTACCCTTGGATTATCATGGTCGATCCATCTCCTGCAACTGCAACATAGTCGTTAGGCGACACCTCCACAATCTGGGAATTGCCGTCGTGGGGTTGATCGGGCTAAACCGGTTTTTTCGAAGCGTGTTTCCTTATTTTATTTTTTATTTTTTTATTTAAAAAAAAAATTCTTGCATTTTACGCTTTTAGCAGTGTGTGTGTGTGTGTGTTTGTGTGTGTGTGTGTGTGTGTGTGTTTGTGTGTGTGTGTGGTCACCCTTGCGGTGTGGATTTTGCTCAGATTTAGACGGACTCTGCTCGCTCCGTTGGATGCTTTCTGTCTGGAGGCTCCGCTGTGGCTTGGGCGTTTGCCAAATAACGTCTTTCGCCCAGCTTGTTTCAGAAGGTGCAGCGGTCTGCACATTTATCGCTATGAAATGTTACTGTCGTTTGTGTGCTGGATTAGTGTACGGCCCACTGCCTGCCGACCTTTCTGTGACTGAACTCGATCCCGGCCATAATATTAATCACAATCTATACACATTAACCCCTCCACTGCCACTGTACGTACGTGTCTGTTTCTGAAATCTTGGTTCATTCAACGATCAAAAGCCAACACCGTCCGAAAAACATGGATACAAACTGGTCTCAGCAAGAGGCATGGATCCTCATGAGCCCCCGCAGTCGCGGAGGCTCATGAGGATCTATGTCTCTTGCGGTTGGATCGTGTTCATTTTTTTCCTCAGAAGTGAAGGGGTTTAACACACACAAACCGCCATGTTTGTTTGATAAGGTGCAGCAATCTGCCATTTTTGTTTACGCAACGAAGTGGTGCGTTTCTTTGCTCGATTAGTGTACGCCCACCGCCTGAGTGCTCTCAGTCGACTGAAGTGAACGCGAGTAATCACCGTTTCTAAACGTGAACACCCTGCATCTGAATTTTTCCCAAGTACTTCTCGTTGGCTTTGTCAGGCGAAACAGCCTGCGCTTTTGTCTAAAATGTGACGTTCGTTCGCCTGAATAGTGCACGCCCTCTAGTGAATGGGAGCTCCATCTCAGACACGCTGATCTCAGTTCGTCAACATTAACAGTCTGCGCTTTTCCCAAATATATTTAACACTCTTCCCGGACAGTGCTTTTACCTACTTTACTTGCTAGTTTTCCTTTGTTAACCCTCTGGCTGTCGGTAGCCGGAATCATCGCGACTAAAACCGCTGCCGACGGCGAAAGGGTTGACATCCATGTTTGTTTCTTTAGGTGCAGGGGTGTGCTCATTCTTTCACTCCATCAAATGGTGCGTTTGTTTGCTTGATTAGTATACATTGTGTACGTGATTTTTTGTGTGGACACGAACCAGACCAATTAATCACGGTTGATACACATCAATCCCTCCTGGTAGTCAAGCCGTCACCGTGCTAATCTCTTTTGAGACATGTAACGACTCACCAACCAAACGCTTCTGTAATAGGGGTCAATTCTCATGAGCCCTTACAACTGCAAGGGTTCATGACAATTCACTTCTGTAGCTTGAATGGCAGGTAACCACATACAGTCCGTGAAAATCCAGGCCTGTTCTTGAACACCCGGCAAGACCACCGATAGAATCCACATCTACCCGCTCCCATAACTAGCAAGCAGAATCTACGTCTGACGCCTGACAACCTGTAAGCACGGAGAATTAACACTCAGTGGCCAGCAGTTGCATACGTTAGCCTGATCAGTTCCTTTCATTTAGATCCCAGTGCGCCAAGGCCATCGGACCGATGTCGGCCCGATGGCATTTTGCGCATTGGGCTAGGACCTATGCACTTGGAAAGGCACATGTAGATCCAACCCCACTTTTCATTGAGTCCTTCCAGAGTTTCTTTCGCTATCGTACAGACACTGGTTGGGTTGGCCATGGATCTATCGCACCCGTGTAAGTCTTAACATCGTCCGCTGCCTTTCTGCACGCGTCTCGATCGTTGACCTTTGCACTGTATTTGGAATTTCTTTCCTCAGATGTTTCACCACATCAGAATCACAAAAGCGTCGGCCCTGTGCGATGCTTACTCCGCTGCCGGTGAGCCTGTCCAGAACTCTTTCAGGTTTCCTGTCATATATAATCTGCCAAGGCGCAAGCCTTGTGAGACCTTTTGCCTTGCCAGCGGGTGTGTCCGCTCGATCATTGCTCTGGACTCCAGCACGCCCTCGTTTGACTAAACCGCCTTACTGTGGGTGCGCGGTGTCTCACCTTGACATCGTGTGGCATCACGTGCTGATGGCCATAACGATTGTCTGTCTATGGATACTCACAAACCAGATAGGTGAGGCTAGCGCTGGCAGAATTGTCAGTACTCAAACCAAGGGGAATCACAGCGCTGGACAGACAACAGTTAGATCCCCTGCCCCCGCCTATCAGGCACCCAATCGCCAGCCCACAGAGAAATACGCAGGCATAGAATAAGACAATCATTTCCATTCCTAATAAGAATGGATCAGGTCTCTTATATAACCCATGTCTTTCTCCGGAACTTAGGAAGTAGGCAGGAGAAACATACATACACAAACATGAAGGTGCGCTACTATATGTGGTCGGGTAAATACCCTGATTTCCCACAGTAGATGCACAGAACATTACACAACAATGTAACGATACAAATTTTGCCTCGAGTTATACATGATACTCACAAACCAGATAGGTGAGGCTAGCGCTGGCAGAATTGTCAGTACTCAAACCAAGGGGAATCACAGCGCTGGACAGACAACAGTTAGATCCCCTGCCCCCGCCTATCAGGCACCCAATCACCAGCCCACAGAGAAATACGCAGGCATAGAATAAGACAATCATTTCCATTCCTAATAAGAATGGATCAGGTCTCTTATATAACCCATGTCTTTCTCCGGAACTTAGGAAGTAGGCAGGAGAAACATACATACACAAACATGAAGGTGCGCTACTATATGTGGTCGGGTAAATACCCTGATTTCCCACAGTAGATGCACAGAACATTACACAACAATGTAACGATACAAATTTTGCCTCGAGTTATACATGATACTCACAAACCAGATAGGTGAGGCTAGCGCTGGCAGAATTGTCAGTACTCAAACCAAGGGGAATCACAGCGCTGGACAGACAACAGTTAGATCCCCTGCCCCCGCCTATCAGGCACCCAATCGCCAGCCCACAGAGAAATACGCAGGCATAGAATAAGACAATCATTTCCATTCCTAATAAGAATGGATCAGGTCTCTTATATAACCCATGTCTTTCTCCGGAACTTAGGAAGTAGGCAGGAGAAACATACATACACAAACATGAAGGTGCGCTACTATATGTGGTCGGGTAAATACCCTGATTTCCCACAGTAGATGCACAGAACATTACACAACAATGTAACGATACAAATTTTGCCTCGAGTTATACATGATACTCACAAACCAGATAGGTGAGGCTAGCGCTGGCAGAATTGTCAGTACTCAAACCAAGGGGAATCACAGCGCTGGACAGACAACAGTTAGATCCCCTGCCCCCGCCTATCAGGCACCCAATCGCCAGCCCACAGAGAAATACGCAGGCATAGAATAAGACAATCATTTCCATTCCTAATAAGAATGGATCAGGTCTCTTATATAACCCATGTCTTTCTCCGGAACTTAGGAAGTAGGCAGGAGAAACATACCTATGTCTATGGATAAACCCGTTCAATGCTGAGAAAAAAAAAACAACACCACCACCACCTAACTACAAGAGGTATAGATCCTCATGAGCCCCCGCAGTTGCGGGGGCTCATGAGGATCTATGCCTCTTGCTGAAACCACTTTGTACGCATGCGCGTTTCTTTGACGGCTGGGGACCTTTTGACACTGAACTGACAATGATTCGAAATCACACAATCTGCCTCCGCTGGCAGTCGAGCGGTCAACTCTATTTACGAACATGTCTGCTCATCAGACTTAAAGTCCGTGATTAAAGTCCATGATTTACCACGGATAAAACATGTGAACTTCCGGGGGCTCATGAGGTTCTTTGCCTCTGCATGGGTGCAATTCGCATCCTAGGATGGACACAGTTCTTTGGCGTTGACTTTTGGCACTGTTGACAGATACTTTTAACGTCCACCGCCAGTGCCAGGGATTAAACCACAGCGCGGGAAGCTAATACAATGGACGACGCCGTAAGGATGTTTTGCGGTCTGCATGTTTGTCAGTAGGAACATTATTAAAGATGAACAACATGTACACAAGCTGTGACGTCAGCCGCGCTACTTGTCTGCATTGTCACCGCCTACCAGACTTATAATTACAGTCTGCTTCTTCAAGCTAGCTTAGTAAAATTAACAAATGCACCATTCAGACATCACAAAGGGAGATGGATTGATGATGACAGTTAAAGGGTAGTGCCAGATTGTCAAGAACACTTAACTCATTCGAGACGTGCCGCCTCCGGATACGCGGCATAAGCCGCGTATCCGGAGGCGGCGCGTCTCGAATGAGTTAACATAGCTGCCGGCAAGTCTGTAACCCCCAGTCTGTTGAGTGTTGATTGCTCCGGGAGGTTTTCTATCGTATCTAATGTGCTACATTACACCAACGTGGGAGCTGGGCCGACCATGATAGTTCAAGGGTACAGCCGGATTAGCTTGGCGCCTGAGATGGCGCCAAGCTAATCTGGCACTACCCTTGCGAATAACTGTGTTCTGCCTTGCTGCCGAGCTCGCGAGCTGTCTAAAGGTCATTTCATCTATTTCCTGGCCTTGCACTGTTGCACAGTCTCCCTAAACTACCAGGGTAGGTCCATTTCCAAGCAGCTCGCTATATATACCTGCCAAAGCTGGGACAGTTACTGCATGAGGGGGATGCCAATAAGTGAAATATTTAACTGTGTGCTGCGCGCGTCACTGAAGGGGAAGTAACTTATTACGTGATTCCACGATGACGCATAAGGTGCCATCTCAACAGCGTGAACCTAGATTACTTTTTCCAACCTGATTACACAATGTTTGCGATATGGAAACAGAGCATTCAAGCATACATCCTGGCTTTGTCGATATGATTAAATCTGGAGGCGACTCTGTGGTTTTTGTTTATGTAGTTGTGTTGTGCCAAGTTTAACTCTGCGAACTGAATGCCAGTGACCTCAAGTTATGTTTTTGAACTCGTTGAGAATCCAATGCCAAAAAAGATCCTCAACCTCGCAAGAAACACGGTGGCGATTCACGGAGAGCAGAAGGCACGAACCTGATGAGTCTTGGCCCCTGAGTCCCGTGTCTCTTGCAGTTGGGTGGTGTTCGTTTTTCTCCTGGCTGTGAAGGGGTTAAATATCCACAAAACACAGCTTTCCCATCTCTCTCTCTCTCTCTCTCTCTCTCTCTCTCTCTCTCTCTCTCTCTCTCTCTCTCTCTCTCTGTTTGCTTGTGTGTGTGTGTTTGCGTGTGTCGAGTGCGTGCGTGCGTGTATGTGGCACCATAAGCCAGATTCTAGAAGACGGTGCTTGATTGTGAATTTGAACCTTACGGCACAGCGCCCCAAATCACAGACCATAACATTTGTTAGTGCAGGTAGTTTCAAAACTACCTCATTACATACAGAGGGGGGGGGGGGGAGGTGGAGTGGGAGAGGTGGGGGAGGGGGAGGTGGGGAGGAGAGGAAAAAGTCAAGAAATAGGAGATGAAGTCTTAAATACAAAGTACTGTTGGTCACGCAAATTTGCTGTAATCATGATTTCACCTCCAGAGTCAAAATGATGCTTAGATTCCTTTGCCAACCGGTACCTGCAGGCCGCCACAGATACATGTGCGCCATCACGGCCCAGGAGACGGACACATGTGGACAAGAGCTGGACGCGGTTCACGCCAGCCCAGTAGACAGACACGTGTGTGCCCTCACGCCCCAAGAACTGGATGGCGGTTAGTGCCAGCCCAGGAGACAGAGGTCTGAGCGGAGACTGAGATGATTGCAACCGAACTTGACGTGAATCCGGGCCATAACTCAGAATCCGGACCATTGCCGTTACTTTTGAATTTAACCCCTTGTACCCCAAGACAGAAATCCTTAAATGTTGCCGTTGTCCTCTGAAGACTGCATTGCAGTGCCGGACACAGATCGACCATGATAGTTCAAGGGTGATGCCAGAATAGCTTGGCGCCCATAGGCGCCAAGCTATTCTGGCATCACCCTTGAACTATCATGGTCGATCCTTATCTTGCTGGGGTGTGTCTGGGGTAGAAGGAGTTGAGGCAGGACAAGTATGGTGGGGAAAAGGAAAAAAAAAAAAACATGGCGGACAATTACTGACAAAACCACGTGACTTGCTCGCTCTCTGGCCAATGCCCGTCTAGTAAACATTGCTACCTGCGCTCTCCGCTAAGCAAGCTCAGACCCTCGGGGGGACGTCGCTCGCAGAGGGCTCGCGCACAGCCGTGCAGTGCATAACCAGTGCATAGCTGTGCTCGGGCCCGCTGCAGCTGACATCGGCCCGAAGATCCTTGCTTACTGGGTATTAGTGGTCATTTTCAGACGAGTACTGAAGCATATGTCTGCACACTGCAAGTTGAATAGGGATCAGAAAATGAGCCTCAGGCTCCGACACTGTTATTGTTTTGTTGGTTGGTTAGTTCGGGTTTAACGTCCACATCACCGAAGTGATAATGGACGGCCCTAACGGGCGGGTTATGGGGGACAGGGACATCTATTGTAGTTTATGAAGCACGACCTGAACACTGATCAATTCGGCCGCACCTCAACTATGCCTCTTTGGTTTACCAGGACTTGTAACGGACATACTGCTGAACAAGCTCGTCGTTTGGCCTGGACACCGCTTTGATTGACCAGACTGGCAACAGACACTCATGAGGATGTACGTCTCTTATGAACCCTACTTTTTGTGCCTAATTCTGTTACATTTACATCTATGTTCTTCACGCAAATGCGGGTCAGCGTGCAGTGGTTTCTGTCGCGCAATTCGTGATGATTAGCAGCCAAGGGGTTAAAGCCCTCAGCTGATCTTTATCTGGCAGGTGTCCGAACACCGGCTTCACGAGTCACAGGTCCAGGGAGCCCACACTAGTTAACCCTGTGGCTGTCGGTAGCTGTTTTTGTCGCCATGACTCCAACGGGAATCCAGTCAGTCAGCCAGTCTTACAGGAATCCAGCCAGCCAGTCTTACAGGAATCCAGTCAGCCAGCCAGTTTTATAGGAATCTAGTCAGCCAGCCAGTTTTACAGGAATCCAGTCAGCCAGCCAGTCTTACAGGAATCCAGTCAGCCAGACAGTCTTACAGGAATCCATTCAGCCAGCCAGCCTTACAGGAATCCAGTCAGCCAGCCAGTCTTACAGGAATCTAGTCAGCCAGCCAGCCTTACAGGAATCCAGTCAGCCAGCCAGCCTTACAGGAATCCAGTCAGCCAGCCAACCTTACAGGAATCCAGTCAGCCTTACAGGAATCCAGTCAGCCAGACAGCCTTACAGGAATCCAGTCAGCCAGCCTGTCTTACAGGAATCCAGTCAGCCAGCCTGTCTTACAGGAATTCAGTCAGCCAGCCAGTCTTACAGGAATATAGTCAGCCAGCCAGTCTTACAGGAATCCAGTCAGCCAGCCAGCCTTACAGGAATCCAGTCAGCCAGCCTGTCTTACAGAAATCATCGCGACAAAAGCCGGTACGGACCGCACTAGGGGCAACTGCAGAACCTCTGTGATGATGTGCATGTGATTGTGGATGTACTAGTGGTGTGGCAGACACGAGGATTTCCAGGCACGCCGCACATAATACCTTTGACTGGCGGTACAGAATGGCTGAATCCGCTGAATGTGTCAATTCCGTGCGTTTTCTGATCAACAAGTGATTGCCTTATTTGCTATACACCGGTCTCGCTCAGGCTGGGAAGGGTAGGTGACTCTGGTTCCCTCATAAAGGCGGGATGCGCGCGCCCCCGGAAAACCGTTAGTCATACATGGGCGCCATTGAGGTCCGTGGACTGGGTGAGGGGTGTGCGCTGCTGCACGCGCAGTTTTCCCTGGCCGTACGTGCTCTCGTGCAGCAGGTGTGTGCGCTCAGGTCGCGAGCATCGGAACACGCTGCGAAACTCCTTCTTGAACTTGGCTAGAAAACAGACAGAAAGAACAGAAATATGAAAGAAATTCACTTTAGAAGAAAACAAAAAGTAAATAAATCAATCAAACAAAAAGAAGCAATGAATAAAACGGAAATAAACAAATAATAAAAGAAATGAATGTAAAACAAAGAGAAAAAAATCAAAGCTAAATGCACAAGATGGGATGAACCATAACCCACAAAGTCCCTTCCATATGAAAGCTGTCTTCGTTGCCAAGGGTCTTTTTGTCTTTGACCTGATTTTGATGTTGAAATTTCTCGGTTTGAAAAAGCCTAGTAGATCTGCCAATGCGCCACAGTGAACTCTAAAAGGGGCGCAATGCATAGGCGTCATTGGTTTGTCAAACGTCATTTGTCATGACGTATTTTTAAGTCCCTTCTATTTATAGAAGGGACTTTTTTAGGACGGGTCGCGGTGGGGCGAATTTAATAGCATGTCCATGAAGTCAAAGGCGGGCAGGCTAAACCTCTAACAATTGAAGTAACAAGATAAAAATTACGTCATGTCTAGTTACGCTAACGTCGCTGCTGAACGTGCGTATGTATGTGTGTGCGTATGTATGCATGTATGCATGAGAGAGAGAGAGAATCAATGAATCAATGAATCAATGAATCTTTATTTTACAACGGTAAAGATATTAACAATGCCAGAGGCAATGCCATTTTTCAAATCTGCCGTTGCTACATCTACAACACAACAATTACATTACATTAATATATGTATAGGACGAACGCCTACGGTGTGTTGGGGGAGGGGGAGCAATGGTAAAGGGAAGGAAAAAAAAAAAAAAGCAACAACACAGCAGCACTATACATACACAGCAGTAGAATGGGTACATTACTAACAATGATATCTACGTATAGAAAGCAAAGCTTGAAGATAGTTATGGCTGCGAAGATAAATGTTCAAAAAGACTTTTCTTGAAACATGATACCGTTGGAGTGGTCTTCGTGTGGGATGGAAGCGAATTCCACAAAGTCGCCCCCGAGAATGCTAGACTGGTTTTAAATAAGTCTATTCTGGTTTTGGGTACTACATATAGGCTTTTTGTATCGCCATAGCGGGACTGTGACCGGACTAGCAGCTGGGTTAGATATTCCGGAGTGTTGTCATTCCGAATCTTAACAAGGAGAACACCTTTGTTGAATGCAAACTGCTTTTTGAGAGAAAGAAGTCCCGCTTTGTAAATCTTATCATCCGTTGTCAAAGTAGGATCAGGTAAAATTAATTTCGCTGCTCTTCTGTGTAAGGAGTTCAGTCTTTTTAAATGTACATCTCTGCAGCCATCCCACACCGTCGAAGCATAATTAATGTGGGACTGAATATGTGCATAATAAAATAATTTTCTGGTTTCAAAGTCAGTGAAGTGCTTCAGTTTGGACAGCATGAAAATGTTTCTTGAAACAGTTTTACACACTTTATGTGTGTGTGCCTTCCATTTGAGCTGATCATCTATGATAATTCCAAGGAGGCGGTGTTCAGACACTTGCTCAATAGAATTGCCTTCAAAGGACAAATCAAGTGAAAGGGGGCTTAATTGGTGTTTTTGGCGTGTCGCAATTACCATTGACTTGGTTTTTGCTGGATGGATACTCATTGAGTTACGTTCACACTAGGCGGACACCTCATCAAGGCTCTGTTGTAAGTCATCTGCAACCACATTAAGGTTTTTATTTGCCGTGTGGCTTGACGTATCGTCAGCAAACAAGTCACATTCGACAGATTCTGACGTTAGGTGAAGAGGCAGATCGTTGATGTATAAACAAAATAGAAGAGGGCCTAACACTGACCCTTGAGGTACTCCAAACTTAACCTCCTTCACTTCAGAGTGTGATCCATTAACTACAACCTTTTGCTTTCTTCCCTTTAGATATGAACTAAAGAAGGAAACTGCTGAGACGTTTTTTAAATAATGACTAAGTTTGCTTATCAGAGTGTCGTGGTTAACCAGGTCAAACGCCTTCTTAAAGTCAAGGTAAATAACACCCGTCAGTTGCGAATTGTTTACGTTAGATAACCACTTATCTGCAAGTCTGCTTAGCGCTGTATGACAGGAATACTTCGGACGAAACCCAGACTGGAAGGGATGAAGCATATTATTTGTCTCTAAATACTGAGACAAATGTTTGTGTACATGTCGCTCCAGAGGTTTGCTTAACACGGACAGTAACGAAATCGGTCTATAATTATTCAG